>OX457031.1:21123141-21620641 GCA_949752745.1 Protula sp. h YS-2021 | reverse complement strand
GTAAATCAACAAAAAGTGGCGTGTATCAATCACATGCCAGTTATATCTTGATAATTTGACCAGAGGGGTCCTTTGATCTGAAATGGAGAAAGGTTGCACATAATAATAATAATAATAATAATAATAATAATAATAATAACTGCACTCACTGCACTTCATTTGTGGTCCTGTGACTATGGTGGATTTTTTTCAAGTTCTCTGTGAATCGGTCTTAAAATTTAGTGGAATCCCAGAAATGACAAAAGTAGTATAACTACACTACCAGTGCTATATCTGGGGCTCTATATACGGGGTTCTATATCTGGAGTTCTACATCTAGAGTTCTATATCTAGGGTTCTCTACCAGGGGTTCTGTATCTGGGATTCTGTATCTGGGGTTCCATATCCGGGGTTATGTATCTGGGGTTCTATGTGTGGGGTTCTATATGTGGGGTTCTGTATCTGGTGTTCTATGTCTGGGATTCTGTATCTGGGGTTTTATATCTGGGGCTATGTCTGGGGTTCTATATCTGGGGTTCTACATATTGGGTTCTGTATCTGGGGCTCTATATCTGGGGTTCTACATATTGGGTTCTGTATCTGGGGCTCTATATCTGGGGTTCTTCATAACGTAAATCAAAAGTAGACCAGGACTGTCGTAAAGCAGTCCTGTTTGTGAGGTGGCCCTCTTAGCAGGGTGGTGCTTTCCCGGTGTTCCTCTACATTGCAAATTTTGATGCATACTGGTGACATAATGTGACAAACAATTCAAAATAAAAATAGGAGTTGTACATGACGGGTTACGGTCAAGATTGAATTGCAGTTTTCCTAAAAATTCACATTAGAACTTGCATTTTTTGTTTTATTTACCAGTGATTTTTATTTTATTATTGCTGTTTTTCAATGTGTTTCCAAAAATCGAGAACACAGTGTGCTTGAAGATGTTTTTTCGGATTCTTATTTATTTAACAGATATTTTTAAAAGTGTCATTGAAAGAGATCACGAGAAAATCCAATAAAATTGATTATTTATTACTGTATCGTTTTTATTTTATCAAGCTTATTCGCTTTATATTGCAATATCTTTAATTTTTTTTACAAAGATGCTCAATTTTTTAATCTCGGCCTTCAAGTTCAAGGCTGGGGAAATATGCAAGGTTAATGTGGGAATACTTTCTTTCTGTCTATCTTTCTATCTCTTTTCTTACCAGTTTTTGACCAAATCAAGATTGCTCCCTCACCACACAATGGCTGAACTGTAATGTTGTAGCGCTTTCAAAAGTCAGTGAACCATTCATTAGATGTCTTTAAGTCATCAAGCCCCAGTTGTGTTGCAAATTTCCCTGTTGCATTTTCCTGCGATAGAGGCCCCCGAAATGGCGGCGTTATGAATCCTACTGTGAATGCCTTTACCCTAAAATATACAGGGTTTGTTATGCGATGCACAATTGGAACGCCTGCTAAAAATCAACAGCAAACAATGCATGTTCCGATATAAAAATTCCAGGGTCTGTATGCCAGGGTTCTTTATAAAGTAAAACTTGCATTGCTGCTTTTATACAGAAGTAGATGTATCCCTTAACCCCTCCAAATTCGCACATTCTTTCATTTGACATAACTGATCAAGGTCAAAGTCACTTATTATATCCTCTAAGATCATTATTTTTTCAAGAACTGGAAGCAAATCTCGTGAGTTACTCTGTATCTTTAGTTCTGCATGAAGGAAAGGTTACCGAATATGTTTGCACTGCAAAGTGGCATTGATTATAACAGAAGGCAGCAGAAAAGTATTATTATTATTATTATTATTATTATTATATTGTTGTTGTTGTAAAATGGGAAGGAAAAGAAAGCAATGGAAATTATGTCTTACTCTGGCGATACCCTCTTTTTTACCTTTGGTTGGCTTGTTCTTCTTTTTCATTCTTTTACAACTGCTTTATGCAGAGTTTGATTGAAAAATGATATTTCATCAATAAGTCCATTAAGATTACCCCATAACAAGCGTTACTGTGCCACGAATGGTAAAATTAGGAGAACAAAAGCAAGTCGAAAAGTGGGCGTTTTCGTATTGTTTTGTTTTGTTTTTTCTTGCATAATTAATGTTAGTCATAATAATGTCTTGGTTACAACGTTGTCACAGCATTGTTGCAGTATTTATACGACATCGCTATATTTCCCATCATGTAACAGCAATGAAAACGATGTCTTTTTTTACCAGAGTTAAAAACTTGCAGGAGGTAATGAACGACTGATTATGATGATCCTTTCATGAAACCAACGTCTATGTGTGCACATTTTTTTTACTATTGTTATATTATTGGGAAATAGACGTGTATTTATATACTGTGCAACTACAAAGTATGATCTAAATGGCAAGGGCAGTCAGAGTGATATGGCGAATGGCCGTGTGACGAGGCAGCCATTTTAGGAGATTCATGGCAGAATCACTGTGTGCCTAAATGTAGCGTTTTAAGGGCATTGCTGAGTGTAAGATAAATTGTAACCAAAATAAAATGATCAGTAGAAGCCACCCAAGTCACAAAGGACAGCAATTGTGACTTTTTTTCTTATTTATGACAACAGAAAAATACAGAAATAAAAAAAAATTACTACGGAATCTTTGTATTCAAAGACAAATGAAAGTATGTCCCAAAATAACACTATTCCAATCCGATATATGACTGGTATTCCTTCAACAAGCCGCTTTTATGCCCGAATGTGCATAGCACTGACAGAGATACCAGTCATTCCAACAAAGTGATATACCACGGATATAGATATTATTTTTTTGCGAACTATAAAGCTAAAAAATATGATGCGATGTAATACCCAGAAAGCGACCTTTTGTATGGGTGATTTGGTACATTTTTTTTCTCACGGGCTCAGTGAATTTGCTTGTATATCTAATGCCAGTTTAAAAAAAAAAGTCGAAATAGATTTTTTATGTAGGTATTTCTTTATTTTTCATAAGCTAAGTCTATCACAATGAATAGAATTATGAGCGCTAAATATATGCGCTTTGACTGTTTTCCAATCTGCGCTGAGGCGATTTGCGAGGAACGGTTGTTCCATCAGTGACCCCCCCCCCCCCCCCCGCAGACTTCCCCTTCTCCCAGTCCTCGACCCTGCTTCCAGGCGGTTGATTGGCACGCTCTACCCCCTATCTTAAGTTCTACCCAAAGTTTCACATAAAAGGTCTGATATGTTTCTGAGTTGTTGGTGGAAAATGGTGTAATATTTCTGTCTGAGAAAATGTTTAGATAAAGACAAATTATAGAAAATGGTGCATGTTTGGAATAAAGCACAGCTAGAACACGTTAGAAGGCGATCCAAGGCAAACGAACGACACCACAATCTCACGAGGCTTTCACTGGAACGAGTGGGCAATTATACGCCCAATTATGAGGCTAAATATGGTTAAAAAGACAGGACACCAGGCTGACAAAGCATTGAGGTGGCTAGATCACTTGTTGACCATCCACTAAGCGCGAGCGTTAAGACGGAAGATGAGGGGAGGGAGGGTGGGTAAGGTCTCGAGTTTTACGCGCAACAATGTATAGTCATTGTGGGACAAAGCGGGGGAGGGTAGAGGCAAAAACCTACGTATTTTATGGATTTCCACAAACGTTGTTAACGGAAAATAAAGGAAAACAACACGTTTCCACCACAGTCTTATCTGCACAGTCCATGTCTGTGTCGGATACCATTAACTTTTTTAGCTTCTTCAAATGCCGAACCGGCGGGCTCCAGCCTAATGATTTTGATAAAGCGCTGTGTGTAATTTTTAGGCAACCCCTTCCTTCCCCCGTACAACTTTCTAGGAGCCAAAAGGCTAAAAAGGCTATATGGGTCTGTTTCTCTGGAATCCGATCTCGTTAACAATCTTTGAAGATGAACGAAAAAACATGTTTTTTTTTATTTTTGTGTTGCATGGCGCCAGTAAAAATTTGATGCTTGCTGCAAAATTTATAAAAAAAAACTTAAAAAATTTCATTTTCTCCATTTCAATATTTGGAATAGCTTTTGTTCTGGAATTCAAATGGCTCACTTATGACGCAAAAGCACAGACCAAAGGAAAACTTCATGCATCCCGTCCGCATGATACAGAATACGATAAATACCACACGCCCAATGCCCAGTGCATTTTATATATATATATATATATATATATATATATATATATATATATATATATATATATATATATATATATATATATATATATATATATATATATATATATATATATATATGTGTGTGTGTGTGTGTGTGTGTGTTAACGGGGATTTGCAGCCAGATTTGTTATAGAAGTGGTCTTTTTTCTGCAGTTACCCAAATAATGAGGGGGGGGGGGGGTGGAGGGGGCGTTCCGCCCATCATCCTCATAACGTCTACCTGCCCACTTATTTAGACGTTGGAAAAAGAGTGATCACCGTCTGGACAGTAACAGTCATAAGGAATAGTATTCATTGCTCCGTTGAAGTTGCGTTTTAGGCATCGGATAACACGGGATATACATGAAGTCACTTATCATGAATACATTTCAAAAGTAGACGGTAAAATCTTGAGTGCTTCGGAATCCTGATTTTCATCAGTTTTTAAAGCGACCAGTCTTTGTCAGTACCAGGCTTAAATTTCCTCTGAGCGTGCGCGCGCTTGGGCGCGTATGTTTGTGTGTTTCTTCTTTTTGGTTCTGCTGCGGACACTTTCGCGACTACTGTTTTTTTTTTTTTTGAAGGTCTGCATAAATCGTCTATTTTCCGAAATATAACAAACGTTGCGTCAGTGACTTTAACTGAGCGTCGGAAAAAGTTGAACTTTCAGCAACGAAAATAAACGCCACGTCCAATGAACGTTTCATCAAACGTGCGTTCAAGATGCGTTGGATGTTAAGGATGCTGAGTAAGCGTTGATCTATGGTCGAACATGTGATCACAACCAAATTACAACCAGATTTAATGCCACGGAAGTGGGATTTTTTA
Source organism: Protula sp. h YS-2021 (assembly GCA_949752745.1). Classification (NCBI taxonomy): domain Eukaryota; kingdom Metazoa; phylum Annelida; class Polychaeta; order Sabellida; family Serpulidae; genus Protula; species Protula sp. h YS-2021. Next base: position 21,615,677 of record OX457031.1, on the reverse strand, counting down.
GAGTAAAATCAGCGTCTACACATCGTTGCTTATCCAACGTCTGTTCAGCGCCGTGTCAAAGACGCTGAATCTGGTTGTAATTTGGTTTTGATTTAATTTGGTCGCAACCATAGATCAATGTGATCTGGCCTGGTCAACGACGGAACCTCAAATTGACGTTTTCTCGGCGTCAGAATGGATACTGGGATTAAAACCTGTCGAAATCTGCGATGTGTAGAGTTGATGCAACCGGCGTGAGTGTTTTGAGAGTTTTGATTGGTCCTTTTCACAGGAGTAAGTACACGTATTTTCCAAATGGACAATTTGCTTGCGGTTGAAAGTGAATGCAATACTAACAAATAGAAACTTTTATTAAAGTAAAGTAAAACAAATGTTTCGTTACTAATAAAGTAGGATGCCCTGAAAAATCTATATTAAGCACATATTAAGCAAAATAAACATCCAAATCACACCGATTTCCATCGTGTGCAAATAAAAAATATTTTTGAGACAGGTCTTAAACCCCCCTCCCTCCTCCTTACGAATTCTTCCCAAAACGTTATCGAATTTCTTGCTAAGGAAATCTCTGAAATAAAACTCCTAGTTTTCAATTCCACTTGCGATTTTCAAAGGAATTTGCTCACATTTTTGCGACATCAGATAAGAAGTTCCTTGCAAGCAGTTCACGCCTGCGTCACGTACCGGGGAATCCCTGAAATTCCTCGACGACACAAATCTCCAGCAGATGGCGTAATCTGTCTGTGAACTGGTAGGCGATATTACGTGATTTCTTTATTACATATCACACGGTGCTGAATTACAGACAGTGAAGGCGTATATTTATGTGTTGTTAATTGGCAGATCCGTCACTATTAAAACGTACTATAGGAGTTAATGCTGGTAAGGAAGCTTGTCGGACAAGAAAACTAAAACATGCTCGAAATCTGAGCAAGATGTTCGAACTATCCGTGGCATGAAGTGTAAAATAGTTACAAATGATTTAGTGTTGCTTTTTCTAATTTAGACTGTGCACTAAATCCTTTCTCAGATAACTCCCTGTATTGATAAGAAGCAACCAGTCGTAACGACCATAAAGTACGTGCGCAAATTTCCTGAGTTTTTGATCACTGTATAAAAAATACTACGCTTGTCCTCAACGCCATTGTGACGTCAGAGTTCAAACATTAAACCACCAAGACAAGAATGGGCGTTTCATAATTAGCTCACAGTATATTAACCTATTTATTTGTGTTTTTATTTTTATTTTATTATTATTATTTCACTACTATCACCACCATTGCTACTACTGCTACTACTACCACTAGTAAAACTACCACTATTATTATTATTACTATTATTATTGTTATTATTATTATTATTATTATTATTATTATTATTATTATTATTATTATTATTATTATTATTATTATTATTATTATTATTATTATTATTATTATTATTATTATTGGTACTACTACCACTATTATTATTATTACATATATATTTCCTTTGATTTTTTTAACATCTCGGATATATCTAGGGATCGAACTAACCCTTCTATTGAAATAATCAGCATTCTCTGACCAAACTGGCAGGCAATTCTAACCAGGTTCACTGGTTGTTTGTTGGCGTTGATTATGAAAAAGGTCTCCAGTTAGGTGTTTGAACTACAGCGCATCATTCTACTTCTCCAGAGGATATAAATGGATTTCAACATTCATCCACTTTTGCTCCCCCCCCCCCCCCAAAAAAAAAAACTGATATTCAATTTGGTGGAAATGGAGATGGGGGAAATGGCCATGCCTTTGCCGTTTCTCGCCGTGTTTATGTTTTTATTCCTCGCTTGTGGCACATCTTCTGCATTCATGGCTAATGGAACAGTAATTGCTATTCACAAATGTCCGTTCTTTCTATAATATTAGAAACATGTCAAGAAAATGCGCTGCAAATGCCAAACTTAGAGCCCGTGAAAGGGCTGTTCCAGAGCAGAGCGATAAACAAACAACCAAAGCTGGCAGAAGCAATGCTGGTAATTTGACAGTAAACTTGGAAAGTCATTAAGCCATTTTCCATTACGATGAAAAATGTCTGGTAATTGCTCGACCATACCGTCCATTACGTGAAGATATCGTGTATTAACTGCTTACATAATACAAGCATCTGGGAAACAAGCTGACAGCTTTACCGTCTGACTATTCCCAAAAAATAGTGTTTCCTTCTGATCATCACCAAAACCTTTCTCCTTCTGTCCTGTTAACTAAAAAGACACCACAAAATCTTGGCGTTGCTTTTTTTTTCATGGCGGTAAAAATCTGAGTATTGCGATTGGTTATATTTAGAACGCTTGAGTAGATACCACGTGCACAACCGAATAAAAATCAATTTTAATTCTGGTCGTGGATACGTTGCAACCTCACGCAAATGGCTTCTCGGATCCAGAGGGTGAAGCTTGCACTCTTCCCGATATTCTGAACTATGATTGTCACAAGTCTGGCTTCTTCTCAAGCAGACGGAAAAAATCCAACAGCGACGCGTCATGCATTTTTAATTAAGAAATATGCATGGGCATTGAATATGTGGTATTGCCGACATAAAATTCTAGCTGATGTCTTTGTGATAGTATTAACCTCTTGAGAATAATTGTTTCTTCTCTGAACTCAATCATCGGGCATAGTTTTTTTACTGCGTCATGAGCTTTTACTTGTATCTCGAGCGTAAAAGGTGAAAAACGGTCACGTGACTGGTGGTGGGTAGGAAACAGCCTAGGAAGGAAAAAAAACTTTTTTTTTTTTTTGCTATCTGGGAAACCATCGCGTTGTCTCAAGAACACCAAATCTGTGAAGTAAGGAGTGATAAAGGATGGTGTTTATCAAAGGATAGGATCGATTCAACGGTAGCTATAAACCACTTTAAAGGGCAGAAAAGGACACTTTTATCAGATTTACCTCGCCTTGCATTCGGCACCTTTGAAAAGATGTGTATACATGGACTGGTGATGCCATCACACTCGGACCACTTGTGAAAATACCACAATTCAATGCGTTTCAAAAAATATTGCAATAATGAAGAAAACAATTTACGTACTTAATAATTTAGACAAATTTCCTTCGTTTTTAATTTTTTTTTTTTTAGCTTTTTTTTTTTTAACCCGCCCCTTTACCATTTTATGTGTTTCGAATCTCTATTTTATTAGTTCCAAATCGGTTGAAACGGAATGGCACTGGTATTTTCTAGATGCAACCTCCCTTAACCCTACTTTAGACCCCATACCCAGAACCCTTCCTGTTTTTTTTTTTTTTTCTCGAAGAGATCTAGTAAAAGACCACTCCAGTCGAATGACAGACCCGAGCTGCATGCAGATAAACAATTAGATTACACGCGGATGACTTGTTGTCTGTGATAAGGCTATATTACTGCGCGAGGCGTAAAGGGCTTTAAAGCTAAGCCAAGGCACTCTACGTTATTGCAGGTTAATTTCATCATTTCGAACAGGGCTTGTTTGCATGTCGATTTGATTGACATCCGCTTCTGTGATTTCAGAGTCATTCATCTATTGCATTTGTCAAACATCTTAAAGTTTTGCGAAGTGAATTTATTCCTCAGGGTAACAAAACATCATCTTCCAGGAAGACAGGGACGTTTACGTTCTATCTGGCCTAAGTCACGTTCTAGCTGGCCTCCGTCACGTTCTGCCTGGCCTCAGTTGCGTTGTATCTGACCCAAGTCACGTTCTATCTGGCCTCAGTCACATTCTGTCTGGCCTCAGCCACGTTCTGTTTGGTCCCAGACACGTTCTATCTGGCCTCAGTTACGTTCTATCTGGCTCAAGTCACGTTCTATCTGGCCTGTGTCACATTCTGCCTGACCCCAGTTAGGTTCTATCTGGCCCAAGTCACGTTCTATCTGGTCTTATTCGCGTTCTATCTGGCTTAAGTTACGTTCTATCTGGCCTGTGTCACGTTCTGTCTGGCCTCAGTTACGTTCTGTCTGGCTTAAGTCACGTTCTATCTGGCCTGTGTCACGTTCTGTCTGGCCTCAGTTACGTTCTGTCTGGCTTAAGTCACGTTCTATCTGGCCTGTGTCACGTTCTGTCTGGCCTCAGTTACGTTCTGTCTGGCTTAAGTCACGTTCTATCTGGCCTGTGTCACGTTCTGTCTGGCCTCAGTTACGTTCTGTCTGGCTTAAGTCACGTTCTATCTGGCCTGTGTCACGTTCTGTCTGGCCTCAGTTACGTTCTGTCTGGCTTAAGTCACGTTCTATCTGGCCTGTGTCACGTTCTGTCTGGCCTCAGTTACGTTCTGTCTGGCTTAAGTCACGTTCTCTCTGGCCTCATTCGCGTTCTATCTGGCCTCAGTCAATCCAACTGTCTCACGGAGGTTGGGGTTTTGGGGGATTCGATAAAGGCGTCCACAGCATATCTTCAGCTAAATAAAAATTTTAATCTCTTAAAAAGTGCAATTTTTGACGCGAGATGATTGAGATATAGCCCCGTGATCACACGTTTGATCATCTGCTTGATGTGCCAATACAAAATTTTTACACGGGCGCAGTTAATACAGTAATTACCATCGAAACAAGGTGTTACTATAAATAAAAGACCATTTGGGAGGGCAGCGAGATCATGTCGGAAAGGGCTTTGCGCTCATAGGGGATTGGGGTTGGCGACTGTCTAGACCACACCCTTCACCCTTTTGAAATTGTAGAGAGGCGTTCCTTGCTAAGGGGTCGGATGTATGTGTTCCTGTCATATTACCATCTCAGTTCTCCGGGGTAGGTGATATTGGATGATTTTCAGTGAGGGGGAGCGGGGAATGGTTCCTTTCTGATATGAGCATTAGTTACCAACGAAATCACATTCAAGTCACTCTTACGTTTTACGCACGTCGTTATTTTATCACTCAAAGATTAAAAGGTTTTATTAGAACAAGTAATAAATGTGATAACGCAATACGTGACAGGACTGTTGCCCTTATTTGCTGAAAAAAATGCAGACACAGGTCATATTTACACGGCTAGATATCTCCCAAGAGAAGAAAAAATAACAAGATGAAAGATACAATTACAAACCTAGCAGACAGCATGGAAAGTAACGTAACTGCTTCGTTGATGGGGCATTTGATGGTTGAAAAAATATTTCTGACGTCTGTCCGACGTGGAAAAATCACAGCACGATCTTTTCGTGACGTGCCAACGCCGTAGAAAATTCAAACAAGCAATCCTGGTGCCGTTACTCATTCATGCCAGCAACTGTGTCCAACTTCGTTTTTAAGCTGTAATTAAGACAGTGTTAAAATCCAGGTAACGAAAGATAACAAAATGCCTTCAGAAAAAAATATGGGCAGAATTGAAATACTGATAGCAAAGGCACGGAGAGAAGAAAGCTATAATGTGTAGCTTGATTTCGGAATTGGAAACGAACCAGACTCTGTTGTTCTCATTAAACCGGTGGACAGCAGTAACCACACGTCTAAAAAGCAATCCCGTCGTAGGTGCTGTAAACTAAAAACACTGAGTTGATCTTCAGATTCCTGCTTGTGTTGGAGAACATTTTGTTCTTCATACGTTGTACTGAATGATTCCCTGGAGTAAATAATAAATAAACGTTATAATTGCCGTGTGGAAAGTGCCTTATGTAAAGACAAGGAGCATTCTTTGATCATAAAACGTAGTGAACATTAACGTCTATTTCGCATTGTGGCCATCAAAATAAGTTCCCAAAATTGCGAGTAGACTCTATACCCTAAAAATTTTAGTTTTATTGCATGATCATAACAAAAAATAAAACAGTTCCGCTGTCAGACATATCACGTGACGCATATCCAATGAAATAATTGGGCAGAATGTGCGGAAATAAGACACAAACCGAACTCTCCCGTTTATAACATGTATAACATGCATAACATATATACAACACGTATAACATATTTATAAAAAAATAAAATCTACTTCAAAAATACCTTGATACATATGAACACTATTAATACTGAACAACGATATTTCGGGCCACAAGAAGAAGGAACCGATGAGATAACACTGAAATTATAATCACTTCCGGGGTATCCTTTCCATTCAGTCTGTCCTCTCTTTGTGGTCCATGACGACCAATAATACCACCGTGGGTATACAACCATGCTAGCTAGTCATGCGGGTTTTTTGTATTGACCAAAATTCGATGCATTTGTGTGTAATATATTGTCCATGAATCCCAGCCCAATCAGAAAGGCCTTACTGTTTTTTTTTTTTTTTTTTTTTTTTTTTTTTTTTTTTGAGACCGAAGATCCTCCAACACAATTTACGCACCATCATCATTCAGTTTTGATGACACGCTGGAAGCAGAAACAAACAAATTTTACGCCTTCAATTTTTGTCAGGTTGATTTGAAACCAGGTGATGGGTACCAAGAGGTCACTATCCTACCGAAAACATGGATGTTTCTTAAGATTTGATTTTACTTGTTTTACTTTTTTTTAATTGTAAACAATCCTGTGATTGTTTGGTGTTTATTTCATAAACACGACAATCTTGGAACTTTCAGTAATGGGTTTGGTTTTATTACGCTTTAGTTACAAAGCGTAGGAGTAAATTTATTTTTTATGCGTGTTTGCAGATCATCGCCAGTAAAAACTATGATGAAAAAAAAAATGATGAAAAAACATTTGAAACGAATTGTAGCAGTGATTTCAATTGATGACTGGCACTGATTGTTTCATCAACAAAAAAGTGCAAATTAGGTCAAAGAACCTCCAACATAATCATTGAGTCGTTTGCATGATTTTCTCAGCATTATGATAAAGTGAAAACGCAGGGGCCTGGAAGATAATAAATTTTTATCAACGAACGTGACCAGAGTCTCACTTTTTTTGTGGTGCAGAAGTGCTGAAAGGTCGGTGTTACAGCGGCCCAACTAACTTCAGTGGCTTTTGAGTCCGGGCGAAGTCACTGTTCTGTTCAAGTCTACTTGTTTATTTGGTCTCTCATAGACAGAGTTAGGGAACGAGCAGCGATTGCCATGACAACACCATGTTGCTTAGATGTTTATCTTGAAAGAGTAAGGAGCATAATAGGCTCAATTGTTTTGCATTAAAAACGCAACAATGTTACGGAAAGTATCAATGGATGCAAAAAAAAAGGCGGATAGCGACGTCATTTTTATGACATCATAATGCCATAAAATGTACCTCAACAAAAATCACGCACTCATAGAATGAAATGCACTTTCCGCAACTTTAATCACACAGTATATTTTCACATCCCATCATCCCATTAGTGCCTAATAATAACTCATAAAAAATAGAACAGAACGGTTAAAATGATTAGTCCAATTGGACTGGATTCACTGAGTGTGGCTCAAAAACTATATCCGGTACAAACTGAATAGATTACAGGGATCTCGGCAGAACCCGGTATGATCTTGTAACGTTCCATTAGCGTTTCACACATGTCGCATGCGATGTCCGATCAGCTTTGGATTTTTGGTTGTTTATGGAAGCCAAAACGTCTGCCTGCCGACGTTTGATAGACGTCGATTGTCCGAGGTCTAATCAACGTTGCGAAAGGGTTGCGAACAATGCCCATCTGGAGCGATGTTTTGTAGGCATCTAAAAATATTATTATGGATTCGCCATGCAGATGGTGACAATCATAAGGTATCGAGGTCACCCTTTCGTCAAAATAGGCCCACCCTTGGGTCATCTGGCAATGCTGGATATCTATGAAATCCATTTTCATAACTATTTTTCCAAAAGTAGGCTGGCAAAATCTTGTGGTATTCTCATAAACAATGAGCGATAACATGACGAGTTTGTTGTTTGGCTCTGACACCGGCGTCTTCGCAACGTCGATTTTCTGATATCTATATAACGTCGAAATCCCAACGTCTCTTCAAGACGTTGATTAGATGTCAGAGAAAGTGTGTGTTTGGGTGTCTAACCAATGTCGCGTACTCGTCTACTCAACGTTGTGTCAAAGACGCTGATTAGACGTTGATTTATGGTCGCAATGAATCACAACGAAATTTCTACGGATTAATGTTGCGATTTGGTCGGGTCGACGCCGCAACCTGCAATCGACGTACGGTCTACGTCGGGATCTTTATGGGGAGTTCTCATCCTGACTGAGTTTTTATGTTTTTTTGTTTTTTTGTTTTTTTTGAGGGGGGGGGGGGGGGAGGGGGAAGCAAAGGTAGTTTGAAGAAATGGGTTAAAGATATGGAACAATATATATGCTGCTGTTACAAAATCCCTGCCACAAATATCAGAAAAATTAACTGTATTATTATATTTGAAGGCTTACTGGATCACAAAAACTAATAGATGGGGAACTTGGAAAGCAGAGGATCCGAGGTTCGAATCTGAAAGTTCTAGGAAAAAGAAAAGTTGTATGATTGCTACCAATAATATCAGTGAGATAGCATGTCCCTTTCAACTGTACTTGAGTCTTAGCAATTGAATTAGGCTTATTTGTTATTCGAAAGTGAAAATGGCGATAGAGAGGAAATGAAATTAGTTAAATCTTGTTGAAAACTCACTAGAAAATTATGCGGCTTGGCATTACGGCAACCTTTGCATGTTGACCTCGTTTTCTCATTTTTAAGTGTTGCTGTTAGGGTCTGGTTGTTTTAAATATTTTTTCACCTAGGGCTCATTCTGGGATGTGATTGTTATCTGATTGTAATTTATGCTGATTAGAATTCACCAATTTTTTGTAAAAAATATTCTGTGTTGGTATTGAATATATATATATGATATGCAGTAACTTTCAATTCTCCATCAATTATACTGAGATGCATTTTGTATATTATACACTCAATGATTTCTACCAAAAGAAGCTTAAAAATATAAGGCATGATTAAAACTTGAATATGAATCATGACTGAAACTTAAATATAAGGCATGATTAAAACTTAAATATAAGGCATGATTAAAACTTAAATATAAGCTATGATTAAAACTTAAATATAAGGTATGATTAAAACTTAGAGTCTTAAGCAGTTGGTTACATCTAGCCACGATGTTATCGTGCCTCTAGCACAGGATCAGGTATGCAGGTGGACGTTGTGAAGTTGACTGACGAATCCCCACAGCCCTTCCTCTTCCTCCCCCACCCCCGCCTTCTTATTTAGGCAACTACAGAAAAAAACCACATGTATGAAAAATAGCTGCAAATTCCGCTCCGTTCAAAAGAAAATAACTAGACCGAAATTCGCACAGCGAATTAGACCCCACTTGGAATGATAACTATGGTTACCGAGATAAATGCCAACTTCCGGTTTGGGGCTGGAAAGTGACCTGGAGGTCAAAGACAAGTTATACCTTACGTATCGTTGTATAGGGGATGGAGGTCCAAAATGAGTTCAAAATTGCTCTTAGCGTTTTCGAGATAAATCATTGTTTTTCCTTAAATAACGTTTTTCGCGATTTGACCTTGACTATCAAGGTCAAGGTCAAAAAGTTTTAACGGGTACATCAGATCACATCGTCCTTTATATATGTGCCAAATTCGGCTTTTCTAGCTTCAACGGCCTTGCTGTAGATGTCTGGAAACCGACTGGCCTTTTCGCGATTTGACCTTGACCAGTAAGGTCAACGTCAAAACTTTTTATCAGGTGCACCTCTTCAGATGACCCTCCATACATGTGCCAAGTTTGGTTGATCTAGCTTCAGCGGTCTTGGAGGAGATGTCTGGAAACCGATTCGGCGAAAGAAGAAAAACAATTTTAAAAAAGTGAGGAAAAAAATAGGTGAAGAATTCGAGGCAATCCATCCCTATTTGGTATTTGGTATAAAAGTGATATGATCTCTTTTCATATCGCTGGTCATATGACCGGTTATTATTTGCTATGGGGTTTTCCCGTACGTGCATTTTCGCAATGACTTGCAATAATCATCGAAAACCTGGCGCTGATCAAATGTTTACTGGGATGAAGAAATTATAATAGTGTCATAAACATTAACGTGACGTTATATCGAAACAAATGAACGGATCATTCTTCGCTTTTAGTTTTATAGCAAGTTTAAAGATTCCTAAAGAGGCAATTATAATGTGAAAATAAACTAGGTTCAAGAATGAAGGTGAACATCTCCGAAACATGAAGCAATTTGCGTTCCGCATATTTTCTGTTCAGCCTAAACAACAAACATAGACCACATTGCACCTCTTTGGTCACTCTTTGTTAACAGTGGACACATCAATAGCTTACTTGTGCTGTTAGCTATAACACAGTTTGCACCTGCCGTATTATGGGCTTCATTTTCAAAATTTCAATGTCCATTTTTAGAGGAGTTTTCGTGACAAAGTTTTTGGCGAAAGAAAAGGATCACACGGAAACACTTTACCGAATCTTGCGAAATCAATTACAATGGGGATCGAAAATCCCGAAGTATAACAAGGAGTAACTATGAGCTAGTAAGTAAGATGCGAGAAGGAGTGGTTGGGGGTAAGAAACAAAGAGTGAGCTTGACATGCCTATGCATTCTAATTAGAGCGAAAAAGGCGGGAGACCTGGAGAGGGGGTTGGGATGAGAGAAGAACATATTTACGCATTACCATAATAGAACTCGAACTCAGGGGCGAGTGCAATATAAAGTTAGCAGCAACATAACCCGTACGACATTAAAGCGACAAAGGAGGAAGGGAAGGGGCAAGGTTGCAACTTGTACATTAAAATGCTATACTAGAGTGTAGGGGGTGGATTGGGGAAGTTGGATGTGCACAAAATGGCATGGCTTATGTACGGATTAGGGGGATTAGGGGTAAAGGATGGAGGCGTTCAGAACTTTGGTCCCTGAAAGAACTTGATGTTGCTGCTGCCTATGCTGCATGGCAATTGATCAATAATTTATATACAGCAGCAACCACCTCGAGGGTAGGCACTTGGCCAATGAGCACAAAATTCGACATGTGGGGGCGTAGCGAAATGGCAACAAGATGTCTGAGTGGATTTCGGACGTGTTTACTGTCGAGAATCTAGGATGCCGAAAGTTTGAGAATCAAGAGCAAAGCCTGGGGAAATTTCGATTTAGACAGTAACACTTGCCAATAAAGTATACTCCGGCAAACGTTTTAAACAAAAATAAGCCAACTTTTTTTCAATAAACAATTACAAGTGCCAGCTTTTATTCTACTTTATACTCATTTATATTTCAGGAAATCTGTCTTATAGGATTTTAGGTATATATATATATATATATATATATATATATATATATATATATATATATATATATATATATATATATATATATATATATATATATATATATATATATATATATCTCGATCTGTATCTAGAAGAGATCGGAGATTAAATTTTTTCACACTGGTTAATTAAATCTTATTTTAATCTATTTTAAAACAAGTATTTGATTTCTTCTATTATTTTTATAGGGCAACAAACTGGTCACATGTTCAAGTGGTATTAACAAACTATTTTAAAACCAACACTCTGCATTCATAAAGCACTAGTAGTGCTCGTAGCAGCCTTTGATACAATTGCAATAGCGCTAGTTGCATTGCCAAGCCAAAAGTACTTTATAGTCACATTATGCAAGTGAGCCAGTACCCTTTGAATGTTGACATAATTCGTCTATAATTCTGTTGTTTTATGTCACTTCTAATTATTCAAGTTGAATAGTCTGCCGGTTTAAGTGGCTGTGTTCTTATTTTAGGCACTCAAAATAAGATTAATAGAAATGTAGTGATGTACACATGAGTTAATGGTAATAATAGGTACTTTTCTATCGATAGATAAATCTTATGTAGCAGCAGAATATATGACATAAACTTGAAGTAACAATGACAAAAAAAAATCACAAATGTCCCCATAATTCCTAAGCTCTTTAATCAAAATTTTAACAGGACTTGAATCAAAAGGGGAAAGAGGTATAATGTAAATTGCATAAATGGTTATTAAAAGTTTATTCCTTAACAAAATTTTTCTTTCGACCCACATTTTATGTGGTATTCAAGTTTAGATTTCATAACATGAGCAATGTTATGTATTATTTCACACTGGATAATGCCGAAAGTATCATAATAACGTTTTCTAACTTTAAAAAGTACAATTGCCATGAGACGCTATTTGAGAAAAATAGGATTCATTTCTGTTGCATCATCCTTCTTGTCCCATCAGATATACAGTTTAAGTCACAAAAAACTGTATCGGCATATATAGCCATCAAAGTTACTATAAATGCTGGTGATAACAAGAATGTTAATCCGCTCTGGCGATTCTGTTATTACCACAGGGTATTCTTACTACAGTAAAAAAGGAAAGCATAGTTATACCAGAGGCAAAAGACATGAAAAGGAAAATTGTCGTAGGGTGAAAAGACGCAAAGTAATGAAAGCAAAAACAAAAAAAATGTACTTAATAATTTTACAATGTAAAATATACAAACGTATTATCATATTTGACGTTAGTTATGAAAAGGAACAGAAATATAATATTACAAAATTAGAATCAACCTGATTAACCTGGAAACTTTTTCATCTTGACGAAGTTGAATAATTGCCATCGCCCTTTGTCTTCCTTGCTGTTGCTTTTGTACTCAGGTGATATTTGTTGTCGTTCTGGATAGATAAATAAATTTCAAAATTCTTACGGCAAGCAAATTAAATAATTACCCTTCCCATACCTTTGGCTTACAGCCTTCCTGTTTGATGTCACTCAAGTATGTCATTTGCACATCACATTCAGCCAGTGAACAAATGAAAAGAACAACTGAAAAATATGGCTTATCATAATAACTCTTTGTTCATTAATTCAATACATAAATATCCAATTTATTTATTGCTTACTACAGGGTTATGATTTATTTGATGTGGTATAAGAAAAACTTTAATCTCACGGTTTTCAAGCAAAAATGATAAAATGGCAAGAGCGAGGAGACTCATCCGGAACACCGTCCAAAAGCCTTCGACACTGGTAGCACAAGCCTGAAAGGCGAGTGCCAACAGTACACAAGGCTGAGGGGGTGTACAAATCAGCTCTAATGCTAGTTTTGTTTTACTTTTAACCCTTGGTAAGGCTAAAACTTGTAAACAGTATATTGAAGTTGTACGGGGCCAATGTTTCGGACCTTTTTTCTCTTTAATGATCTGTTATTTTGTTTTTACTGGTCCTTTGGCCATACTGGTATTGAGACCACTAAATTTTGCACATATGAAATATTTAATCTGAAGTTGTGTACCTCGCCTGTTGCCTTAGCCTTGTTTTCTTTTCCATGATCAAAACGCAAAAGCAAAGCGTAAGGGCTGCAGCAGCATTTACAAGAGCCTATCGAATGTGCCAACAGTCACACAGTGCATTACGTGAATGACGTGTTCCTGATTTGTATACGCTAAATACGCTAAACATGGTGAAATGCTTGTCTTGGTTTTATAAGAACAACACGTGGATGCAAAATTCGCTTCGGTTACGCGCAATTGTTGGAGAAGGTGGGGGACTGGGGAATGGAATAAAAGCAAATCTGATTTCAGAAAGATTTCAAACTGTAAGAAAAGTTTCTTAGAAAGGTTTCTGAATCTAGAAAATTATTGGTTTGTCTGCCTAGTTAACCAAAATAAGGCTGAAAAGTTTTTTACATTTTGCTCAAAGGGAGAAGGCGATCTTAAAAATACTTTTTGCCCAATTTTTAATATTTCTGTTTGAGAAATTGGTTCTCTTTATGTCATGATTTTTATACACTAAATTCTCTTACAGATTACATATTTTTACACTCTTCTATGATGCTTTTTTGTCGCGTATTTATGTTGTTATTACGATGTCAAGTACACACTTTCAATGGTGGTTAGCGTGACGTTTTCGACACTGAAAGACAGTTGAGGACGGGTGTACGGAACTGCCTTGTGTATCTTGCAATAAAAACTACTACTGTTTTCTTTGTATACGCACTGACAATCATGAAATAAATTAAGGTACACGCTTGTTTAACATGTGCCGTTGTATAAGTAATGTTTGGGAGCTATTATGCGATAAAGTGTCCGAGTGACATGTATGACACACAAAAACTGAACGAAACACCAATGCTCTCGTGTTTGGCTGTTTTCAGCCAATTTTCACTGGGTTTCTCTCTCTAGTCCACATTTTATACTTCCAATATTAAGCTTGCATGTCAAGCTCTACTAACTAATTGTTCGTAATAAATCGGAATGATGATCTTCCTAGTAATATCGGGCAGTACGTGTGTGATGTTTATCACTGGAACATCATGTCATGGCATCATGGGTGACACGACAAAGCCAATGTTCTGTTTTCACCCTTGTGCTCTTTATAAAACATAGCTTGCCTATCACTAGCTCTCAGAAGCTTGATAATTTCAAATGTTGTACAGGCTTTTAAATGCAACAATTCTTAGTGTATAAAACTAACGCCGGAGACTAATTACTTAAAACTAGGGCCACCTTTACTCAAAAGCGATCACATGTGTTTGTAATATTTCTATCAGGCTTTTGACTAACTTAAATCATGACTGACGAAAAAGATAAGACAGGAAAAGAGAAATCTAAAGCAAAGGTTTCCAGCAGGACAGGAATTTCCAATTTTGGTTAAAGGCATAAAGTCCTTAAATTTACTTATATACAAAATGTGAATTAATCATTACATCTTGAAGCGTAATGAAGAAAGAATGCGATTGTCTTAGAATGCGGTTATTAAACAAGAAAGAGCAGGGGTGAGCTAAAACACAATAATGTAAGAATATAGTGGACGTAAAACCGTAGGGTGAACTGAGGGCAGTAATATGGACTAAGTGCAATGGAGACTAATAATTGGATGAGCTAAGAGCAGTAGGATGGACTAAAGACAGTAGAGTGGACTAACGGGAGTAGGGTATGCTGAGAGCATTAGGATGGCAAAGAACAATAGGTTCTACTAAAGGCAATAGAACAATAGGATGGATAAGGGCAGTAGAGCCGGATAACAGGAGTAGGGTGTACTGTGAGCAATATGACGGACTAAGAGCAATAGAGTGGAATAACAGGAATATGCTGTACTAAGAGCACTAGGATGGATTAAGGACAGTAGAGTGGACTAACAGGAGTAGGGTGTGCTAAGAGCACTAGGATGAACTGAGGACAGTATTGTGGGCTAATAACAGCAAGGTGTACTAAGAGCAATAGCGTGGAATAAGAGCAGTAGAGTGGAATAACAGCAGTAGGATGTACTAAGAGCAATCGAATGGACTAAGGGCAGTGGACTGGGCTAACAGGAGTAGGGTGTACTAAGAGCACTGGGATGGACTAAGGACAGTAGTGTGGACTAATAACAGCAGGGTGCACTAAGACCAATAGGATGGACGAAGAGCACTAGGATGGACTAAGAGCAATAGGATGGACTAAGGGGAGTAGAGTGGACTAACAGGAGTAGGGTGTACTAAGAACACTAGGATGGACTAAGAGCAATAGGATGGACTAAGAGCACTAGGATGGACTAAGAGCAATAGGATGGACTAAGGGGAGTAGAGTGGACTAACAGGGGTAGGGTGTGCTAAGAGCACTAGGATGGACTAAGAGCAATAGGATAGACTAAGGACAGTAGAGTGGACTCATAGGAGTAGGGTGTACTAAGAGCACTAAGATGGACTAAGAGCAATAGGACGGACTAAGAGGAGCACAGCGGAATGACAACACAACAGAGTGAGCTTAGCCTTGATCAAGAACACAAAAATGTAAGAGTCTTATGGACTAAGAACGAATAAAGTACGAGCGAGAATTTATGTAACAGCAAGATGTAGTGTTTATTAGTGCATTTTGTGCATCACTTGCGGCGCATTGTGTGTCCCCACAAACACTGTAAATGTATTAAAAAGGTTTTCAAACCATCAAACTATGTGCTAGCTGTTCCGCAACTAAATCAAAATAGTTTGACAACATTTTTTCACTGAAATCAGATCAACGGGTATATTTTGCTCACAAAAAGACCCGATTAGGTTTTACTAAATTGCTATTGAATTACTGTTCAATTCATCCCAGAGAGTGCTTCATTGTGCTTAGCGTTTAATCCCTTTGACACAAATGCCTGGGCAAAACAACATTGGTGTCTACATGAAAAAAGCTAAAACAGGCCAGTGTGTAAGTTAATTTATTGTTCAAAGCAAAATGGTTAAGTAGTTCCATCTTCTTTGAATGTTCCTAATGAGGCTGTTTCCTTTACCTTATGCTCGTCTCACCACCCGTTCCCTACTCGCGTATCAACCCCCCCCCCCCCCATGTGAATTTTAAGGAAGAGCCCTTGAGGTCACATAGGAATTTTAGAAGAACACCAGAATTAAAGTGAGAATATAGACCTTTAATCTCACTTGACTAAATGGTTGGAATCGAGATGCTTCGATTGTTTGAGATGTAGATCAATGGAATTCTATCAGCAGCACTGCAGCAACCTTGTGTTGGAGTTGTTTGTACTTTATTTACTGTCCTTTCAATAGTTTTTTATGTACTTCAATCTTTAATTCTAAATTTTGAGCAATCCCATTTTAAAATAACAGTTTGAATCAAAATGCAATATGCTTTACAAAGCTTTTTAGCATTAAAATATACAAGATGATTGTTTTTGCTAGTAATCTGGTTTAATTGTCAAATTAGATATACGTGTAGTGTATTGGTTGAACTAGACAAATTTTAAGGCTCTTGTCGAGAATCTTTTTGAATCAAATTCAAACTTCAAATGTATTTTTGTGTAAATTTGCGTTGTATTGTTGTATCATCGGGAAATAACAACGTTAACAAATAATCAATGACATTACTATGGCATTTTATCCAAGACCGTCAAGATTAGGATATGCCTTTGGAGTCTATTTGTTATTTAACACTCTACATATCTGTGGCAGTACAAATGGAAGTGGAAAAATAACACGTTTGCCTTTTTACATTCGTGGCAGATATATTTGTTCACAAGAGAGTATCGTTTATATTGAAACAGATATAGGATGGTTATGCTTTTCGAGTGGTATTGATGAGATGTTTGTTTGTATGATAATTTTTGCTCACAGCAAAGTTAGCAGCAAATTGTAGTACGCCGACATTTAAAAGTGCTGAAAATGGAAGTACAGCAGGTCGAAACGGCCATAAGATAAGATGATAAGGTGTAAATAAGATGCTCTTGCCAGCTAAGACTCCAGAAGCGCTCATTATGGAGGAGTTCTTCCATGCCGATAGCTTCTCTCTTATTGACAATGCTGCCATAAAGTCCCCAGAATTCAAATTAGTCCAGCATTGTTCAAGTCAAGACAGTAGGTGAGACGAAAGGCAACGACTGCGGCGGGCGAAATACAACTCCCCCCCCCCCCCCCCCCCCCAGGACGAAGTGGCACAACGCAAACCAACGTCAGAGCTCCTGTGATACTGGGAAACTTGCCGTGCATTGACAACCCTGCACTGGCTGCAATTCTTGAGTCTCTGAAAAAGATGCCGGTCTCCATGTCGTACGAGAACAGCTTCCGCAACAACACCGTGACTTTCGCTGTGTTGAACCGGGGTTCATTAAGAAAGACGCTCATCTCAGATATTTTGACGGCTATTCTCCTGCTGTGTGCCACCTATAACGTTAAGCTCACTGTTTCATCGGACAAGCTGGAGGACGCAATCTCTAGAGTTTTCAGGATTCAGACATCGTGGATGGATGGAAGCAGCAGCTTAAGTTTTAAGAACGCACATTTTGAGCTAAAAAAAATCAGCAAACTTTTCAAATTGCCGAGCTTAAGATATCTATTTCAGTTATATTTTAGCGGAATATCCTTTCGAATAAACTAGTTGCCTTTTTAAGAGCGGCGCTTTTTTTAATTAGGCAGTTTGTATGGGTGGTGTTGAGGTATTTTCTATTCTGTGTGATATTCAGCCGAACATTACAATCACTTTGAAGACCAAGTGTTTCACCCCGGGTTTGTATTATTGCACTGAAATATCAATTGCATCAGTCCATCAAAAGTTTTGTTGCATATAAATGTTGACAATGTAGAAAGGTATATTTACATATATTTCCCAGTGTATCCGTGTATCAGTGGTTCTGGTTTATTTTAGACTGGGTTTATTTTGATTAATTAGCTTGATTAGCTAGTGTTCCTATGGAGTATCTGTTGTCGAATATAACATTAATTCTATGACAAGGTACACTTGCTTGTGCCTTGGTATATCATACATAAAACAGGGACAATCGAAATAGCACATAACGCAGAGTGGCATCTATATCTCATCGGATCTACCGAAATTGTATGCTATCATAAATAATTGTTGTCATAAATAATTATAATGTTAAATCTGTGTGAAATGTTAAACTGTTAATCTGTGCTGGGGAAAAAGTAATTTACAAAGTGGTGTATGTGTTTCAGTGTACGCCTGCGGTGCGAATTGTGACGACCATGAGTACCGGCTAGTTGCACACCTGATGAGGGATTACGACCCGCGTATTCGACCGTCACTCAACGCCTCTCAGTCCCTGAATGTCACCTTTGGAATGGCACTGGCGCAAATTATCGATGTCGTGAGTAATGTTGTCACGTGACAGTTACATAAGTCTTTCCGGTCTAGAATGGTTTTTCCTATATTACCAAATAAGGCAATGTTTGGAGTCTTTGTTTACAAAACACTGCCATGCACGTGGGTTGATTTACCATAAAAGGGAAATTCCATTCAAAGGTGGAGTTAGCGAACGATAGTTTTTGCGAAGAAAAAAAATCATTTACATATTTCTGCGAACTCTCAAAAACGGTACCGGTAAACATTTGACAGGACAATATGATTTGAATAATTCGCCTAAAACATGATGAAAGTTCTGGTACTGGCGCTGGAAAATTCTGGGAACCCCCAGAACAGTCACATTGTGACCGCATAGTTCGAATCGCTTTTCGTTATCTGGAATTCGTAACTACGCGAAAATGGGACGGTATATGCCTCTTTTATGCTTAAAACTGAATAGTGATTGACATTACCTCTCTGTTACTGATATTCAAAGAAATGACATCTAAAGGTGGGAATCAGCGATTCTGAAGCTTTCGGGTAAAGAACAGAGGGAAAGCGCATTATCTATAGCTTAAAGTTACAACACTTGCCGCTTCTTGAAAAGTGAGTACGTTTGTACAGCTTTGCCAGTGTTTTCTATATTTCAACCAAGCAAATCAAAATTAAAGTTATACCTTTAGTTTCTCATGAAGTAAAAGCTCAGTGTGTACGAGAAAACACTGTTTCCATGGCGTATTGGAGTTGCACCATCAGTGCATGGTTATTTGGTAAGGATGAGTGACGTCCATGGTCAGTAATCAGGTCCCATTTTTCCCCGTGCTTAATCGGGTGTAGTACCATGCGAGTCTTTGCGCTATGTGAATAAAAGTAAACAATGAGCTACGAAGCAGAGCACAGGCGTAACGAACTGGTTCCTTGAACTTTTTTAGGATTTAATTTTTACGGCTTAACGTTTCCGAGAGTGCTTCATCTATTAATTTATTGCTGTAAAATGATGAGTTTTGACAAAGAAAACAGAGAAAGAACTTTGGTCCGGAATTGCTCTCTGGCATAGATTTATCACATTAGTATTATAGGATCCAGAAGTGTTTTTTCATGCTTCTAAAATTTCCTAAATGAAAGAATTTCCTCATCAGGGATTAAAACGATCAGTAGCTCTGATATTTCTGCCCCTACCCTTCACTGACTTTAAGAATTCTTAAAGCTCTTATTCCTTCCTTTTGTTCGTTGCCCCCCCCCCCACCCCACCCCACCCCACCCACAAAAGGAACCCTTCTCAGGGCAAACTATGCCAATATATAAGGGCGGGAAAAGGAAAATTATGTTATTGAATAAATGTCTGAAAACCCTACTATAGCAACGTATCAGTTATTTTCTTCTATTGCGTTACAACACACACTTTGTTTATTTTTTCACTGCATATCCCCAAATGGGCCAGTAAAGTACCAACTGGTTCTCAAGCGTGTCCATGACTTTTTAGAACAAGCCCTAAACGCGGAGTGCTAATTTTGAAATAATACCCCCCCCCCCCCCCCCCCGCTTTTTTTTTAATCAAACACGAAGTGAAATTCCGCAATAACCCCACCCCTCCCCTTTTTTATGGGAAAGGCGGAGGACTGATCGAAAAATCTCTCCCCCCCCCCCATCCTTTCTAACGAAATTGGCACTAGGTGCGTGCGGCGTTCGGCCTCAACATTACCCCGCCCAATTCTCCGTGTTTTTGGACACACATGGTAACACATAAGATACCATGTGCCCCCTCCCCTTCCCGCCCGGGGCATATTCGTCAGGCACATGACGTAATGGCAACTTTTGTTAATGTGCAAATCAAACAAAGCAGAAACATGTCATGAAATAAATCAACCGCACTATTCGCCGATCAGTCTGCAATTTATCTTGATAAATAGCATGTGAGCCGACACTAAAAGGGAATCTGAAATTATTCGGATCACCCCTTCGTTTTGTCAACCTGTCTGTTTGGTGCTTCATTGGACTGATGGGGTGTAATAAATTCAGATGGATAAAATAAAAGGACATTACCAGATCTCTTGGTTGAAAATATGCTACGCGCTTCTGTTTTTGTCTTTTTAATCAGTTTGTCACCAATTCCAGTGCGGTTTTTTTCCTCCAAGTATCATTGATGTTGGAATAATTGAGAGTGCAGTAAAACCACATTCTGGGCGAACCCTGAAATACCGGACACCTCTATATACCGGACAAAATCCGCCAGTCTCCCCGTTGCCCGGTGTAGGCAGGTTTTACTGTATTGTCATTTGTGTGGAACACCAGTCACTAACGCGTTACAAAGTCTGACTGCTACTCTTGAAAATTACTCTGTGGACCTTAACAGGTGATATTAACATGTTTAACAAGCAACGAGAGCCTTTTTCTCAAAGGCGAAATATCAAACACTTGGCAAAAATATATATATTTCAAAAATCACTTTCTCCCTACGGGTAGAATTTTAAAAAACGTTTCTGCCTGATTTTGCAGCAGCAGTTCCAAATTCCTCTCGCATCTGCCAACAGCCTCACTGTGCATTCTGCTTTATTTGCACACGCCAAATACGCTTTGCATAGTGACATGTTTGTATTGGTTTTATAGGAATGACCTGTGGATGCAAAATCCTGCCTGGTCATTTTAAATGCACTGTATGTTCATATAAATTACCATCTTTAATTACGCACTACTGTTGGTGAGGATCGAGGGAAGGAGGGTGGAGCTGCTGTTTCACAGCAGGTTCGGTATCTGAAAAAAACCCAGTGTCTTATCTGAAAAGGAAAACAAAGCCAAAATCAGGCTGAAAAGCTTTTAAATTCTACTAAAGTGAGAAAGTTATTTCAAGAATATTATCTTTAGCCAGGAGTTTAATATTTAACCTTTTAAAAACAGGTTCTCGCTTTTAAAGGTCCTGTATGGATCCAAGGGGCTTTTATGGAGAAGGTTGGGGGGGGGGGGGCGTCTTAAAATCATTATTGTGCCGATGTCGAGAAACGTCACGCTGTTTTTTTAACCATTTCGGCTGCGGTTTGCAAAACAACAGCAAACCATTGCTATACGGAAAACAAAGAACAGAAGTCAGTTTTGTGGATTTGTTACTCTTTTACCCAAATGTCTCCAGAGTTTCGATCCTGGGGGGCTTGCGTTTGTCTCTTCGCTTATTTAAAAAGCAATTTCATGTAATCTGTACGAAAATTTCAAAACGGTCTATGGACCATTTTCTTTGGTAACTGAACAATAACATTTGTGCCTAAATTGACATGCTATCTCAAACCCCATCGCAGTCAATGTATAGGCAACATTTTTCAATTTTTCGGCCTATTTCCTTCGCCATTGCACCAGATTCAATCATTATTATCGCTCAGTTGAGGATCTACTACTTTGTATAGAATTAGTCATGGAGAGGGCAATGAAATATGCAATTTATACTTATCGTCCTCAATATATCTGCGAGAAAACCAACAAGAGTATATCCAATTAGCTGGCAAATTGTATTATTTATGAGGAAGAGTAATCTTATATGTTTTTTCAACTTATGGTGTTGCAGTTTGATAATGCAAGCAGGGGTACGGAGATCATCGTTGGGGAGGGGAGGGAGTGTGTTTGAGCAAATTGAGTGTAGTTCACTTGCAGTAATGGCAAATGAAATATTTAGCTTTTTTGGTTAAGGGGATTAACTAGTTTTAAACTGAGCTAGAACACTAGACCGTGCTCTACGCGTGGATTAATAAAATCAGTCTAGATAGCCCCTCCCCGCCCCTCCCCCTCCCGAATTATCTATCGCGCTAACCTGGTTTTTTCGGCTTCTGCCGTAAACAGTGCACAAATAAAGGTCGCTGAGAATAAAGGCCATGAGAATTACCAAGTTACAAGTGTTGTTTTGTGTTGTAACTGGATGATTTGTAAACGTAATTAATTCTCGCTGATATACTCGAAAAGTCGCACCCAGTGACTTTGCCCATTGCAAATGTATGGTGTTCCTTTGAGACTTAATGAGAAATCATTTATAACTAAAGACATGCTAATTAACGAGGGAAGTACAAAACAAGACAAGAAAACAACCATGTACCAAGAGAACGAAGCTTCGATTTCCATTAAGAAGTCGAGAACAAACCTTTACTACTAAATTTTTGTTTATTACCGACGTCCCGAACATTGGAAATACAACGAAATACCTGGATCTTTCAAATACCGAATTTTAACATGTCCTTTATTTTTAGAAGCGTCGTATTCCGTTAATAGATTAGTCAGAACCACATGCATGCAGCCGTCGTATAAATTTTTTGTCAGCCGTTTCATCGATGGTTGTTAATGCTACATCTCCAGCATAGCGCCTATCTTGGAAAATGAATTTTGAAACTAATAATGCATGTGTGTGAAAATAACTATGCGGAAATCAACGAAAATGTTCCCTAGCTTTGACCGCTGCGATATAAATAAACATCGGAATGCGAAAAGAAGGAGACAGCATACTCAGTACCATACTCAGTACCGTATTACTTAAAACAGGTACTCCAGAATTTGTCAACTAAAATATTTCCTAAAAATTTTTGTTGTGCTTATGATAATGTTGATTATTTTTTTTTATTTCAGGATGAAAAGAACCAAATAATCACAACAAATTGCTGGTTAAATCAGGTACGTCATATTGATTTTTGTAAGGCAGAAATGTAACCCCGTGAAATAGGTGTAACACCGTGTAATAAATGTAACACCATGTAATAAATGTAACACCGTGTAATAAATGTAACACCGTGTATTAAATGTAACACCATGTAACACATGTAACACCGTGTAATAAATGTAACACCGTGTAATAAATGTAACACCGTGTGATAAATGTAATCGCAAATGTAGGCAAATGTTAAACACACTGCAGAAACACTTCACTTGTTTGAAAATATAACAAAGAAACTATGAAGCCACTTTGTTGTACAGAAACTAGCGATGTGTAACAATATGGTAATCTCATCGTCGTCCCGTTTTAGAACTTACCACCGTATGGCAAACATATGTTCATAATGTGTAGATACAACAAGTCTTATATATGTTCTGATAAACTGAATAAGGGTGATAGCCGTAAGGTGTGAGAGTGGTGACCTTAAAATGGCATATTTTATAACGTGTTAAAACATTTGGTAACATAACATATGGCAGTGCATGATAACATATGGTTCCTAATGTATGTTAATGTTCAATAAAAGTTGCTTTGATATAACGTTATTTACAATGGAAATTGACTTCATCCATATCCTACGATTGGCAAAAGTTATCGTGTTCTTTAAAAGTCTTAGTGATCGATAAGTAAATTGGTAAGTAAACAGTCGCAGCTGTCTAATGTGAAGAAACAACTGACCGCTTGGATGTTAAACAGGAAAATTCTCAATCACCCTTTTCAAAGCCTCTTTTTGCCATTACTCACGGAGGATAAAAAGAATACTTACTTTCACTTTTAAGTTAACTGTGTTCCCCTGTTAGATTACATTATGGTAACCGCAGTCTTTCTGTTAAGACCTCTATCTTTTCTGCTTGCGTGACTTGCGAACGGCTTTCATCCGGGTATTACTACAAGGTTAAAGGTGTGTTCCAAATAGGCGCTTGTTAACGGGCTTTGAAGCAGTCTCTTGCAATTTCACTTGCGGGAGAAATAAAAGAGCTGCGAGACAGCGTAAAGAATGATTCCCTTAATTCAATGCGATAATAGTCTTAAAAACAAGTGTCAAAGTGGCCGCCGAATCTCAAAAGTTTCATAACGCTAATCACACTCCCGTGATTTTCGATAATCTCGTCGATGTCAGCCAATCAAAGCTCGCAGGTCGGTCAGGTCAGGAATTCTGCAAGTAGTCTGGGATAACTTGGATAATTTGGCATGCTTTAAATAGCAAGATATACTGATATTCAACCACTGCGACGTTCATTGGCAAGTAACAGGCAAATGAATGTCGTAAATAAAAAAAATACATAAAAAAACGTTTTGGACCAGTATTTTTGCCCAGGCCTGACGAGTGTACAGAGGCGTACGCTCGCAAAAAATCTCGGTCTTTTCCCGGTGGACCCCACCGGATGTTGAAAGCGTGAGATGTCTTTTTTTTTTATAAGATTTTTTAATTTTACCGAAATTTGTTATTTCAAAATTCGTATTGAATATTTACATTAAAAACTCGGGGGAAATGCAGAAACTGACTGTGTGAAATCAGTCGTCCGGAATGGTGAGCATGGGCGCGTTAGCCCGTTTGGTGTGAAAAACCGTAAGGAGTAGGTTAACGATTTGACATGTTTTTTTTTTTTCGAGGTAACACACAGTGCCATTGCGCTCGTCAGACTGTACTTCTGTGTGTGCTGAGAGAATGGGCAACGGTCTTACACAAAGCAATTGAATATTTTGCTTTTTGGTCATTCTTTTTTTATTCTCTTTATCACGAGAAAGCATCTTTGTTTATTTATTTATTTTTGTTTGTTTGGATGTTAAATACGATAACGCCAGAATTTACAATATTCCCTTACTACCATCAACATGCTTTTAAAATATATACCCGCATTTTTCAATGAATCCAATTATGGTCGCAAAAATTCAGTGCACAGCGGGGAGCAGGGATGCACTGTATCTTTGTAAAAGCAAGCAACAGAATACGATTGCTAACTCTCATTTGATATGCTGTGATCGGAGAGTGAACTTTAATATAGAAGGTTTAGCGACATGTTTATCTCTTCAGTATCGTCGGGTAAATAAAATAGCGGTCTTCTGTTTCACGAAATGATTAACTAGGGTTGTTTTATTTTTATCGTTACAGCGTTTCATGTATTTTAGGAGGAGACATATTATTGCCATACAGATCAGAGCAATTGTCAGCACTCAGCCGCCCGCCCACCCGTTAGAGTCTTCGTTTTGTCCAGGCCATATTTTTTAAGCCATTTGCTCCACAGCTGTGATATTTTGCACGAGAAAATAGATATATCGTTCATCTGCAATGTTTATAATTTTTAAATAGACCAAACTTAATGAAATGAAACTGTGTCAAAAATTGATACAAACATATACATTTTGCATTAAGCCTTCTGAAACTTTGTATAGTGAACACAGACACACAAACACACACACACACACACATATATATATATATATATATATATATATATATATATATATATATATATATATATATATATATATATATATATCTGTGGGTGTCAGTGTCAGTGTGTGTTCAGTTGCAAATTCACAGATCTGCCCGCAATACTAAAGATTTTTTATCAGAATAGAGCAGTTAGTCAACCAGAAGCAATTCAGAATTAACCATATTTCAATTCATATCATTTTGAAATGCAAAAGCCAATTTGTTTTCAAGTGTCAATAGTTGTGGTGAAAACTGAAGTAACTTGAGGAAACAAAATAACATTTTCTGTGAGGTTATGATAGCCTCTTCGTCCACGAACTGTTTATCTCACTGAAATTAATATTTAAAGTACAGCTCTAAGCTTTTTAAATGACAGTCCATTTCAGCGAATTAGTTATGTTGATACACATTCTGTGCGAAACAGTTTCCAGATCGCAATGAAATAAATATATGCAACATATATTGTAAAAACCTTATATGCAACGATCGTTTGTTCCTGTTTACATTTCTGAAAAAAAAAACATTTTAAAACATCTTGTAAGAGTAGCTGATAGAAATGTTGTAAGCATTAATACATGTTCAACATTGTATTTTACAGGCTTGGATTGACTATAAGCTAGTTTGGAATCCTAAAGATTTCGGGGGTATAAAAGTTGTTAGACTACCATGGGACGCCATCTGGAGGCCTGATATTGTACTGTACAACAAGTGAGTTAAAGCTAATAAAAAAACTAATATGTAACGATCATGTGTAAACGAAATGTAAATATCACATCTACAGAATATATGTTATTTTTACATCAACAAACGATCTTGACGAGTTTTGAAATTACAACTTGAATTTATACTTAAGGCACAGATCAGTCTATAACTGTAAAATACAATAACTCTGTTGATATTAACTTTCTTACGTTTGGCTTTTCAGTGCAGACGTATCAAGCTATGCTAATCAAATCAGCACGAACATGATAGTGACAAATGATGGCAACGTCACGTGGTTATCCATGGTTATTTTTAAATCATCCTGTGCTATTGATGTTAAGTACTTTCCATTTGATGAGCAGAGTTGTCAGTAAGTAAACCTAGATTTTTGTTTAACCTCGGCCTTGTACTATATTTTTATGAAGAAATAATTTATTTTGGAAACACTGCTTTAATGATAAACTTATTAAGTTTCTAAACAAACTGAAATACCAAACAATGGGTATAGTAATTAGAGAAAGGACAAATCATTCTTACCATGCATTTAATATAACTTACTCAGTTGTATGAATCAATGTGCCTACAGTATGCTGTTTGCAAGTTGGACATATGATGGCTACCAGATAAACCTGTTAAAAGTAGGAGATGATGGAGATATTAGTAACTATATACCAAACAGTGAGTGGGCATTGGTAAAGCTACACGCCGTACGCCATGTAGAATACTATAGGTATGTCAATCGGTTTTTTTTTGGTGCATGTGTGTTATCATTTTTTCGGTATTAACTCCATGCTCTTTCCTAGTAAGGGTGTATATTGCACGCGCATGCGCATTTGTTTGGGGCATGCGCATGCGCACAGTATTTTGTATAATGGCTGTTAAAAAATGAAATATAGACCATCTAGTCAAACAAAAAAGGATTTCAATTGGCGGCTAAGGATGACAAGCCCTAAAAGCAAAGAAAAGACAATCTGTGAGCAAATCTATTTTCCTTATGTGACAATACCTTAATATAAGTCATATTACATCCTACATGCTATGTTTCAGCTGCTGCGCAGAACCATATCCTGACGTTAGGTACAGCATACAAATGCGCCGAAAACCACTTTTCTATGTGTTCAACATGATACTGCCGTGCTTCATCATTACCTTTGTCGCACTCTTAGGTAAATTTTGTTAAGTACGACATTAACATCGTTTACTTAAATATATTATGAGCAATATCACTTCTATTAAACTGTGACTGGGGTGAGACGTCCACGAATACTACGATGTTTAATATTGAAACTTAAAACAATACCGGTATTAAGACACTCTGACGCAAAATTATTGTAATTTGGCAGCAACATAAAAGCGACGGGCTTTAGAAACGGCTTTGCTGGCCAAGCGACTGTACATTGCTCAAACGGAACTTTAGGGTCAACTTTAGTATGAATAGAGTAATGTTATAATTTGGATTTTATACTGATATATATTAAATTTGCCTCAGAACGCAAAAAATATTAAGTGTTAATAATGCTAGCAATGTTAATATGCTACACAAATTCATAGTTCTTTTTATCTCTAGTGCAGTTTTGGTTGATTCCGGTTATTATAAATAGTCTGGTATGTGTTAAATGAAAAAGAGGGGACAACCATATGTAGACCAACACCTTTGATTCATTACATTTGTAGGTTTTTACATGCCTAGTGACTCTGGAGAGAAAGTAACTATGGGAATTACCACGCTGCTTTCAATGACTGTTTTCCTTATGCTTGTGGCTGAAAATATGCCGCCTACTTCGGATGTTCTTCCATTAATAGGTAAGGCTAGGAGTGTCAGAGAAATTAAAGTAATTTCCACACAACCCCAGTGTGTGCGAAAAAGAAAATGACTGACTGTTTTTATGTATCCTATGTTTGATATGCTTCTGTTAATTATAGGTAAGTCGTAGAGTGGTAGAGTTATCAAAAAGAACAAGAAAAATATTAATAGTCCACATCTAATATTTAGCCTTTTGTTTTGGCTTGGCTGTTGTGGTGAACATAAAACTAATTGTACTTATAGATTAAAGGTCTCCTGTGTTTCTAAGGATGACGCACACGAAAACAAAGAACTATTCTTTTCGATTGTTTAAGATTACAATTTTGTCGTTGCAAAAAAATGAATGGCCTATTGGCAGCTGATATATGGTTATAATCTCTACCCCTTTAACATAAATTTTACAAAATTGCAGTACTGTGCAATTTGGGTCCATATTATGTTGCTACAAAGCCAAAAACAACACAACCATCCCCGATTTCACATAATTTTTGGTGTACATGTTGAGAACTGCTATGCCATGTGTAATATGTGTTATAAATACCATGGTCAAACAACATTTTCATATGTTGTATAGCCTTTTCAACATTTGGGGCTTGCACAAATTTATACGATTACTTGCGAAGAAATATTTCAGACAGGTTATGCTAATAAAACAATTTTATCTGACCATTAGCATTCACTCATATCTCAACACCTCATAATACTTTGTTGATGATAACCACATCTTTGTTCTCTCAAAACCATAACTTATATGAACACAACCATTTAGCTATGAATGTTAAATATATTATTATTATTATTATTATTTTATCTTTATTATTATTGTTAAAAAGGTACTATATTCTAGACATAGTTTATTGCTATCAGGCTCTCTCACAACAAATACACCTCGCCACCAACATGCATATTTAAACCAATTCGCCTTCGAACGAAGTGGGGAACAGCAAATAACAGTAGTCGTCTTTAGCACAAAGTTTTAACCCTATTAATTACAGTTTAACCACTTTAAAAGAGAACGCTGACACAGTGTTTCTTACTGGCAATAATTCAAGTACTGAGATTATTAGTTATTGAGCATTTTAATTTTAATTGAGTGGTTAATATCACAGTTTACATTCATTTTTCATTGCAGTGAAAGGTAACAAATCAGAAGAAAGTTTTTAAGGGGAAAATGTTAATATTTTGAACTTTAGGAAATAAACCAAATTTAATACCTATTTAAAACCCATGCGGAAATGAAAAAGAACAAAACTAGCCTTCAATTAAAATGTCGAGGTAAAATCGCTAATCAGTTTATTATTAAAAAACTACAGTTCTCATAATGTTTACATACTTTCTATATGTTGCTGTATCAATCAATATGACAGTGTGTGCATTTTTAAGTGTAGGCAGGTGGAATAATATGTGGCGGAATATAATTTGTTATGTGTTTATGCTGTGAGTTATATTACTTTAAATATCACTTTGCACATTTATAGATTTAATTTAGATTTCCCGTAAAAAGCGTAATCATTTCGTGACAGACTGAATAATGATTAAAAGTATTGGTATACTATGCTTAGCTTTGTGTTTTTCTGTTAAAATGTGTTACATTCTATGTGAATAGCGATTTACTGGTCCAAATAAACAATCAAGTTAATGACAGCGCGCTTTAGATAAAGTATGCCACACAATTGTGTGATTGTACTCGCAAGAACTGATTGTAGTTTATATGTTATAAAACAAACCTTTACCAAGCAGCCAACGAAGTACAGCCAATGCAGTACACTTTATTATATCAGCATCTTACAGAATTGGCATTTCATAAAGATACATTTATTAAACTAGCTAAAGAATTAGTTGCTATTTTTTCAAGAAGAAGAGTCCGGGGAAGTAATAGCAGCCGGTTTCAGTTTTTGCAGGGCTTTGTTGCGGGTCGACTTTCAGGGCATAAAATATAAAACCATTCAAAAGCATACTTCAATTCATTTCTTAAATACCATCAAACATTATTAGTTGCCAAATGCCAGTATTTCTGGTTCTCACCAAACTCTAGATTGTTGGTGTAAATAATTTTCAAATTAGCTCAAATATTAAGCTAATAATATTATGGGGTATTGAATTGCTTATATTTTGAAAACTTATTGTAATCGCTAAACAATGCAAGTCTACAAGGCAGTGGATGCTTAAGAAGACAACGATTCCATAGAGACGGGTCAGGACATTGGGGTGATCGTGATGATGGAGTGAAAGCGGGTTTGACGGAGAAATTATGATGAATGGTTGTGATTATTGTGACTTAATAGCTTTTGTCCATGGCACGAACCCACAAATAAATAAGCTTCCTTACTCACAGCGAAGACGTAATGCTAGATCAGTTTCAAAGGAACTTTGTAAGCACATTCTCTGCTGCGTTCATTTTCTAATCAATGACTATGAGTACTGTTTATTAGGATATCTTATGCAGAATTTTAATAAATTATACTTACATATAAATGTTAACATTTTCTGAATTATGAAAAAACCTTAACGAGTTGTAAGCTTTATATTTAACATCTTTATTACTTGCCGTGATTGGTACTTCATCAATCGTTTATATTCCATCAATCGTTTAAATTAAATGCTCGTTGAATTAATTGTAGCAAATTGCCCTTAGGAGTTCAGATCTTAACCATGAAAAGATTTGGTCTACTTTAGATATAAAAACACAAACAAAACCATCAGTAAAAGTAGAAAAAAATTTCGTCCAGAAACTGGGCTCTTTTTCTATCATTATTCCCACTGTAATTTTTTCATAGCTGACGAACGTTTAGCACTTAGGAATTTTCCCCATACTTTGTACATGTTTGTCTGCCATGGTTTATGGTGAAGAATCTTAACGGCTTCTGTGACGATTTTCCACCTTCCTGTACGCACTTTATCGTGCAGTGGTATTAGGGTTGGTTTGATCCTAAGTATAATATAGTGTCAGTAAATTTTACCAGACCAGTGGCTAAGATCCGGTCATACGACTGACTGTTTAAGTTTATTTGCCATTCGTGTCGCAATATAATTGCTGTTCCTTTTGTATGCATATTTAAACTATCAGGGCAAATATCAGTAAATGTTAGTTATTTAAAAATAAATATTAGTTTCATTTACGGTCATTGAAATATTGAGGTTGAGTAGTCAAATCCTGTTTTCATTTTTTTTTCTTCTCAATGCAAAGTAATGCAAACTAAATAATCTTGGAGACTATTCAAGTCAAATATTTAGAAATTTTCAGAGAAATTGAAACTACATCTGTTATTCAACAATGATATTGTTGGTCGTTTGAGCGATACAAAAGATACAATGATATTGTTGGTCGTTTGAGCGATACAAAAGCTTAAAACTATATTTGTATTGGATTTAATTGTCTTAATTTAGAGTGTCATTCAGTCGTATTCGTCTACAACCTACCTTGTCCATTAATTTAACTCTGTTTAAAAATTGAAAAGAGCAAATTAAATATTGTTGCTGTGTGGGTTTCTTGCAGGACTGTATTACGGCATCACAATAGCAATCGTTTCCTTGGCAACAGGGTGTACCGTATTGACACTGAATATACATCATAAGGGTATACACGGATCTGAAGTGCCTTCTATAGTGAAGAAGATCTGTTTGAAGTTTCTGGCTAAACTGCTGTGCATGCGCTTGGACCCCGAGCCGAAGGAAGAAACAGAGGTTATTTCCTTAATTTGTGTACATGATTCTGCAGAATTATTGTCATTGCTTCGATATTTTATTAGAAACTGTAAAGAATTCAAATTCCTTATTCACTTATACACCTGGTGTCTATGGCATTGCTCCATAATGAATATGCTCATTGCAGTCATATCATTATTTTCAATTTGCAAGTAAACTCTCAGCATAAATATGCAACTCCGGTCAAACTTAATTACAACGATTCCTGATTTTCAAGGCACTCATTACCAACATTCGCCCATATTATTTTTCATTCAAGCCTCTCTATTGCTCACATTGGTTCCACGCATAATTTTTCCTATCCTACCTTTTACATGGGCATCGGATGCTCGTATGGTCTAACTATCAGGTCGATTCTTTACATTTAAACTCAGTGCATTCACCCGTCGATTAATCGCACATGACCCACATTCATTGCTCAAATGGTAACTACTGTTCACATGTTTGTAGATTCAATCCGTGTAAAATAATCCACGAGTAAGCAAATCAGAGCAAATCGTACATCATTCATCATACATCCATCAGTCTCTTATACATGTACTGGCTTATCCTGGTCACCAAGCTTCCTATTTTCCAACATGCTAACGAAATAAAATAATTTCCAAAAACTGTTCATCAAGTTGCAGTTTCATGGAGTGATGCGTGAAGATAAAAGCAGCAACCGTACCAATTCGAATTCTTCAAATTCTTACATAAAGCTCAAGCCTTCCAGGTCTCACTGTGCTTCCTATAAGCTTCCAGCTGGCATGACGCCGAATTCATATCATCCAATCAACTATCCGGATTCTGCTTTACGAATTCCGACACAACAAATACGCAACACAGTGGTAAGGTCTTAAAATTACTTTGCTTTTACAAAACTAACTCAAATATATCAACAGAGAAATACGACTCGCTTTTAACTAAATTGTTCTTTTAAATTTAGATGTGTTTTATGATGTCTTTTGTTCTATTGTTCCTAAAATAGAGCTAGCAATGACAACATAGCTGGTCTTGTTTAACTGACTGAGCATGTCCAAGAAACGGTTATCTTTCCATTTATTATTTTCTTTTTCTCACAAAAATTTTATTTGCATACAGAATTACATTCCTACAACAAATGTTAGTGCTGGCACTTTCGAGCTGCAGGACAGACATCCTGAAAATGGTGGCTTTTCTCCTCGCCTGCACTCCCGCATTCGACATACCGGAACCGGAAGTGCATGTATAACCCAATTGGCCAATGGAGAAAGCGACTTTGAAAAGCAGTTCATTAAAACACTACAGAAGGTTTATCAAACAATTGAGAAAAATGAAATGCGTCTGGCAGAACAAGACCGACGTGACATAATTAAAAATGATTGGCAACAAGTAGGAATAGTTGTCGACAGGTGCTTGTTGGGAATATTTGTCATCGTAACGTTGGGCATGACCCTTGGTTTATTGCTAACTTCTCCACATGGCTGGAAGTTCTTTAGCGGTCAGAGTGAACCTGGTGTGGGAGAAGGACAAACAGGCGTATAATATTACTTATATGCTTTATGTTTTCGTACTGCATTACGTGATATTCCATAACACAGAGCCACAGTGATATTTAGAATATCCCGGGCCAAAGCCAAAGTATGGTAAAGATACATATATAAAGTAAAGGCCGAGGTGTTTGAAAGCATTGCAAAGGTTTGACATTAAAGTCTCACAAGTATCGGTTTTCATTTAATCGCCCCAACATAAATGGTTTTCAATCACAAAAGTATCTCTAATGCAATTTTGTGTCATTTTTGCATGTGCTAAATTGAGTTTTGTTTTTATCGCAATATTTTAGCATTTTACGTCAGATGTGTTTGTGGTGGCAAAATTCTGAAACAAATCACTTTTGTGGTTAAAAAAGGGCAAACGGTTAGCATAGATCTTGTTAAAACACAAGAATAAACGATTTCAGGCATATTTTCAGTTGGCTTGCACTTGGGCATTCTTTTTAATTAAACAAGTCAGGATTCGATGAGTGCATTTCCATTTTACCTATTTAAAACAGGCTATATTCACGGCCTTAACTTTAAACGAAATTCCAAAGCTGAGGAATCTAATTCTGATCCGGAAGTTTTCTCTTGCAAAAATTATGGATAAGTCAGTACAATACACTTCTAAGCTTCAGAAGACGCGTTTAAGCATAGCAAAATAGATCCCATTGTAGACTGCTCTTGCCTCGCCTAGTAACGTAAGGTTAAAAATACATATCGCTTAGAGACTGATTATTCTAAAGAATGGAAACTGTTCTCAGACTGTAACTAAAGGTTCTATGAGGTTTTAGACAGCGATTTCGCAGTACTTTTTAAGCCAGTCAATTTGCCGGTAGTTTCGCACTGTAGGTGGTATGGTATTGTCCCATCCTGAAATATATCTTTCCTTTCAAAAAATCTCCCTCAGACTTTTCATAGTCCTTCCTTATGTTTTTGTTTTCATAAATTTTTATCTATGCTGTTTTAAATTCCGATTCCGATATATTTCACGGAATTTCACAAACAAAAATTTTAACATTTACTGCTAGCTGTTTTAAATAATTGCCATTCAGTTAATAGCCGTTTAATGAGTATATGTCAGCCCTTCTACTTCACAAAAGTATATAGCTATTACACTTCATGCCTATTGTGTATGCTCATATTCGATTTCAAGATATACGCTTAATTACAGAACAAAAAATTTGAATAACCGTTTCCTTAATGTGTCACTTCACAGAGAAAAATTGAAATAACTATTGTGAATTTCCTGATTGGCATATTGTAATAAATATACACACTGAATTGCAGTTATCCTACTGTTATTTAATTATATATGATTAAAAATGAATTTAACTTTTAACAAAAATTCATATAAAAATAATTTAAAATGGGAATCAAACCGCCTGGGCGAATCAATGGGACCAAACAACGGGGGTGAAATAGCCGAGGAAAGCAAAAACCTCATGGCGAAACAGCCGATTACCGATTTTATGACCATGATAATGTACTACACAAACCTATTAGGGAATAACACTGTCTGTGGAAGGCAAAATTTTCCTCCTGGCCTGTAGGCACCAGTTTAGATGTAAGAAAACTACCAAAATTACTCATTTCCAGAAGATATCAGCTTTTAATCATTCGTGTTAATTAACAGTAAATAGACCTTTGGGGCATTTTGTAAATTAGGAATGTGATAGTATAATATATACATAAAGGTTTTGTGCTCAATAAATGCAGTTTGTTAAAAAAAGTATCGCTTTTATTTTATGTCATATTCACTAGACAGCTGCATAGTCAAACTTTTTTCACATAAATTAACTACTGCACTCGCATAACGAGGCCATCTATAGCGAGTAGGGCGTAAAACATTAATAGAATTTTTATTGAATTAATAGAATTATTACGGATTATTATTGACACTGAATAACACTAAATAAATATTTTTCAACAATTAACAGAATATGTTGTATCGATATACTAGAACTGCTGTTTTCTCTACAACATTCAACAGGTACAAGTTTTTGATGTTTGAAGCTATTAAATTCTGTTAAGAACATTTCTTTTTCGCTGAGTTTGTACGGGCCATCCACATAATAGTACGAAGCAAGGCTGAAAATTGTGTTACTTCGATGATAAGATTGCTTACAAATTTCTACTAGTTTTGTGAATCAGTCTTAATGGTTTATCCTAAAACGTGCCCATACAATCCATAATAATGTGACCATCACACCCGCACAAGTTATGGAAGACATTGAATTGGAACACATTAGTCCTTTTTCTTATCACTCACTTTCTGAAGCTTCATTGCAAGTTTGTATTCACTGCGGGGTGCTCCTCAAAACTTTCTGGTTAAATGTATGGTCGCATACTTTCATATAAAACTTGATGATGACGAACATAACATTCGCTTGCTCAAGCTTCTTTTGTCCTCTATGGTAATAATTATACGCACCGTGTTCTTTAAGATGTCTGATTGAGAAAGGTTTATATAGCATTGCCTCCACTGTACAGAACAGCAGCACATTATTTTTCTGAAACACTGGTTATAACACAACAGAAACTGTTGGGTTGGTGGTCCCAATACTTCTGTCACCCTTCGGTTTATTTTTAAAACCCCCAAAAGCAGCACGGAGAAAGGAAAACGTTACTGTTTGGCCATAGATTAAAACGTGACTTATTTCTCTTTCTCTGGAAACCAAAATCTTTGCGTTCCAGGCTGGAAGCAGAAGTTTTTGTGTTTGTTCAACATATCCTGTCGTATAAATCCATTCAAAAAGTTAAAACATTTAAAAACTTTTATTACGTTTCTGGTGGTCACTCATAAACCGAGTGAAAATCAAACAGTAGCGATGTTTGTCTTTTTCATTAATGAGTAGCAGGTTGGCCTGTATTCCATAGCTGGTCTTGCACAGATACAAGGGCGTTGTAAATTCCTTATAACCAAAGACGTTAATTGGTAGCGTGATCTTTCAAAAGGTCTTGATTTTGAGCAGGGGGTATAAGAAAAGTGAAAGCGGCCTACATCGGATTCTTATTCACATCTCTAATGGTTTAGCCTTCGGAGCTATTTTCTGCTGGATGGAGACGTTCTAATGCCGGTAATAGCGAACATTTTATTATGTGCAACACATTCACATACTTCATTATGTCAATATATTGTCCCAACAGTGGTTTGGGTAGTGGATTGCAGCTCTAGAAACATCCGAAATCTTCTGTTTTTATGACTCGTGGAACTGCAATTTTAGCGATTTATTTGTTGTCCAATTTGTAAATGTCTTTGAATGTTTGAAATGCAGGTAAAACAGGTGCATTTTCATTTCAGTTATTTCAAATCCTGGAATCCTATTGAAGATATAGATGTTTGACAAAGTACCTTTGAGTTTTTGTAATTGTAATTTGTATTGTTAAAAAAACAGGGGAACGCAAGCAGTTTTTTTAACTTCCCCTTATCAGATAACACCTCCTTTCTTCCATTGTGCCCTTGGTCTATAACACTCTTGGTCTACATCACATTAGGGTTAAGTTTGTCTGTGAAGCGGCTAGGTATCCGGGCGGTCATTTTTTTTTTGTTTAAAATAAGTTAAGATTATGGCAGCCCTCCGTAACAGGTATGTGGCAATTGGTAAATTAATTGTGTAAAAGGTCTGACCATTTAAATCCCGATCTGGACTGGGTAGCCTGGCCATTGGCACACATGGGCCCGCTATGAAGGCACCGGACCGCTATTACGCCAATTAGAATCTCGTCTTGTAACAGCGAAGGAAGGGTTTATAGAACTGCCCCAAACATGAGAATAAATAAGAGCTGGTTAGCTTTCAGAAAACAGGAAAAGTCTGGACGTTGGAAGAACTATTATAACTATGAAAAAATAAAGGAAAATAAAATAATTAAGCAAAATAATTAAGCAATAAATCACTGTAATGTCAGAACATTTTAGAAAGTTGGTAGAGAGGAGCTAATAGTTTTTCGGTAAGGCTTAAACCAGTTTTTGTCTTTGTAAATTTAAAGTGTACCTATATTTGTTTCAAATCAGTGGATTCTATTCCACAAATCACGTCTGTAATGTTCAGCAAATTCATTTCAAATGACAGATGGTGTTTGAATACTTTAAGTTCACTGAGGTTTAATACTTGTGAAATCAATATTGCCAATTGTCACCTTTGCTTGAGCTTAATATGTTGTTTCAGTTACCTTTGCATGATCGTTGCTTCATTACCTCATCGTTGTTCTACTGTCACACCATTGTTTTGCGTCTTTGTAGCTGGGGATGCACCCGGAGACTGTTCTGGAACAAAAGTTATTATTTTTGCAGCTTGTAAACGAAGCTATTTGTTTCACTTCGAAAACATCAAACATCCTGCTTTTTACATTAGCTGTTGGCTAAAATAGGATTGTGCACAGCGGTGGGTACTTCCACGTTATCTCTTTCTATACTCCAGCTAGATACTTCGAGCTCTCATTTTTGGAATTCGATGCATGGCGCTTGACACATTTCTGCAGTACATCATTAATGTGTTCAGGCTAGATGCTTATCTTGGTTTCACTTATGGTGTACGTGTTCGCATATTTCATCATTTTTTATTTTGCTATATATATTGTGCATGGCGACATACCATTTGATGCCTTCAACAATATCTCCACATGCATAGTGTTTGATGGAATGTTCTAATTCCTTCTTGAACCATACAATATCTTTATTTTTAATTGATATAAACGTTTCCACAAAAATGCTCTCCTTCAGTTGTTAGCCTATTTGGTTCGGCATGTTCACGGTAAACAAGCGATGCAAGAGGTGACCTCATAAAAATTCCTTTCCATAGTCCCCACATAGAAGGCACATTGCCATATGCATTGCTTCCATGTCTCGATTCAGATGAGAGCTATTGTTAGAATTTCAGCCGCAAAAGTTGCACTGGTACTGCCGTTTGCATCTGTGAACATTGATCACGTACCCCTTGAGGTGGAGCTTTGTGGAAAACGTCTTTGTACGTATACCACATTTATGTTCACTGTTTTGCTGTGCACCACTGATGTGTGATGCTAAGTTGAAACGATAAGCAAACACTGCACAGCACAATGCACTGTACATTAGCTCCTCCTAATATGAATATCGTGTGGAAGTCTGGAATAAATCGTTTAAAACTAATATGGACTCAGTATTTCTTTTTTAAGAAAAACTACCACAATTATTTTTATATTAAATAAATTTTCGCATGCAAATAATTTATTTACTAAGCTAATAGCTTTGAAGTTCTTTGATTTGGTTAAAATTCGAACATTAATAATGCTGTGTGGAGCTAATCATTATAGACTGCCGGGTAGTATCCAGAAGTATTTTAGTTTTATCGATAATGAGCTTAAAACTATTCATTGTGAAAGATTTAATTTTTGTTATTGCAGAAAAACTTTGTGCAAACATTGTCTAGACATCTGCGGAATACATTATTGAATCGTATTACAGACTAATCTGCTTGAAGTATTGTGTTTTTGCTGTATTTGTATCATTGACTACTTGATTTCAATTTTGTGCAAACATTGTCTAGACATCTGCGGAATACATTATTGAATCGTATTACAGACAAATCTGCTTGAAGTATTGTGTTTTTGCTGTATTTGTATTATTGACTACTTGATTTCAATTTTGCACAAATAAACTGGCTGATTTTATTTTACTATTAACCTCAATATCCACAACAAAGCCTCAAACAGCGTGTTTCTACACCCAAAACAGACAAAGATAATGCCAAAACAAATTCAATCAACCAAATCAAAATGCGTCAGGTGCACTCTCGCGACATTCTTCTTAAGGACACCTTCACGAAATGATACTTGCACTTAAGTACACATACACTTTAGTACGTCTGTACTTGAGCAAGAAGTAGAAGTGTTTTAGATCCCTATTTACTACTTTGGATTACTCCCGCAAGGATGTGCGTGTGGTTGGAGGGAGCACCCTCTACATTATGGCGCACGTGACTGGTTAACGTTGCGTGTATAGATAACAACACACAATAATAGCAGTGTAGATTCAGTGTGTGATCGGATCGTAGTGTAAAAAAACGATCCGGAAGTGATTAATTCTTTCGTTTAAATCTTAGGTATAGTTGCTATTCATCAGCAATACAAAACCCGGGAGAGAGACGGAACGTACGCATGTCAAATCGTACATGGGTCAAATTGTGCAAATGTATCAAATTTTATGTTCAATAAACAAAGGCTAAATTTGTTAAAACCTCTTTTAATTGTGATAAAGCAGTTAACGACGTTACTCATGATAGTTAATTTGTTTGAGTAATTACATATTCCACCACACAGTCCCACTTGAATATTGATCGTAATTACTAGTGACAATTACATCAAAAGTCTAGTATATACTTATCAAACACGAAACAGTGATTTATTTAAAATAAAAAGTTAAAATTTAAATTTAAATTAAATCTGAAGGTTTTGGGGCAAAAGACAGTCCGGAGTAAGTGTTCATATAGGTATGAATAAAAGTGCACCAAGGTTTCCTTCATGATGAAGTGAAGTAATATTTATTGACGAATGTTGTGGTGAAAATATACTGTTTTAAAGATAAAAGGATACACACACACAAACACACACACACACACACACATATATATATATATATATATATATATATATATATATATATATATATATATATATATATATATATATATATATATATATATAACATGTTTGAAAAACCATGTCTGCACTGCAGCCAAAATGTTCGTCCAAAGCAGTAAGTGGTAAACTATCAAACGCGAAGAAATACAACATAAAATCGGGAATAACTCAGAATTTAAAGGTGCAGCATTTTTTCTCATTATTAGATCTTAAATTGACATTTAATTGTGGAGAGTAATTTCTAAATGTATCGGTGTATTGGTAGGTAGGTACGTACTTACATACGCTACCTTCCTATTTGATAGGCTTTTTCAGGGAAAGATCCTAGGCAGCTCCAACAAGCGGCTTATATATCTTATAAACAAACATACCCAGTTAAAATAATGAAGAGTATGAATAATGAATTCCATGTACGCACGCACGCACGCACGTAGGTAGGTAGGTAGGTAGGTGGATCAAACTTAGCACTCTGCGTTAAGGGGTCATTTAAAATGTCAGGGAGACGCATGGTGCCTACTTGGTAGCTGAGTGGTAACAAACGTGTCCAAACAATTATTTTGAGGCCAATCGTCTGTGTCGCATGCCAGTCTCCTCTGAAAAGGGGTAATTTCCGTCTAGTACTCTGCGTTTGCCACAGAAGTTTTGCTTTTTCTAACATTCTCTCCGCATTCCGTTATATAAGGGGATACTCTATCAAAACTAGGCATAATTTCGCTAGATAGAAGAATGACCCATTTGCAAAACCACGGCAGAAAATATGATAAAAAATTGCTCTTTCTTGAACTGTTTTCGAGATAATAATTAGCTTCTGGTTTTTAGCCTTGACCATGACCAAGGAGGTAGAGATAAAAGAGTTACCGCCTATATAAGCTCTTTAGACCCAAATGGCCGAAAGTAAACTCAGAATCAACCACTCTCTGACCCCTTTAGAGCTCATGGTAAACTCTCGGTTTTTTACCTTATTCATGACCGAGGAGGTCAAGTCATAGAGCTACCTCTAATAAAATGTGTATTTGGCCAAAAGGGTCGTAAAAGCTGCACCTCTAATTCTTTTCGAGAACATGGTCAAATTCGGTTTTTAACCTTGATCAGGAACAAGGAGGTCAAGGTCGCCGAGATACCTCTGATAAAAGCGTTTTACGCCCAAAAGATTGAAATGAGACTAGAAATGATCCAAATGCCCCACCTTCCCTGGGGATTTTTAGTGAGTTAATGTAACATTTTGTTCTCGATAATTATGATCTACTGCAACCAATTCTGTTTCCTCTCCCAAAAGGTTTAACCCAACTGACTTTCATCGGTGGCTTGTATCCATCACTTGAGGACTATCTGTCGTCCAATATGTGTGTTTCTGTATGTAAACAATTTTTCGAAAACGCAAGTTCTCCTACATTTTTGGTCCGATTGTTCAGCAATGCTCCCTAAGTAGGGGGCATTTTTATCCAGTCAGAATGTCCCTTGGCATTGTGGATTGATTACTTTCGATGTGTCCTATGTAACTGCAACAATATTTTGGTCCGAAACGCCAAAACTAAGCAACAATTGTACATTTTTTAAAAATGTTACTCCTCTTAGATTTTTAATCACAAACCTAACACATTGTCGTCTTTGTTAATCAAATTAAACTGGTGAGTAAAATAATACAAGTAGCGAAATAGTTTAATTACATTGCAATGCTCATCGTTCTTTGCTATTGTGGATTCGACTCCAGAGTGCTTGCATAGCGATTTCTTAAGCAGTAAATAAGCGCTCTCCGGAGGCAGCAAAGCAAAGGCGTAGCCAGCTTTTTGAAAAGGGAGTGCATTTTTAACGAGCGAGAATTAATTTCAGTAAATTTTTTTCTAATAAATGTGAAGTTTTCTATTCTTTAATATTTTACAGTTCTTATTTTTTTGCCCCCGAAAAGGGCGTGCGATAGCACCCACTGCACCTCCCCTGGCTACGCCTATGCAAAGCGCGCGTTAATTATGCTCATTGATGTCTTATGCAATAGATAGTCTAGTTAATGTTTATTAAGGTGATAAAGTTGCAAGATACAGCAGATAAAGCGGTTTCCAAACTAGACCGAATTTCGCTACATGACATCTGCGCATGTAAATTTTCGCTTACAATGCTTCTCATTCCTGAGTTTTCTTCAGATTCCTTTAAAATTTTGTGCAAATGTTCTCTAGGTAGTCGTCTCTGTTTTATTTATTGTTTCTGTTTCATTTATTTTTTGGCAATCTGCCAGAATTTGGCTAAATGGGGTATTTGTAATTTTTGGAAGCCAATTTTAGAGAAACTTCTACCCCCACAAGTTAGATGAGAGTGTCTTAAGATTTTGTGCGAATGTTTCCTGGGTAGGCTGTCCTGTGTAGGCTGACTCAACAAAACTCTGCGAAAAAGATTTTGCTTTTAGAGAATTGTCCGAACCAATTTTGATTTTATTGCCTTCAAATTGTGCATAAATGTTCACTAGCCGGTCCACTTTTGGAAAATTAACTTTTTATGTCAATCTGCCAAAAATTTGCTCAATGGGGGCATTTAAAAAAGAACTTCAGTAACCAATTTTTAGAACGGTTCTTTTCCCGCAATTCTGACTGAATTCCTTCAATATTTTATACGAAGGCTTCTTATCTGTTTCTTTTTTTTCAAAATCCGTTGCCTGCTGCAGTTTTATTGAGGTTATTCCATGTTTTCTGTAAAAAGTCTTTTTTGTCTTAGTGCACCTCCAAAAAGTTGGTCCCATGCCACCTTTTCAATGTTTTGGGAATAAGGTTTATCAAAATCTTCTGCAAAAGAGTTAAATCATTTTAGTTAGAATGCTTTCATTTTTCGGCGCAGTCCATTGAAACTTTTTCCATAACTGGATTTTAAAACATAAGAGCCTATCAATGTTTGATTTACTAGACCTCTGCTGGCTCTCTTGAAACTTCTAGTTCTGTCCTGTGAGGAAATTATGGTGTTATTTGCTAACTATTTTACTGGTGATATGCTCTAGTCTCATACTTATGATGTGCTACCAACGGAGAGTTCCAGTTTATCGCATGAGCTATCGTTATGCACGCACTCTGTGGGAGTCAAACCCACAATAACACACAGCGATTAATACTGACTAAAACATATATTTATGAATTTTTTCCATTTCTTTTATAACTTTTTCTCAGATTACGCAACAAACGTAATTTTCAAAAAAAAGATCACCTGAAGAATATTTTTCTGAAGTTTGAAAGAAAATCAATCACAACTGCTTGGGAGGCACAACATTTTGGAAAATGGCCATAAAAAATTTTTAAATGTTTTCCTATTGTCAATTTTTGGCGGATCAACACTGAAATAATTTTTAAAGAGAGGACTACATTGGAATTATTCGTGCAAAATTTGAAAACAATTGAATCAAAGCTGCACATGG
The DNA here is from genome assembly GCA_949752745.1 of Protula sp. h YS-2021. Lineage (NCBI taxonomy): Eukaryota > Metazoa > Annelida > Polychaeta > Sabellida > Serpulidae > Protula > Protula sp. h YS-2021. The sequence continues at coordinate 21,572,417 of OX457031.1, read as the reverse complement.
AGAAGCAGATTAAGTAAAATTTTGTATACGCACATACATGCGACGGATGCCCCAACTGACGGAAGTTGCTATAAAACACACGCATCACGGAAAGATAAAAAGAGATGGGATAGTCCACCGACTAAAGTCGGCGGGACCTAAAAACCCCTGAGCCGTATTAAGTGTGGCCACTGATAATAAGATGCCCTCGCTATTCTAATAGTTGAAGTATCATAATTTAGATATTGCATTAGATGTGTCTCTCTCGTTTTTGATCGCACACTCTCATAAGAAAGATTAAATCCGTATTTGGCTTGCTCTTTAATGCTAAGATGGTATTGTCGCTCTTAGAACGCACAAGCCGTATTTAATGCAACCTAAAAGTTTTGTTTTATGTATATTTCGATTCTGATGAAAAGGGTCACTTGACATACTGATTTATAAAACGTGTAAATTTGAAAAGAAAGGAATTTATCAGAATCCCCATTAAACATGGACATTTATAAGCTGACTACGAGGGAAAGGATATGGAAGTGTCACAGAGGTATGAGAATGAGACAAATCTTAACTTGATTATCAACAGTTTCGTCTTTAAAGAAGAAGATTTTGCGTACAAAGTGAACTTTAAAAATCGTCTAATTTCCATATTGCTGGACATCATATATCCCTCCCCTCGTAAATAGACACAGGAAAGAGATGTGAAATAGTGCAGTGATATAAGGTGCATTAAGTCGCAAACGGTCATGTAGATGTAGACGGCTCCCCCTTCACAGAGCCTTGGTAAAAGAGGTGGATGGACTATAAGTTCGCTCGGAATGAACTGTTTTGAGTGTTACTTGGGCGATAGACAACAAGATTTACTTTCAAAGATGCATACACAAATACACCTAACATCACTTTTAGTACTTAAGCTAACACCATGCAATTTAAATTCTTTATAATTGAAAAATACAACACTGTTCTTAAGCTGCATTTTATTCTACGTATTTATTCTCTGAGAATGCTTGGAGCTATTTTAATCTTTTTGATGACCATTTTTTTTCTGGGCTCTCTTCGAAAATAAATAAATCTTAAATATTTTCTCTATCGCTACTTCTTGGATAAGAATTCTCAAATGTTTACAAAATAACATGTCGCGTTGTGAAAAATTTTACACAAATTTATATATTTATAATAAGCAACAGATGTTGTTTCTAAATTTCTTTTGTACTTAAAAAAACATCAATGAGCACGTTTTGTCCAGACTTTATTCCTCGCAGATTAGCGCAACGCGGAGAAATATGACAACCAAAGCACACAGCTATCGCCCAGAAACGCGCTTTTTGCCCTGAAAACAATTATTTATTTTCGTTAAGATACTCATTCTTAAATTCAAACTTATGGTAGCACAGAGCAAAATATAGATAAATTAGTACACGCAAGGCATTTGTCTGAATAGCTGTGATTTACATGTTTATTTCGTGGTGGTTATACTGTTGTTATGACTTTCTCGGAAATTTGAAAACTATTTTGTGTCCGTTTTGAGAAACATTCTCAGGCATATTTGGGCGTTTCAGCATCTAATTTGCATATTTTATTTTCGCCCAAGTCGCCAGAATAAAATACGGCCTTATGTTCACTTTTTAACTGTTGAGAGTCGACACTGGAGCCGACAAATCACGAAACACACACGTTTTTGTGTGTACACTCCAAAGGTGAAGGACGCGTGGATTACTCGAAACAACGGTTGTTTATCAACAAAGGTTGCCGATCTACACATTACTCGTTGTTGTCCAACAGCCGACCTCTACGGCAGTTCGGTCTGTTATGTATAACACCTTTTCACTCCGCAGACCCACTGGCGATTCCCCGCAAAATAGTACTCATCAAAGAAAGGAATCAGCTTTTTTTAAAAAGCCACTAAATTTTGGATTTTAGTGACTTGGACACTCATATGCACCCTTTCAACCAATATGCAAGAATACTTAACACTGAGGGTCGCACATTACGGCTAGTGAGAAAGAAATATCCATCCGCTCTGTGTTTATACATAACAGATTGATCTCCTCAGAGGTCACCTGTTTTATGACAACGACACATTACTTTTTTGTTATGGCTATTTATTACATCGGGGACTTTCCCGAGTGGTTTGTTTCCATTTAATGTACAGCCCAAATGTTGTCCACTACTTACAGCTTAAGGCCTGGTAAGGTTTATTTTCACTCAGAACATAAGGGACCTGTGAATTCATACATAGCCACTTTAATTTCTTAGCAGTTAAATCGGATATATTCCTGAAAAATGTTGGAGTTATCCGGAAATATCGCCTATCCAAAAAGAGGCGATGATTCATCCTATGCCTACTCGTAGGCAGTACGCCCTGACGAAAGATAATACTTTGTTGTTGTAGTATTTGTCATATGTAAGATAACATGTGACGTTAATATTTTCTATTGAATATTATTAACGTATATAGTTTTTCATCATGGAGATTAATATATTTCCCGAAACATTATCAGCGAGGATTTTATTTTCATATTTTGTTAGGTAGGTGTGGTTTATCAACCCTCGTCTCCTGGGAAAACTGAAGCCTGTCGCCTGTACAGTAAATAAAGTGCTCAACAGGCTTTTTTGTCTTACTTACCGTGTCTAAAATGTATGTTGTTAAAAAATTGGTAATGGTAAACATTTGAAATAAGTTTTCACTTCCGGGTGATGTTTCCCATTGAGTTCCCAGAAGGGAAAATGAAATAATGAAATAAAAAACATCGTCCGTGGCTGAAAACAATTTTAATGTGTCAGATATCGCAAAATAAGGAATGATTAAGTCGAAAGGGTTGCCAGTTCGCACCCGACTTGTTTAGTAGAATTGAAATGTTACATTTTATTGTGACCAGTTTGGATAGTCAGATAGAGTGACACATGCACACATATATACGAGGGAGAGGAGATAGAAATGGTTAGAGTAGATCGTAATTGGTGACAACAAAATGTTCAATTCTTACTAAACTTAATTAGCCAGATGCAAATTTGGCGACCTTTTATACTCAAATATTCCTTATTTTGCGATACTTGACAAATAAAAATTGTTTTCAGCCACGGAAGATGGTCTTTTCAATTTCAGCAATTTGGATCTACTGTAGCCATTCGTCCCCCCTCCCCTTGTAGGCGTGTTATTTACCATTTTAACTACTGTAACCACTTTGATATACTTTCCCTCGAAGTTTGAAAATAACTTTGGACAAAACGCTAAGATATTCCCACTTACTTAATTTATTTGTTAGACGAACTGTTACAACACTTGATGAAGTTTAATGTGGCTCAAGTTGTCACACTTACACAAAGGAAAACCTTCAGTTAATTGTCCTCTGCCATAGAATGTGGCTTACCTCCATTAGGTACCTGCTTCCAGGGTTGGATTGAGTCCCGGGCAAGGATGAGTTACTAAATCCTTTAAATACAAAACCGTCGAGACCTTTTGTTTGCTCTCGCGATCGCCACCCTTTCTTTTTTTGTTTATTTGTTTGTATTTAATTGTATAAAAAGAATGTTTTTATGTGTTTTTTTTCCAAAATGAAGAATCTTAAGTGAAATGTGCTACAGTAACAACCCCCCCCCCCCCCCCCCGCCCCACGAATTCTAATCTTTTAATCATAACTTCCGGTTTTACACTGATTTCTGCAGTTTTCTAACATAAATCACACACAAAAATTTCCTCTGCTCACTACAACGCGTGTTCTATGGAAATATCCCTTGACTAAACACTTTGCATTTTCTCGTTAATTTACCCAAATACCCAATTGAGTCCCCCTCCTTTCCGAAACATTGGCCTCATTACAAAGGAGTGTGCAACACCGACGACGATTTGTGGTTCGGTAGTAAACTTTAAAAGATTGAGGTGAGGAAGATGAAGAGGGGGGGGGGGGGGCAGAGCATAAAGTTAAACTGCCGTGGAGGTCCGGCGTCTGAATATAAGCGTACGAAAAGATTGCCTTGAGATTACAAATTTTCTTTCGAAAGACAATTTTATCGCAATCAAATTTCGGTCGGGTCACCAAAATGGTAAATAACAAATTGACGCGACCGGCCTTTAAAGAATCGAGTGAAAAAAGAAATTGACTCGCCAGGTGTGTAAAAGTCAACATTTACCCAGGAGCCAAAAAAAAGCACTGGAAATGGGATTTTAGAGGAAAAATTTATTTTCAAATTTTGCGCTCTCAAGGAAAAAACACCTGAAGTGCAAGGCGTGGGCCCATGAGAAAAAAATCCATCTCAAAACAGATTTGTAGCCCTCAGCCAATATTGGCTGAAGGCTATTGCTATCGGTCCGTCCGTCCGCAACGGGGGGGAGGTTGTCCCTTGTCCGTCCATCTGTCCGTCCGTCACACTTAAACTTTTTGCTTGTCTGGGCGATATCACAAAAGTATTCATCGGATCGTCACCAAACTTACAGGAGCGAAGTATATATAGTGTTGATGTGCAATGGGGGGTTCAATTTGTCCCGTGTCCGTCCGTCTCACCGTCCATCAAACTTTAAACTTTTTTCTTGTCCGGGCGATATCACAAAAACTATTCATTTATATAGTTTATATAATATAGATGTGCAACAGGGGGTTCAATTTGGCTCATGTCCGTCCATGTGCGCGTCCCTCGCACTTTAAACCTTTTTCTGGCCCGGGCGATATCTCAAAAACTATTTATTGGATCTTCGCCAAACCTTACAGGAAGGAAGTATATATAGTATATATGTGCAACGGGGGTTCAATTTGGCCCATGTCTATTCGTCTGTCCGTCCGTCGCACTTAAAACTTTTTTCTTGTCCGGGCGATATCTCAAGCTATTTATTGGATCCTCACCAAACCGTACAGGAAGAAAGTGCATGTAGTGCAGATGTGCAATGGTGGGGGGGGGGGGGTGGTTCAATTTGTCCCATGTCGCTTCGTCTGTCCGCCCGTCGCACTTTAAACTTTTTCTCGTCCGGGCGATATCTCAAAAACTATTCATCGGATCTTAACCGAACCTTACAGGAAGAAAGTATATATAGTATACATGTGCAAGGACCTGTTCGTCGCTCCATCCGTTGTACCTTGTGTATTGTTTTTGTCCGGGCGGCATTTCAAAAGAGTAACTGGACCACAGTGATGTAACCGCTATTGACTGAGGGCTCTGCATCTCCAATGCCTATGGTTACAACTGCTCCGCATATATAACTAGTCCGCACAACTTCAATAATTAACTGGCAAGAGAACTCAAGTTGAGGTATATTCTTGTAAGCGAATTAAATGCGATTTCACTCCAATATCATATTCTACTATGGACTTTTCGTTATTTTATCAGGGGATGGCAGATTATGGACAAGCTTCAGGCGGTTCTGTTATAACTCTTGAAGAAGGTCTGTACCCCACTGGAAGCATAGAACTTTTGTCTCACGTGTAGCGGCACTCAGCGGTAATAATGAGTATTTCAGCTGAAAGAGTTGCGGAAACTGTGATCATAATTTCTGTTGTCGGACCTCTCTATCAGTTACCCCGAATTATAAATCTTATATAGAACAATTCCACTTGTATCATAAACGGCCAGGTCTTTTGATCAACTCGGCCCTTTGCCAACTCGGCTGTACAGTCTTATTAAAAGTCGGCCCATTTTTATTACCAGCTCGGTCCTCCGCAATGGCTGAATTGAGCTAATCCCAACCTTGGTGTGACTTATACATTGTAACCAAGCAGGTAAATATGCTAAAAGAAAACGCGGAATCCCAAGCGTGGGTCATTGTTTATAATATCGGATTCTGCAGTCAAAATATATGTTTGGATTGATCTTTAAATATGTAGAGGAAATGTCCCAAACTGCCTAATGTCCATTTTCTAGATTATGATTATGATTGCATTGTAATGATTGTAAAAATATTGTTCAGACTTAGAAAATGCGCCACTTTATCCGTTAATAGATCTCGAGTTCTATAACTGGAGCAAAAATACCGTGAAAACCAGGGACCAAACTGGTAAAAAGAGGAGGACCGTCTTGACCAAATTGGGTTGAGATGATTAGGGATCGAGTTGGCACAGGACCGAGGTGATCGAACTCAAATGGCTCACGTACTGTTATTGTTAAAAAAGACATTGTAATCGATTTTCTTTTTTCTTACCCTCAGGTAGTGCGGAACATTCCTTCCAAAATCCACACGATATAAAGTACGCTTTCAATTGGCATCCCCGTCGACACAGCAACTTCTCAGACTGCGAATCAGAAATAAGGCAGGCTCACTTAGCGTTAAGCACTGCTTATAATTCACTTAAAATAAGATTGTTGAAGAGTGAATCTGACAGACAAGATTTACAACGCGAATTAAAATCTATTCAGTCCCAGCAGAAAGTAAGAAAGGGATCTGAATCTCCGACAGATATGCAACGAAGCCCAAAGAAACAAGACGCAGTGACTCAGAATGACTCTGCTAATGGAATTTTACGCGCGAAACCCGTACACAGTTTGGCTCGGGAGGATGGAAGTGTGCACCAAAGACACGGCTCTTGGGGATATATGAACGATCACCTGAGTACAGAAGAACAATATTGTAAACTCATGGAGATACAGTTAAATAAGGTGGAGGAGGAACGAAACCGCCTACAGGCGGAACTCAAAGAAGTGCGCTTAAAACTGACAGAAGTGTCCCTCAGGAACGATCAAGCCAAGCGGAGCGAGCAACATCATATTGTAGACCACACTATGATGCGAGAATTGGAACAAAAGTTAGGCGACGCTGAGCTGCAAAAAATCGATCTTCGCAAAACAGTTGGAGATTTACAGAGAGAGTTAGAAGACATTAAAAAAGAGAAAGAAAATTTACTTGGCTTAAACCGAAGCTTGGAGCGAAGACTTCGTGAAAAGAATTCAGCCGGTTCTCCCAAAAATATTACAGCTAAAGGTAATAAATTCTATCAATATTTTTTCTTTCCATACTATGTACGGTAGAACCTGGCAGTTTTTAGTTCATCAGATTCACCCAGCGCAGGTTATTTGGTTCGGTTTTTTTTTTTTTTGGTACGATTTTGCAAAAATTGTTAAACTTTTGCCGAGATGGCATAATATTTATACTCAGCTAAATGTTTACCGTATAACAGCCCATAAGGTCTTTTCGTTATGTGATTTGAAACAGAAATACCAGTTTATGACATTTATAACGCACAGATTGATATATTAGAAACAATTTTTTTTTAATAAGTCAGTCCTTTAATATTTATTCGGTGACGAAGCGCCTAAAACAGGTATCCCTAAATACCTAATAATGATTTGATTAGTTCCCAGGCGCCGCTTAGGGAGACTTTTGTATTGGGTTTGTCCGTCCGTCTGTCGACACTTGAGGTACATGATGTTGTGTCATCTATATATCAATCACGGAGGCGAATACAGCTGCTGTGCCTGTGCTAAAATGTTCCCCACCATTTGTAAATATGCAAGACGTATTTTGCGTGTCGATACCTGCACCCGTTTAAAATGTTTAAAAATATTTGAAAGTCAAAGAAATGTGAATTAAACATAAATTAAACATAAATTTCTGAGATTGCAATCAATATACGTATCATTTCACGTCATCAAACCTACAATTAAGTTTAAGTATATCCTATACCAGTCATTACGGTTTTGCTCCAAGCGAAGTTTATCACACAGCAGTGATTACAGTTTTGTTTTAACTTGAGAACATTTACAGTTTCTTAATTGTGACACCGTAAACAAAACGCCTTTACACATAGTATCAGAAGCTGTAAATCTTGAATTACACTTAGGAAACATAATGCTGCCGCCGCTAAAGGAACAGTTCACCGTAAAATGTCAAGTGATAACTTTGCATATGTACATATTTTTCTTTGAAAGAGCAATATATGAACATGTTGAGATTTCATAGTTGAGTGCGTAAACAAGACTTAGTGAAAAAAACTACAAAAAACAAAAACCCCAAAATGGCGCGGTATTTGTCTTTCGGTTTTTAACCGAACCGAACCAAAGAACCGCGGTCGGTTTTCGGTTACTGTATGATCCGTACCACCTCTATTGGCCACGCATTTTTAAGATACGATGGAGAGAAAAATATGGTAAGGAGATCTGCGGATAAGCGTTCGTTAATGCCATAAAAACATTGGATTATGTCAAGAATTAGCGTGCAGTGGGGTGGGAATGTCAAAAAGTCTGCTTGTAAACTTAGTGGACGGTACATATGTTTACGATCTACGTTTTTTGTGCTGTTTCGACCAGAAGACGACGTGGACGCACAGACGCACATACAGACGATGACGGTGCTGGCACTGCAGGCGGTGTCGGAGCAACAGAAGATCAAGCACGTCATTGTGACGCAACAAAACACGATTAAGCATCTCCAGGAAAAGCTTTCTAAGTACACAAAAGGTACTGTATTTATCAGGGGAGACTGCAGGGTCTGCCAGTTTTCTAAGCTGAAAAGATTTACAAGTAGTCCGGTTGAAGCAGGTCCATTTAAACTGTTGAACAGTTGCTGCAACTTTGTGCTTAACTGGTTGGCTTAAAGGAGGTATCAGGTAAAAATGCAAATGCAGACTTAACTTTTTCACAGAGATTGAAATGTCTGCTAAAACTGGGAGAAGGAATGCAATGTACAGTATACCTGATTATAACCATGGTGTAACAAGTAAAATTATGATGTAGTTGTTTACATGTTATTATTGTTGTCGCAACCCCAGGGGGTTACTTGGTATCTTATGTGTTACCATGCGTGTCCCAAAAAAAACGCGGGGTGAGTATGTTGGGGGCCAGGTGCCGTCCTCGCGGAGTGCCAGTTTCGTTAAAAAGGGGGGGGGGGTATTTTTTATTCAGTGCTTCTCGTTTCCTTCAACTAAAAAGGGGGGGGGGTATTTCCGAATTCCACGTCGCGTTTGGATACAGATTGGGAGTGTTATTTAAAAATTAGCACTCCGCGTTCAGTGATCATTTTAAAAAATCATGGACACGCATAGTTACCAGTTGGTAGGTGAGTGCCCCACCCCCCCCCCCCCCCCTGCCCGGGGTCGCCACGCGTACGCCTCTGTGTTCACACAAATAGCTTTGCAGACGGTAAGTGCACACTTTTAGGAGTATTTCTTTTCTGCGAACAAGAAAATGTTTAGATAGGTTCCAGTGCTGCAAAAAATGGTAAATAGCCGATGGCTTTTTTTTTTTTAATTAAAAAAAAAGAAAAAGAACAGATTACCTGTTCATGTAAAACAAGTGTATTCTTTTCAGGAGAGCCTTTTCGACCAAAAGCGGCCAATCTGAGCGAGATGAGTGAGGAGCCACAGCCGCTAATACGCCAAGCTGTGAACGAGGAGATCGCAGCTCAGGGAGATGTTTTCGGCGAGTACTATAAACAATTAACACCGCTAACAAACGGTCATCTCAGAGACGTGGCAGCTCCAAAATCACCCAAACACACTCCTGGACAGTTGACTGCACCCAAGCAGCCCCAACAACACAGGTTTGCATTTGACCCAATCAAAACAACGGCGCCAAGGGAGGGCATAGACATGCATGTTATGAACCACAAGTCGCCATACCAGCTACGCGAAGAGCGCCATGGCGAAAACACTTACAATCAAAAAGACCCGTATGTGAAAAAGAATGATTGTGCGTTGGCTCATTCTGACGCTAGCCCGGAAGCATTCAGCATCGGGAACGATGAAACAACGATGACTCAGGTTCATTCAGAGGATATCACCATCAACCTGGACCCAACCATGGCTGTGGAACAGTCGATGAAGACGATGTCGGAAAATGAGAACCCCCCTCCCTCGCCATGTCGAAAAAAGGAACGGTACGTGCCTCATCCCTCCTTGCCTTCGCGCCCCGTTTTTGTCCAAGAGCGCACACATGCCGCGCCTATGGAGACATCTGAAACGTCGACGTCATCGGAGGACGTCCCTGTGAGACGGCCTCCCGACCCGCGGGTTCATGGCTACGTAAATGTACCCGGACTGGACAGGGAAGACTTGTCTCCTGGTCACATGACTGGATCTTGTCCTGTGGATTACAGCAACGACAAAACGAGTACAGGTGTCCATGGGGGTTTACATAACCTTAACCCCACTAGTGGTAGGCATTATAGACAAGAGAATATCTATGTAGAGCCACGCCTGTATGCCCAGAACGGGTTAGAACAGCCGAAATCTAACTCAACAAATACGGAGACGGGCACACCGGATGTCAAGCCGAAAATGTATTGTGCAGACCCCGACGTGAGGCTGAGAACAAACCCATTTACGGGCGCACCGCCATCGCCAAGAAAAAGCAACACGATGCCGTCAGGTGAGCGGCGCAGAGCAGAGGAGGGTCGGGTGTTGTCGCAGTCGCTGCCCCGCCCGGGAACAGGAAGTAACACGATGCGTGCAAACACCCGTGCAGAGTTTGAAGCTGCTGAGTCATATCCGCCTGTCGAAGTACACAGTCATCAGTTGCCTCGCTTTGGACAAGTTGGCACGACAACGTATGATGGTCCACGAACAGAGCCGAAACGTGTGGGCCACAGCGTTATGAGAAATGACCACTATCAAAACATCAAGCTTCCCGAGCCGGTGGAAAACTCGGAGTCAGAAGAGCATGAGAGTTTTCGGGACAAGAATTCCGGTGGTGATAGCGACCTGAGCAACTGTATCATTTGCAATATGGTATTCAGCCCGTCGGCAACTCTGAAACAGAAGGAGGAACATGTGAATGCCTGTTTGAACGACAGTACACGCCATACCGTTAAGCCGGACCCACCCGAGTGTCCAGTCTGTAAACAAGTCTTTCCGATTGGCTACTCGCAGCAGAAGTACGAAGACCATGTGCACGGCCATTTTGGTGAGAACGTAAGGGATAGGTTTGAATTCATTGATGCAGATAACTTTGCATAGTGGTTTTTTTCTGCTGTTTGGTGACGCGATTGTTAATCAATATATGTATGAACTGTGATTGTTTGTCGATATTCCCTTTACCTATTAGGATTGTTAGTTTACTATCTTGAAAATCAGTTTATTCTGTATATTGAATAATTTCAGGTTTCGGCAATATCTTTTTATTGCTGTTTAGGGACTCGTATATCACGGGTTGCTATAATAATATCCCGGTGTGAACAATTTTCCCGAGAATGGGCAAACGGCATGTTGTGCTGTTTGGTAAAGACGTAAACATTGACTGATACAATAATCTCTTACTGATTAGAGAATAAAGATATCTAGTTTCATTTACATCCATATATAGTGGATACTTCTCAATCCGAATACGTTCAAATTGAGTTTTTGCCTATGCAACACAATCTGTGGACTCCATGTGTGTTTTATAATAAATTTGTTGCTGGTTATAAGAAAACAGTATTGTCAATGCTGGACTGATTTAATAGGTTACTATAAACATGTGTTTACAGTAATTAAGTTGTAGAGCCCTGGTACTTACTAATCTGACTATCGCCAGAAATCGCCACTAAGTGTCAAATATATGTATAATTTAATTACAGTTACAGAATAATTGCTAAAATTTAACTAAATTTTTATAAAGTAAAGAAATTTGTACAGATAAAATCGATTTATTGCACGGCCGTTGGTCGGTTGATTCCATACTATTTTAAAATCACCTGCTGCTCACCAGCGTGAAAAATGTACCAGATAAACACTCAACTTTCTCGTGAAAACGGATTGTTGATCTAGACAGTAATATGTTTGGAAATACGATGTATGTATATATCACCAAAAGATTCGATACTTGAGCAACATGTTATGGTGTAGACTGAGTGCTGGGCTGCAGCTTTTAGCAATGTCAGGCACGAACATTGAAGTGCTTTGCTGAAGATAAACAGGTAATAAATTTCAGTCAGTTTGCTTTTTATCCCAGCCGACTTTGTCAGTATAGGAGGTTTGAATGTATGTGCGTATGTTAAACCTTTTCTGTAAAATGCTACTCCTCCTACAGTTTTGCTCCAATTGTTTTGATATTACGCAGGAATGTTCCCTGGATGGTCCCCCACCTGGCTATTACTTTTTTTTTTGACGATTGACGAAAGACTGACAAAATGGCGGCACATTTTTAAAATGCTACTCCTCCTACAGTTTTACACCAATCGTTTAGATGTTACGCAGGGATGTTCCCCAGGGGTTCGCCTAACGTATTCGTTTCAGAGTTTTTCTCTTTCCTTGTTTGGTAACTCGGCTGGGTCATATCCTTGGACATGCTCGTTTAAAAACTTCCCTGCTTCCTTCTAAAATAGCCTTGCTCACTGTTGTAAAACAACGTAGGTGTTCTGAATATGCACCATATACGAAGTGATTTGATAATTCCTAACTGTATTTAGATTATTGTTCGAATACGGTCACCGACCTAAACTGTCGTGGCTTGAAACCGACCCCGTCAGTTATTTCGGTTAGTTGAGTAGCAAAAAACATGTATAATTATAAAAGAATTTGACTTGCAGCTTGCTAAGATTTCTTACTAAGAAAAAATATCAGTTTATTCCATTTATGGATTCCATCTTTTACTTCTTAAATGTGGATAAAATTGCGAGGGAGGGGAGGGTCTTGATGCCAGTAGGATGTGCTGGGACCGACCGGCACAAAATCTTCGGTGAGCGAAACCGAAATTTTACTGAGATTGCGGACCGTATGTTATATTGAAAGATTGGATTTATGCAATCGGCTGTGAAAACGTGGTAAAACTTAAGGTTTTATCACACTTGGAAGGTTTCACTAGTGTATTTAAATATTATAAAGCGAAATTTCTTTTCGTTTTTTTTTCACTGTCTCTGGAAATCGTTTCTGCGCAACTCGTCAAAACGCGAATAGCTAGAAAGTCGTAATCTTACATGAGCACGGGGGAGGGGGGGGGGGCAGAGGGGTCCATCCTGGTGCTGTGTGAAACTGTCAATCAAAAGATGCCCCAGATGGTGTATTTTGTGTATAGTAAGTTATGCCGCAAACGGGCGATAACAAAGCATATGAGTAGCCATAGCTGGCACAGAATAATGCGCTGTTGTACAACGTGTGGTGCGTTGCTTGAGGTGAACAAAATGAATGCGGTCTGTTTCGTAGCCAAACAGGAAAAAGGACAGTTTCTTTGTAGTCTCAAGTATATGTATTAATATCATTTATTATCAAAATTATCGAAATTGATATGGCTGATTGTTTAGTTTACTAACCCGTTTGGATCTTGAATTCTGTTACGGCCAACAGGTATTACAGGCTCTTGCCAATTTTCGCCCCCCCCCCCCCCCACTCCCTCCACTTTTCGGCTGGATTCGGAATGTTTGGATCTATTCACCTACAAAAGAGGGTTTTCCAGCTGAAAAAAACAGCAATCTTTTGACTTGCCGAGCTTAAGTGATCTTTTTTAATTTTGTATCCTGGAAGATCCTTTCAAATAAATCACTTTTTAGGAGCGCTTTTTCCAAATAATATTTTTTGAGGTGTCTATATTCTTTGTGGTTTTTAGCCGAACATCCCTATGACTTTGGAAACCGAGAGCCCCCCTCCCCCCTTCCCTCTCCGTCCCCCTTCCCGCTTGTTTCATTTAGTGGATTGTTTTGTCAATTGAATTGATATGTTATAAATTTTATTTTATAGAAATGTTGACATTGTAGAAAAGGTTATTTGTTTTCAAGTGTATCTTTTCGCTTACGAAAAGCGGTTTGTTGCTTTAGTTTCTGTATGAACTGATAGTTATGACCTCGTGGATTATCATGGAAGGTTCTCAGCCGCGAAACCCCTTCTCCTGACGCCAGTTGGCGGTATGAAAAATCTGAACCATCTTCCAGTTCTTAGGCTGTTACGTTCGCATTGCGTATTCACCATGTCGAATCCCTTTTTAATAATAATAAAAAAAATTGCAACTATGTCTAAAGTTATGCACCTCTGTCTACATTTGTACCGCTATGTATTCTGGGTAGTTGCGGTAATGCAAAAGCTTTTGCTTATAAAATATCACGATATTTACATTCGTAATAAATTTGATTAAGATTAATATGTGACAAAATTTTGTCATTTAGATCGCCCATTTTAAAATGATCCGTTTTAAACTGTAAATACCATTTCATCGTTAAAATCATCTTTTTTACTTTCTGCCAAAGTCTACGTAAGTTGCAATCAAACATTTCACAAAGTCCTTATGCATTAATTTCAAGCTCTTGAGTTTTCAAACTCTTTCAGACCCTGGTCATTTTCCAATATATAACCGGTTTTCCTCAGAGAAGAAGCGGTCAGAATCCCATTGACATGTAAAACAATCTATCCTGGAGGTTTACAACGATGTCCCAATGTTATGCCTTGAATTCCCCCCCCCCCCCCCCCCCCGCGTGGTGGGATCCTGATAACTAAAATGCGACTAGGATCCCAACAGGACATAAAAGTGTACTTTTGTCTGGCATTCCTATGTTGTTTTTCTAGGCTTTGTCCTATAGTCAAAATCTTCTTTTAATACGAATTTTGAAAAAAATGTGTTTGTACTGATTATCTTATACCTATGCCAAAGAACGTCATCAGAAGAGGTTTCTCAGGGTCACAAACTTGTTATTTCAACGCATGGCTTCTTGTACTAAAATGTGTGTCGAATTTGGGAAAAGCAACGAGAGACAAAAGCATAGAAAAGTGGGCGTGGGGGCTGGTGAAGTAGGTGTGCCAGCTCCAGTTATACTCGTTATAAGTCATAACACATTCACAAGAACATAACAGGATTTGGTAACTGTGGTGTAAAGTAAGAAAGGGGACCGCCCATACATTACATGAACAGTATTTCGGCTAGATCTGCCCTCTGCACCCCCCCCCCTACCCCGCCCAAATTACAAAGCGCACATATTAATATAAACTCACAGAAGTAAAAGCTCGGAACTGGTGTAACATTCCTAGAGGTTGTCATAAAAGAATATTAATTTTGCTTTTCAAAATGTGAGAAAGTTTTAACTGAGAAGTTGCCTTAAGAGTTGAAAAAAGTATTTTACTAAGGGAAACGATTCTGTTATTTTCTTTTCTATACTTGAATGTGACTGTTCCCAAATGTAGCAAATTCCCGTCATTACTCAGCACAATGTTGCTTACAAAACGGTACTCATTGTTATCAAAAGTTATAGTGTGTTACATTAGTTGTCAAAAGCGACTACTGTTATCTTAGTTATCAGTGAGTGCACTCTCAGTCATGTGCAGGAGTGTCACGTGAAAGGGACTGTACTAGTGGTGATTCATGGCAAAGTATTTTACAGTAGTTTTTTGGCAATTGTGGCTAAATAAAAGATACTGATAAGTTATTTTCTGTTTAAAAAAAACACTGGTTTTTATTCACCTTGAAGTGTTCGTTGATATAATTGCCCATTCATTGTGCTTTTTTTAAAAGAAAATCGTGATCAAGTTATTTAAAACTTAATTTTAAACTGTGAAGTTAAATTTAAAATTTAATAAAAGGGCATGTAGTTTGCTGTACAGTGTATTAACCTTTTATCTACATATTACGGTGTAAGATTCATACGGAAAATCATATGTAAAATGATTCTAATGATGATTAAATAAAATTGTTAGCGATTCGTAGTCCTAGTTTTATTTACACAACAAGGTTTATTTGATATTGATGTTAGAAATCTTTCATGAGATGTTCATAAGTAAGTACCAACGTATGCTGCAAAAGGCAAGAAGTCCGTCGACTCCGAAATTCCCCGCAATTTGTGCTGTAGTTAAACCAGCTTTTGTAATCATTAGTCGCAAGTCATTGTCCATAAGTGCTTGACAGTATTGGTATAATCCGCCACAACATGGAGAGCCATTGTGAACTGCAGTTCCCTTTGTTTATACAGAAGTTTGAGGATAGGATGCTCGTTGCAGTTCATATAATCTTGTCATTAGTTCACATAAATTTATTTGATGTGAAATAACATAAATTTGCGTTATTTTATATTTATTGCATGCCTAGCGGGTCGAACAAAAAGAAATGATAGAAAAACTTGGAGGGCAATATTTTCGAACACACTGCAGCAGACTCCTTTTAAATGTGTCTTTCGTAACTCCCGTGTCCCTCTGTTTTCGCATTGTGATTTGCAAAGATTAACAATTCAACACGTGTTTTTCTCCTTGAAGAAGGAGGCTAAAAACTCGGCCAGTCACTGACAAAACAACTTAAAAATTTTTTTAGTCCCCCGCCACCGCGATTGGCGCGGAGCAGGGAACTTAAGAAACGGGCCGTGTCCGTCCGTCTGTCTGTCCCCATCGATAGTGGTAAGTTTGTACGCGCCATATCTCAGTAACTAATGCAGTTATTTTCTTTCTTTCTTGCACAGAGAGAGTACATATCTTGGAGGTGTGCAACGCGTGGTTATTTTTTATTTTTCTCAAAAATTGAAACATTGCCAGATTTTTGAAATGTTGTGAAAATGTGCAATTGCCCCTATGTATAGTGGTAAGTTTGTACGCGCTACATCTCAGTCACTATCAAAGGGATTTTATTTCTCTCATGCACAGAGAGCGAGCGTATATTGGAGGTGTGCAAAGCGTGGTTTTTTTATTTTTCTCAAAAAATGAAAAATTGCCAAATTTTTTATATGTTGTGAAAATGTGCAATTGCCCCGATGTATAGTGGTAAGTTGTTCGCGCTAGATCTCAGTCACTATGCAAGGGATTTTATTTTTCTCTTGCACAGAGAGAGAGAGAAAGAGAGCGTATATTGGAGGTGTACAATGCGTGGTTGTTTTTCATTTTTGTGGAAAATTGAAAAATTACCAGATTTTTGAAATGTAAAAATGTGTGATAACCAATATTTATAGTGTTAAGTTTGTACGCGCCATATTTCAGTAACTAACACAGTGATTTCATTTCTTTCTTGCACAGAGAGTACATATATTGGAGGTGTACAACGCGTGGTAATTCTTTATTTTTCTCAAAAATTGAAAAATTGCCATTTTTGAGATGTGAAAATGTGCAATTGCCCGTATGTATAGTGGTAGGTTTGTACGCGCTAGATCTCAGTCACTATGAAAGGGATTTTATTTTTCTATTACACACAAAGAGAGCGTATATTGAAGGTGTGCAAAGCGTCGTTGTTTTTTATTTTTGTCGAAAATTGAAAAATCGCCAGATTTTTTAGATGCTGTGAAAATGTGTGACAACCACCAATTACAATGGAAAATTTGTGCGCGCCATATTTCAGTAACTAATACGGTGACTTCATTTCTTTCTTGCACAGAGAGAGAACGTATATTGGAGGCGTACAAGGCGTGGTTAATTTTTTTTTTTTTAATGAAAGAATTATTTCGCATTTATGAGCATTTCTTATTTTATGTGATTCATTACTATGAATAATTGATGTCGCTCAAAAGCCCACCTTATATCATTAAAAGCTTATTAAAATGTATGGTAGCGAGAAACCACTCAACTTTGTGTATAAGTATTTTGAGTGTAACACGACATTCCTTGAGAACTATTGTTGATCTGAAGATTCGTTCTTAAGATCTATAAAAAGATAAAAGATATACATGATCACATCATGAAAGCATCACAGGTATCATTAATTAACTTGAATATAAAATTCGTTCAGATGCATCAGAAATTTATGTATGATATCTATAAATAAACTAGAATGTTTTTCAGTTAGTTTAGGGATAGCTATAATACTCTGAATATCTATCGTCCGGTTACATATTTTAATTCGTTTAGATATCACACAGAATTGAATAAGATACACCTAATTGAGTTAGTGGTATGTGTAATTATTTGAAGATATCCTTGTAACATTTATTAAACCAGTATAAGTATTCTCTACTAATTGTTTTGCAAGTTTTACGGAAATACTGAACATGCTAACATCAGTGAAACAAAAAATTATGTAAGAATGGATTATTTTAAATTTTATGTATATTTTATCATCGTTGACATAGCTTGTTTGTTGCGTAGATTTTAGTTATTTTATCACATGAGCAACGGGGTTTTCAAACAATCTTCTATGATATACACTGTAAGTATTAAAACCGTGAACTGCTTGCGTCTCTTTCTCATTTAGACTATGGAAATGGTCTGTTGTATGGAATCAGTCAACACCTAGTCAATAAACTTAAACGAGTTCAAAATGCTGCCTGCAAACTTGGGCTGCAAGAAATATGATTGAATTACACTTGGCTTGATGAAGCCCTACTGGCTTCCTATTCGATACAGAATTGAATTTAAAATTGCTGTAATAATTTACGATGCCCCAAGGACAAGCCAACCAGCATACCTTTGTTGCCTCTTAGGAATCAAAACGAATCAAACCCGACGGGACTGGAACATCCTACCGGCAATTGTTAAAACGGCTCCATCGTTTGATTGCTTCAAGATACGCTGGAAAACGTTTTATTTCAGAAGAGCATACAATATACAGTACACGGGTTAATGTAATATTAGAAAATGTCATAGTTCATATCAGCGGAATTATAAAAAGGCATAAACTGTTAGACTTAATTATCTTTAACTATATAAAATATATCTGTTGTAAAGCGTTTACAGCAAGTTGTTGGTTAAACGTTATATAAGACGCCGTAGCATTATTATGCCATTACTTGCCATCTGAAAAGCCTGTTTCGGCATATACATAATCAACTAATTTCTTTCATAGATCACCTGAATGTTACTGAAAGGTTACCCAGTACGTTTCCGCGCATTCAAGCACACAAAAAGCATTTTAGCAGCTAAAACGATTTTCTGTGTCATATTAAAAACACTATAACGCTGCTAAAGCTGCTTAGGATACTAAGTTTTCTGAAATACTTAAATCGCTTTATGCCTGCCAACTCGCCTGAGCTAATATGTATCTGATCTGCGTTATTTTGGAGGCCAGAGGATTCATAGTTGATAGAAACTAAAAGGTAAAACATTCAAATTTACTACTCAGGCTTAAATGCTTAAATACAAAATTTTTACATGTATAACCTGAAACATACGAAGTCGTTCTGTATAACGTTAGTGAACATGGGCATCTGTTTTAAAGAAGCCACAAATTTATAGATCATGAGATCTATAACCAGTTGAATTCAAAAAATTCCTTATTAAATCTTTAAAAAATTACATCCGTTTAGTGATAAACTCTTGAAAGAAACCTTTGAAAGCATATCTCAAATAAATTTATTCATACTTGAAAATCCATGCAATTCTTTTTATTCTAGAATGTGAAGTAAGATAGCTTAGAAAAGATGAATGATAACATTATAAAAGGAAGGCAAAACTGAACCAAATTGCATTTTAGAAACATAATGTAGAAGAACTTAGTTATACTGAATAAAGTCTTCTGAGGGATACTCCTCAAGGAAAATCCTTATTTCTCAAGCTTATTTGTTTAAAACATTGCTTTTTGTAAAACGAGACTGTACGCATTATTTTTCTTGGATTCTTCTATTATTGTTCTAAACCGTATATTTGTCCATCGAATAACAATATAATCTAAAACTTTCTCCGCATTTTTTATACATTTTATGCATTTCACACAAACAAAATCTTGACGAATGTTGATATTTATTAGAAAAATGTGGCTGCTTTGATCGGCACAGAACATTCAGGCAGTCTGTATCAATCTGAACCTGTTAATGAAACAGAAGATATATTCTATTAAGTGAGCAACTTTCCAGTTTGGTCAAGGATTTATCCTTGCCATAAATAATAAAAATAAAATTTGGTGCTGATATGATAACTTAACTTTCTTGAAATGCAAAGTGCAATTTTAATATCGATTTTTAATAAAAAATATCTTATGGAACAATTAAACCTTTTTATTAAATTTTACAAATTAAGAGTCTGGACAAAAAAATTCGTGTTATTTAAACAAAACCCATGTATAAAATATGTATAGAAGAACCGATCAAGTGTGATATATACTAGGGAAAATAGCCATGGACTTTCCCCGTACAAGGTTATCTGGATGTAACCTGGATGGTTTAATAATATTTCCGTTGAAAACATGTATTAATCCTATAAAACTTTGATACAAGCAAAGAATGAAACATGAAACTTTAAATCAAAGTTTACTTAACACTGCTTAAGTAAAGCAAATTGCTTTGACGATTTTTGGATAAATGGGGGCTGAGAGGCAAAAGCATTCCCAACCAAGAGTTAGGGATAAATCACTAAAGAGTGAGAGGGATTCAAATAGGAGATATTCGAAAACCGACACACTGAAAATTTGCACCTTTTCACAACTCGTCCAAAAGTAATCAAGCTGTCGAGTTATGGGTCATCAGATTGACGATGCCCAAACCGAGTGCGTTTGGGTCGTCCGAAACACGTTTTTGTCAAGAAACTCATAAATCGTAGTTGTTTATATATCATTTTTGGCTATTTCAAGTGGTATAAAGCATGGAAAGCATTTTAAAACAGCCTCTTGGATAGTGTTCTACTACAGAGTGGCTTTGGTTACCAATTAATAGTTCAGGAAGGCATGTGAGACACTGCAGGGCACAGGCTACTCTATAGTGGCTGTGGGAACCGATTTAGGCACCAGCTACGGCTGGATACCACATATGACCTCTTGCCGTAAACAACATGGCGCTTGTTCCAAAGCTGAGGCAGGATGAAATTGATGAAATAGGCGATATTACGCACAACCTGGAAAGCTTGCTATTCGAAAGTGCTCTCAGTGAAGAGGAAAAGGAACTTATTTATCTTAGAAAACGATCGCATGCTCTGTCCGTGACTGCTTGCGCGCAAGCGACATATTTTATTTCAGTCATAAACGAAGCAAGGTGAGCACATTGCAATAAGCCAATTCGCACTTTCGGATTTTTCCGGTGGAGGTGTTGTTTTGACTGAAAATGTTGGGGGATAAATTATAAAGAAATGATAAGGGAAGAACGTCAAAATTCTAATTTTCTTTCAGCATGCACACTTTCAAATTTATAAAGCCATCATATGATCTCTCAAAAACTATTTTACATATTATTCAGTCCCTTTAATAACCAACCTGTGAATATGTTTCTGGCAAAATGGAATTTTGTTGATTTTTGCCGTTTTTTCTATCATTTCTTTATATCCTTATCCCGCCTGAATTCAGCCGAAACGCAAAAACTTTTCGGCAAAAGTCAAAAGTGCGAATTGGCTTATAAGCTTCAAGTTCCAGGCACAAAATAAGCCAAATCACACTTTGGGTGTTTTGAATAAAATGCCTAAGAATTTTGAATTTCGAGTGCGAGGGAACCGGGTAAAAAATTAAAGAAATTATGGAAAAATATAGAAGAAATATCGCGAAACAGCTCATACATTGAACATAAAAGAAATTGAAACTGGAAACTATTTGTTAAAACTTTCAATTAATTTTTGAAATAGCATGCGAGTTGATAAAAAACCGATTGCCCTTTGGT
This sequence comes from Protula sp. h YS-2021, assembly GCA_949752745.1. NCBI lineage: Eukaryota > Metazoa > Annelida > Polychaeta > Sabellida > Serpulidae > Protula > Protula sp. h YS-2021. Next base: position 21,551,143 of record OX457031.1, on the reverse strand, counting down.
GCAAGAGAAATTTGATATTTAGGCGAAATCTCTCTATTATTTCTTTCATTTTTTACCCGGTTATTTCTATTCGAAACTCAGAATTTTGCGCATTTTTATTAGAAACGCCCAAAGTGTGATTTGGCTTATTGAGAACTATCGTAGAATGGGAAATTTCACGTAGATAGGTTGAAAGCTACTTTACTCATTTTACTGTTGGATATCCTCAGAACCACATATTTGGGAAAGCGTACGAGTCGTATGCCATAATATTGTAATGTAAATTAAAAATATTATTTGTTGTTCAAAACAAAAGTTCACAAAACTGGTCAGGCTGATTAGCTCTTGACACCGCCATCTTAGTTTGCATCGCGTTTACTGATTTGTTCACGTGCAGGCCGCCGTCTTGTTGGTTCTGCTACATCGGTTGTACCGATGTTGGTGATTGGTTCACGCGCAGACTAGCACTAGATGACTCTTGTTGTCTTCAAAGACAGCAAGACTCGTAGTTCATACAACAGAACTTACCATTGATGTCAGTTTTGGCAATCTCGGCGAACGACTCTGGCGAAAGATACAGAGCCTCGAAAGTTGAGATCGGTGGCAATTTATATTACAAGAACTATGATCCTTTCTGTCCTAGAAAGATAAAAAGGGTCCGTTGGGATTACGTGCAGACCGGCATTTTATTCTCCAAACTTTTGTTTTGTCCACCTCCTCTGACAGTGGTATACATTTGTCCCTTGTAATTTGAGGAATATTTCCCTAAAATTATTTAAATCCTACAGTTGTATCCCAATTTCTGTCTCTTACTTGTAGCTCGCGCCAACTGACTATATAGTCAGAAAACCGAAATTTTTTCTTATTTGCAGCAAGGGGTGGGGAGGAAGTTAAAATTACTCACCACGTGGAAGAGGTGAAATGAACCAAACTGTTTACATTTGCTAAGTTTTTTAGATGTGTGATCAAACAATTTGTAATGTAATTCACATTTTGCCTTTTCTAGCCGTTTTTAATTAATAATTGTTTCTGGTGAGATATACGACCCTTTCACTTTCACACTCAACCGTTTCTGCTTTATGGTTAATTCTATTTAAGTTTATTTCGGTTTTTCAAAACAGGGAGATAAAGGTTGAATTGCACAATCCAACGAAGAAAAATTCACTAAAGCTAATGCAAGATGGTTCACCCAGAGATCCTCTTCTTGTAGGTAAGCTGGGAAAATATCCGTGTATATTATTAAGCAAGTTTTCTTGTATTTTTAAAATGCAAGACTGCCATGCGAGCTTTAAGGCTGCGCGAAATAACCTAAATTATATGTACCTTTCTGGGAATATGATTTACAAAGTAGACAAGATTTTCGGGTTACATGAAAAGGTGATTTTTTGAAAACATCTATTGTTAAGTTCACCAGCACTTTTGGCGGAAATCTTTCTTGTTTTCAAAATAAAAATGTCGATTAGTTGCCTTTGTGTAAAGCAGGGATTCAGTTAAGACTTGATTATGACTGTGTTTTATTTAACCCAGAGTTTTTAATGACCTCCAGAGGTACAAATCTCAATTGTCGCCTTTTACTGTGAGTAATTTGACCGCGGGCGACTTCTTTGAAATAAGTGCTGTTTACCTTAGGTATTATCGGCTGTGGTCGACTAGGAAGCCACGTGGCGCACTGCTTGCTGACAATAGCAGAAGTTCAACCATCAGAACTGAAGATCTCGACGCGAAGACCAGAAACGCTAAGTAGCTATCAAACACTTACTTTGGATATTTTGATCATAACAAATGTGTATGCGTAAACGTGGGCAGAATATTTGCCACAACTTGTATGAATACGGAATGCTTAAATACTTCTGGTTTTGACGGTTACAGCATTTCGGTCTGTTCTCTGATTATCCATTGTCTTGTATCCAAATATTTCGTATAGCGAAACTTATTGGAGCTGTTTCTTTCGACATTGACAACCTCCAGCTTTACTTCTTTCTTCAAAAAAAAAAAAAAAAAAAAGAAGGGGCGGGGGGGGGGGGGGGGGGAATTATCTGCAGGGATTTGATTATGACGTGGAGACTGCTGTCAGATCTGCTGAGTTAGCATTGTGTTATCTTATTCACAGCGGATCTACAACAAAAAGGCGTGGTCTGTGTGAACAACAATGTGCAAGTAGCCTCTTCCGTGCACGTGCTATTCCTGTGCGTGTTACCGTCGCAGCTGCAACACCTGGCCGAGGAAATCAAGGGCAAGATCCCACCCAAGTGCCTTATCTACAGCTTCGTCTCGTCCACAACGCCTGTTAGGCTGCGGCAGCTGCTGCACCACACGAACCTCATCAAGCCTGACTTTCACTTCACCCAACAAAGCAGTGCCAATGCCTGGAACTACTCGCTAGAGGTCGCCTCCGCGTTTGCTTACAGGGACATGCTGGAGAAAACGTGTCCGTTATGCCCCGATGAGAAAGGTGCGTCTTTGGTTGTCGCTAAAAATGCCCGCTCTTCAACTGTCGCCTTCTAAGCCCCCAACGATCCACGCATAAATGTCTTACCAACGATCGTAACCTGGGGACTCGATTTCGTTATATATGCGGGGAGAGTGTATGAAACCTGTATATTTCAGAAGATATAACCTGTTGTAATGCGTCACCAAGAATAATGGAAATCTAAAATTTGTTTTTATTACTACAACGGCCGGTGTGCTGTATTCATATTCGACACAATACAGTGTTTGTTACGAAATTGAATCTATCTCCTTTCATGTATGAACCATCTCAGCAAAGCCTCTTTTTTCTAATGCGTTATCCACGCTTGGCGGTTGTTGATTGTATTGATTGTGTAGTTCCGTCTGTTTTAGGCGCTGTGGTGTGGACCGATAACAAGTTTTTTGAACAGCTTATGTATGCATTTGTGAACTTGTGCAATGGCATGACGTTGACCAAAACCGAGACAACAGACGTCATCAATGCCGTCATGTTTGGTCGTACAACGGATGAACCACCGCAAGACGTCCTTGACACGTGGGATATTTCGTCCAAAAGCGGTCACGCGGACAGGTGAGTTGTTACGTGCAATCATACGCCATAAACACAAGGAAATTCTCTGAATAATCTTCCAACTTGGCTTTTATCATGGAAATTTAAAATTTTCGTATTTTTTGGTGATTTTTTTTTATGGTAAAATAATCAGCTGAAAAATGTAAATGTTTACGGGCACCACTAAATGAACATTCCTTAAATACCTGCGAACTAAATGACTTTCCAACAAACATTGTCTTTGTAAATCTCCAAGAGGAACACAAACTAAAAATTACTTTGTGTTGTACATAAACTAGTTACATTCATGAAATCGAAACTTGCGATGTTTTATATGCAAGTATATTAACATATTGTCTATTGTGTGATTGCAGCATGTTCCCGTTTTTCGATCTGTGCACAATAAGTAAGAAGGAAACTCCAGTACTGAAGAAAGTATGCAACAATAAGTACTTGAGGCAAGCCTTTCTGGACAAGTACTGCGCTGTCTTCCAACAGTACTTAGACTGGAAAAATCAAGCGTTACAATTAGCTAAGACACAAGTGCAACTAACTTTTGACTAGCCCTTTTACGTTTTTCTCTTTTTTTCAGTTCATGAGTGATGAGAATGAAATTGCCTTTGTAGGTGCTTGCACCTGTTAGTACTGCTGAGCATGTAGTGTCATGCGACATTCAGTACAGGCTTGTTATTAGTACTTGCACCAGAGATAAGTATGTACTGCAGTACACAAAACCACTGAACACATTGTTAATGATATAAACGAGCAACACGAACACCGGTTCAGTAGTGCTATTTCAGTTTAGTTTCCAGGATTGTTGCAGAAAGAATACTCTAGATAGCTGTCACCGTGGGATGGGGATGGGAAAAGAGTTTATTGATGATCCACTAGAGCAATAAAGACGATCGGTTGATCTTTTCTTAGCCTTTTGGATAAAAAATTTCCGCCAATAGAGCTTGCGTTTCGAATCGATGGCTGAAGACAAATATCTTGTGTTGCCAAACATGTTGGGTCGGGAGAGCGGAAGCTTTGTCACTTCGAATAATCAGTAGGTTTTACATTCTTTTGGAAACAAGAAGTGCTTGGTTTCATATTGAAAACAGATAATTGCACAGTGAAGTAGCATCGAGCAATTGCGTAACGCTTCTTTATATGCAATATCATGACAATATTCATTAAGTCTTGACAGGGTTCATTTTTAAGTTCTTCTAATATAGGTTTTATTCGTGTACAATTTCACCCACGGATAACTAAGGTAGCGGGGATCTCGCATCACGTACGCGAATATAATAATCTGTATGTGATGTCACAGGGTTGGAGTAAAAGAATTCCTTGAAAATTTTGCACATGTATTTTATAGATAACCCGTTACATGATCTTTGCTGTAGTTTTCCGTTTTCTTTGACATTGATTCCATTCCTCAAGGTCAGGGCCTAAAAAGTTCATGAGACTGATCCATTCGCAATACACATTAGAGTCTGAGCAAGGCAATGTTTAAAAGTCTTGTCTGTAGCATAAATAAAGGTTTTGTGATAGCTGAATTTGGGTTTTACTGATCAGTATTGTTAATTAAATCTCTCCTGTACAATATCTGGTTGTATTTATTTTAAATGTATGAATATAAAACAAGATGCATGAATATTTGAATGTTAAATAAAATAAAACAAAGTTTGAACGTTATATTGTGTTAATAAAGTTTAAACAAAATCGAATTCAAGCTTCCCACACCTCAGCAAAAAATTCTTGTTTTTTTTTTTTAATTTCAAAATTGATTGAGGGAGAGAAGGGGGGTAGCTTGTTTAAGGTTTCCAATTGAGCAGGAATTTTCTCATTTAGTGAACTGTCCGTATGATGTAAAATCTTTTGGTTGTATCATTTTCATAGTTAAACAGCATTTGTTTTGTTTTAATTAATTACACTAAATTGATGCACATATTTCAATGCCGGAATGAAACACACAACTTCACACAGAGAAAAGAAACAGTGCATGACAATTTAAAAAAAAACGTCACGCTTGTGTTCATTTTAGAAAATGGCTACTAAAAGTTGCCAAAATTTAAGTACATTTTGAAGCAGATGTTCTGAGCACAACCAAACCAAATTTTTCTAGCAAGAAATCTTACTACATAATCGTTAGTTCGCAAATTATAAAAAAAAATGTTTTAGAAAAGAAGGAAACCCACAGCATTTTAAGTTGTTGTTTTTTGTTGTTTTTTTTTGTCTCTCGGCATTTTTTGCAGTGATCGACCTTTTACGTCAGAGCGGTCTGCCACTTCACGCAAGAGTACTTAGAGCATGAAAAGCCCCTTTACAATTTACTTTAATTTTACCCATTAAAGTTCTTCCTGTTTTGCACACTCCCCCACCCCCCCCCCCCCCTCTTCCCTCAACTCCCCGAGAAAAAAGAAATGGAGAACTGCCAAACTTGTAAAATTTCCCTGTTTACGTTTTGTATGAAGTAATTGGTCGTCTTTTCACTTACAGTCCTCGTGGGCAGTTTCGTGGCAATACAAACATTTCACTCTTATACCAGTCACATAAAACTTCCCATAATCAAATGCTCTTTTCAAACGGGATTTGATTTGCTTTATTATATAAATCCTGACTAAATCTGTTGTATAAAAAGGCAAACGGTCGGGATTAACTAATCTTGCTTGGATTTGCCTAGCTTACAATTCTCAGTAGCATAGTGGCGTGATACTGAATAGTAATTAACGCCATGTTTTGGTGCACAGTGCATAAGCCAATCCCTAGAAAGCCCGCAGTACAAAAAGATGTGGATTTAAGCCCGACGGGATAAGTTAAACCGGGTTTTAAGCGATCAAGTTAAACAAGTCCTAAACCTTAATCCGCCGTATGAAAAGAGCAAAAGCCAGATCAATCGAAAGAAGCGGTCAGTGTTCTATACCGATACATCGATGATACACCAGACATGTGTGAAACATCGATCATACACCAAATATGTGTGAAGCATCGATGATACACTAAATATGTGTGAAACATCGATCATACACCAAATATGTGTGAAACATCGATCATACGCCAAATATGTGTGAAGCATCGATCATACACCAAATATTGTGAAATATCCATCACACACCAAATATGTGTGAAGCATCGATCACACACCAGATATGTGTGAAACATCGATCACACACCAAATATTGTGAAACATCGACCATACACCAAATATGTGTGAAGCATCGATGATACATTAAATATGTGTGAAACATCGATCACACACCAAATATGTGTGAAATATCGATCACACACCAAATATGTGTGAAGCATCGATGATACAAATATGTGTGAAACATCGATCACACCCCAAATATGTATGAAACATCCATCACACACCAAATATGTGTGAAACATCGATCACATACCAAATATGTGTGAAACATCGATCATACACCACATATGTGTGAAACATCGATCACACACCAAATATGTAAGAAACATCCATCACACACCAAATATGTGTTAAATATCGATCACACACCAAATATGTGTGAAACATCGATCATACACCAAATATATGTGAAACATCGATCACACACCAATTATGTATGAAACATCGATCATACACCAAATATGTGTGAAGCATAGATGATACACTAAATATGTGTGAAACATCGATCATACACCACATATGTGTGAAACATCGATCACACACCAAATATGTATGAAACATCGATCATACACCAAATATGTGTGAAGCATCGATGATACACTAAATATGTGTGAAACATCGATCATAAACCACATATGTGTGAAACATCGATCACACACCAAATATGTTTGAAACATCGATCACACACCAAATATGTGTGAAACATCGATCACACACCAAATATTGTGAAACATCCATCACACACCAAATATGTGTGAAACATCGATCATACTCCAAAATATGTGTGAAACACCGATCACACATCAAATATGTGTGAAACATCGATCACACACCAAATATGTATGAAACATCCATCACACACCAAATATGTGTGAAACATCGATCATACCCAAATATGTGTGAAACATCGATCACACACCATATATGTATGAAACATCCATCACACACCAAATATGTGTGAAGCATCGATCATACCCAAATATGTGTGAAACATCGATCACACACCATATATGTGTGAAGCATCGATGATACACTAAATATGTGTGAAATATCGATCATACACCAAATATGTGCTATTAAAAAGGACCTTCATTTGCAACTAGTGAAGCGTTCCTTATGCATAAAAATGATTCATTCATATTGAATCCTGGAGAAACTCTTCGCCAGGAAATTAATTTATGGAGAAAAATCACATTGCTTGGGGAGAACACCTTTTAAGTCATTAAAATAAATCATTTATTTTGAATCCTGGAGAAATTCACCACAGGCGCGACGGATGGGGCTGACTTCGGGTGAAGACCAAGAGAAAGAGGAAAAACAACAACAACAACAACAACAACAAAGTTAAAGAAAAGAACAAAGAGAGAATGAAGATTCCGTCGACTGCATGTTCCATACAAGTGAATGAGAGCACTAGTAGTGTTGGCATTCCACGCATTATTGATCACGATCATAGGGTTGACATTTGTCAATGACGCGTCCGACCCGGATCTGTGTAGAAAGAATGCCGCTTAATTGCCTCCATATTCACTCAGGCCGACTTGTTTTGAGCAGCATTCTGTGGTATTTAATCATTGATCCGTGTGTTATTGGACTCAAATAGAAAAAAAAAGCCGGCATATGTCTTTTACGGTTTTATGGTGCCTTCCATACGGATTGTACTTGAGGGACAGAATACACAAACAAGCAGTGTGTAATCGGCTTGTGCAACAACTCCTTGGCTGTATGTTATGCTTACCAAACGCCATGGAAAATTGAACACTTTATACACCGCCAAATTTGAAGCGCTTTAACATAAATTTGGAGTTTTAAGCACTGCCGCTGTTTTAAAATGGAAAATACCAAGAGTAATTATTTACAGTGGACTACGACTATTTTGTTTGTTTACTTTTTAGCAATATGGAATAGAAGCCTCGCTCAAAGTAAGTATTGCATTAATTGACTTTAAATTTTTTAAAAATTTGCACTATGCAGTTTTTGATATTTTCATATTATATTGTGGGAAAAGTTCATTATGACACGAGACGTTGATTACTACACTGTGTAATGTAATCGATTAACCATTGGTACAGTTATGTGTCTGATGTGTTCATATTTCTATAGCCATAGTAACGACACAATAACTCCAAACGCTTTATTGCGCCTCATTTACAAGCCCCATTTCAGCATTTACACTAAGAACTTCCTTGGTAAATTTAAACACAATAAAAACATTAAAAAAAGAAACAAAATGAAAAATAAACTTCGAAATACGCGGGTATATAATAACGATATACCAGGATTGAATGAATATTTTTCAGGTACCAAAGGTATTCGCTCAAAAATCAGAAGTCTCAGACTAGTGAACGCTCTTATTAAATTAAGTGCAAGCCAAAGGGTTTTACAGATCATTAGATAGTATGGTTTGTTTCGAAACCTTTTCAAAGCTTTCTTTCCATACCATGTGGATGTATTTCATGGTTTATTGTATAGAAACCCGTTCAAACCTTTCTTTTCATACCATATGGATGTGTCTTGTAGTATAGTGTATAACCTACTTTCATACAACATTGTTTAGAGTGACATATTGTAAAGAAGTATTAAAGGCATTTGTGGAGATGCTAACGAGTCGTCACTGCGTGGTCGCACCCCATCCCCACCAACCATCGCGTGGCTGTTGTGTTTACGACAGCCGCACGTAAAATTGTCACGTGAACAGTAAGGCAGATGCGTTGTATATAGATTCCCGACTTTTCTTTATGATTACTCACAGATTGCGTGGTTGGTATATCAGCAGACGACCGAGTGACAGCTTACGTCAACGGTGTCGTCAGGGCAGGAGGAAATTCTCACTATTCACAGTATACCGTGAACATCAGTCCTCAAACTGCTTTCCAAGTAATGTCTTGATATTACTATCACACCGAAGTGCGAAGCATAAATGGAAACTTCTATTAAACACCTGAAAATTAAAACACGTGCATTTGTAACTGCCTTTTAAAAGGTCAAGAAGTCAAGTTAGATATCATGAAAAGTATTAGAAAAAAGTTATGTTTATCTTCTTGTCCTCTTAGAACTAATTGAGAAAACAAGTGTCATCTGGTTTTAAACTTAGTAAAGGCCAAGGAAAAACTACTGCTGAAAAGCGAAGTCTCTGGAATTTGCGTGTTCAGTTGAGTTTTGATGACAGGTGCTTGCTCTGGATGTCCGAAATGACGCTCAGTTATCCGGGTTGCTAGTGGTAACAGAACCCCAATTTGAGTTCTACTCGTCTCCTAGCACCACCTGGCGATGTACGCCTGCCGCTAGTTCAGACCAGGACCTGTCTTGGACTCAGCCACAATATGATGATTCTGGGTGGCAAATAGCCACAAGTAGAGGTATTGTTTTACCGCATGGTCTACTAAAACGTGTGTTACAGTAAAACTATCATCAGAGAGCACAATTCGTCGGGAATAACGTGGAACACGATTTTTGGTACAATTTCCTGTTTTTCTTCCATAAGTCAACTATGTTTAGGGGACCTGTGTGTAAAATGAACATCTGTCTCTGTCCCAAAGGCGTTCCTTTTACTTTCACTGTAAAGATTTGTAATATAAATACAATTTTCTCTATTTACTTTCAGTAAGATTTTACTTTAATTAAGATTTCGCTTTTAAACAGTTGGAATTTAAGGACATAGGTTGTGATTTATATTTTCCTTCATGATCATATGTTTTCTTAAATGTAAACAAGATGATTTCTATATATTAGTAATGGTATAATTAAGACATATAAGTCTGCACAATGCTTGAGAGTGCACAACATTAGAATATATATTTTTCCGAGGACGACAATAATTTGTATGACTGTTATCAAAGCGTTTTTGATCAAATTGCTGTAAAATAAAAATGTTGGCTACGTAGGGACGATGTTTGATACTGGCCCTGGCACATACGAGTCGGAAGCCCGAGTGGCGACGGGATACCCGATACAGGATGCGCGCGCACACTGGATATGGACGGATAATTACGGCACGCGAGCGACATCTAGCGGCACGGACACAAGAATCTACTGCCGTTCCCTCATACCACAGACCTGCGTACAGTATCTTGGTATGTTGTTCTGGACCTGCTGCACTTCCGGTGCCAACATCTGCAGATACAAACCGGGATATGTTTGGTAGTTGATGAAGCTCTTTTCGTTAAATAAACTCGTGTTGAATTCATGGGTGGTTTTCTGAAGTAACCTAACTTTCAAGGAAATCCTTAATTTTAAAGAAGTCCTTGCTGCCATTAAACTGATCAGTCAAAATTATCAAAATAAACAGATTCCTTCCGCAAGTTAGGAAGCATCTAAAACAGGTCAAGATTCATAATATTGTTTCTTTTGTTGCATGAGGAAAATCTCAATGATTTTCTCAGCCCACTCCTTCTAAGTAAGATTAATCAGGCATACCAACCCTGCGTTCGTATTCAATAACTTAACTCAAACTTATATTCAAAATAAGTTTTAAATTAGGGGTTTAAACTCACTGAGCACTTGCATGAATCATGCTAGTCCACATCGAAAACTCTGAATTAAATTTTTTAGGGGCAGATTGCGATGCCAGAGGAGGCATAATGCTTGGAGAAGTGTGTTTGAGGTTAGCTCTATGTTACGACTCATAAACCTAACAGTCTAGCCTTTTCTATTGTAGAAACTAATTTATGTACTGAAAACCATGATTTTGCAAACACCATAACTGCATATTAAAAAAGAGAGAGAGAAATATCATAAAGTAATAACAGAATATGCGAAGTGATTCTGACCTAGTTTTCTATTCTTCACACTCAGACCTTATCACTAGCAGCATTTTGACACTCTCCCCAAAAGACTATAATAATAATAATAATAATAATAATAATAATAATAATAATAATAATAATAATAATAATAATAATAATAATAATAATAATAATAATAATAATAAAATAATAGTAATAATAATAACTGAAAAAAATCGTCTGTTATTCTTAAAGGACAGTTTTTATCATGTTCGCCCTGGACATGTTTTGTTGTCAGTTACGTGGGCAGCGACGTGAGTTGGGAAGCTGCTGTACAGGAGACTGAGGCAGTGGGCACTGTCCTCGCGCCAGTGTATGACGAGAGCTACCAGGCCGCCGTACGTCAGCTCATGATCAACAACGGCGCCGAAGCGGCATGGGTGGGCGGCAAGGCAACCTTTGTGCGGAATTCTAACACATGGGCGTGGATTAAGCGTGAGTGCCCTGTGCTGTGTTTAAGAAGGAGCGAGCCCTGTTGTGGAGAGAGAGAGAGAGAGAGAGAGAGAGAGAGAGAGAGAGAGAGAGAGAGAGAGAGAGAGAGAGAGAGAGAGAGAGACACGGGGAGGTTAATGAGAATAAGAAAAAGTAGTCAAATTCCTTGAAAAGCTTGCACTTCTAGGGGAAAAAACAAAACACTTTTTCTGTTGTCCAGCATGTTGTGAAGAGAACGGAGTCAGGCGCGAGTTGGCACAACAAGGCTGTTACACGGATTCTCCTACAAGCCCTGCCTTTACGAGTGGTAACGAAGTGACTACAACATCCGCTCTCACACCCAGAGTCTGTGTGCAGCTCTGTCAAGACAGGTCTTTCTCGTACGCCGGCCTCCAGGTAGACCGAACATTTTACCTTATCAAGTCATCATTTTTTCTTTAAAAGGAGTCCGACCTTAAGGTTCATTTCTTAGAAAAATTGGACGCAGTGTAATGTACTGTAATAAAAATTCACATTATGATTATTGGTATTTGCATTATTGGTCAAGCTAGGTGTATTTTCAGGCAGGTAACCGCTGTGTTTGTTCGGACCGCGTGTATACAGAAACGCCTTCTGATCAATGTACGTTTACGTGCCCAGGTGACTCGACATTAACCTGTGGCGGTGTCACGGCGTACAGCATATACAGGTAAGACACTAGCCTTGTTCCTGTGAAAACCCGTGATTTTTTATTTACATGAAGAACAACATGTTTCGGCAATCGTTCTAAAGGTAATCTGAAGTTAAACGTCCCCGGGAAAAAATCCAACGTCGATTTGAGGTTGAGACATCGATCCGACCAAACCACAACATTAACTCTGGTAATTTGGTTGAACAACGTCTTACCAGTGTCTTCGACGCAACGTTTGGATAGACGTTTTACAAGCAACATTATTTTGATGTTGCTTATTGTGGCAACCAAAATGAAACTTTTTCCGACATCTTTACAACCTTGTTTCGAGACAGACGTTGTTTCGACTTCTATTTTCAACCTTGACTCAACGTTAATTAGATTTGGGATAACCGACGTCTATCCAGTATCGAAAGATAGACGTTGTTTCGACACCGGTTGCGATGTCTATCCTACGTTGTTGGAACGTTTACTGGGTTCCATCCGGTTCAAACATATGTCATAATGGAAGTACAGGACAGGTTTGACGATGTTTATCCTCAGAGGGATGACATCCAACCACAAGAGAGTGTCCCGATTCATGCAGGGGGAACTTACCTAGTAAACAATTGCGTTGGGGGTGGGGGTTATGAAGTAAACCCAGTGTTGTGGTCTAGCAAGAGACGTTATTACTTTTGACACTAGTCAAATCAACCACTTGGAAGTCAATAATTTCTGTGCATTTTTTCTTCAAGTGGTCCGCCATTTTATATCTTCTTCTCGTGTGAAGATACCGGCCCAGAACCACAAACTTTTGCATATATGTAGTACTTGATTTTTCATCGTTTTTAGTTAAAATACGAAGTAAAGCCAGTGACTTCTTAAAGAACAGTGCATTAAGCAATGCTTCAGCCAGTGAAGCGTTGCCAAAAGTCCCACGCGTCATCAGTTACACTGGTGCGTTCGCGGTGTACATAACATGTATGCGGTAGTTAAGCTGAATGTAGTGAAATGACTGTCGTCGTTGCTGATGCTGCTTCTGTTATTCCAAGATGTCTGAAATTCTCCGACTTCTGTAAAGTTTTATGTTAGCAAGCGATGTTTTTGTTTGAGTGTAATATTCCAATCTGTAATATTATGTTATATATAATACGTTTTCAACAAGTTCTACAAAATAAAACTGATTTGAAACGTATGAGATTATTGTCAGGTTTAATTTTATACCTGCAGTTTTAATTATATAACACGTGGTATGTATTACAGCGCTGGAGGGGCTGCGATTCATGAAGATACATTAAATAGCGGCTGGGCCTCGCTGCAACCAACCGATGGCGAAATGTTTGAATACTGCGCCCGATTAGACGTTAATGCTGGCCTCATAGCTACACCTTGCCACAGTTTACACCAAGTTGTATGCGAGGTACCTGCAGGTACATGTGATGTTATGATAAGAGTTATATTGTTAAGCAGTGCATTTCTTTAAATAAAAATATTAACTATCAGCTATTTTTCGAGCCTGCACTAATTTATTCTGATAAGCTTTGTTTTATTATTTTTTGAAAAGATATATTCTCAAGTTATACAAAGGTGGTATTTTAAAATACAAAAATTATTGATTAAATGACTTGAAGAATGATAAAAACATGAGAAAGTGATTAAAATTTAGCTGTTTCGTGCCAAGGGGAAAAATCCTTCCTTATATTGCTTTTTAAACTTTTACTTTTAAACCAAAAGTTTCAGATAAGACACTTTTGTTAATGTGTTTTGTTTTGTAGATTGCAACCGCTCCCAATGCTTTATATTTCGATGGCACTACTTTGAAAATTTTATTCAAATTCTTCGAGAGCGTTTATATATATATATATATATATTACATTCCAGCACATATTTGTTTTTACAGATTCCAATGTAGGGCAGGCCCTGTGTGACCACAGGTTCACCCACAATGGCAGAGCACGATGTTTATATTTCATACCTGCCAGCTTGTCGTGGCATCAGGGACAGCATGATTGTCAGTAAGTCACGAGTACAGATTGTGAATCCCTGTGAAGACAGTCTTTCGAAGGCCCCAAACAAACTGTAACAAAATGATCAAGGGAATCGCGCTCATTAACAAATCGCTGGCTGGAAATCAGAAGGCCCGAGTGGTTTGGTTTGTGAATTATGTGAAGCTGTGTCTCAATATCACTCTGTTCTTTTTTAATAAAAAAAAATAAAGCAAAAAATTCTTGATGAAAATTTGCAGGTCAACAGAGATTAATCTTCATGGAGACTTAATAACAATTGAAGATTCTGTTGTGTACGATGTCATAATACAAGAAATGCGAGACAGAGCCTACACACAGGCGTGGGTGGGCGTGATCAGGAACCCCTGGAAATGGCAACAATTAGGCAAGTAAATTCTGATTTGTAAGCTTCATAATGTTAATAACTGTATCAAGCAATGGTAGTTTTGATTGGCTGTTTCATGTGAGTTTAAATATAGGTATGCATACACATTTACTTTGCTAACACTATTTTTTAAAGTTATCTTAATTTAAAAATAAACCTATAGTTAAATATTAAACTTATATGTCAGTTTTATGTGTCATTTAGTCTATTAGTATTGTTAATATTAATATTAATATTGTGAGCTAGAACTGCATCTCTGTTGCACCTTTGTTGGTCTTAAAATGTCTTCATGATAAAAAAAGAACAGAAGAACAGAATTTTGAGGTTTCTACACTGTATGCTAAATAAGAGAGTCCGATAAAATTCAGTTTCATAACTAGCTTAGCAAGAGCTTTCCATGACTAATGTATAATAATGTACTTTTTCGTACATTAAGGAGTTGGAATTAGTGAATACAGCAATTTTGCTGATACCGAAGCTGACGGGAGCAGAGAATGCCTGGCTGTTGATGCGTCACAAGATTACAAATGGTCCGCACGGGCATGTAATAGTTCCCTACCCGGTACGGCAGGGTACATCCAAATGACAGGTGAATGTTTATGTATATATATGTACAATTGATCCTTAAATATATGTTGGGCCCGATCTGCTGATAAGTCCCATCTGCAGATGGGCCTGTCCAGTTTACGGATCGCCAAACGGGAGGCCCATCTGCAGATCGGCCTCCCGTTTGGCAATCCACAGATGGGACAGTCCCGTTTGCAGATTTTTAGTTGCTTCCCATCTGCAGATCGGAACGGTTGGCCCATCTACGGATATTTTGGTAACTCCTAAAAAAAGTAATTTAAAAATGTTTCAAATGTATCTATTGTATAAAATGTTATTTCTTTTACTTTCAGCGGTATTTCTTTTGAATAAAACGGATGTTTTCTTTTAGAATAAATTAAATTTTTGCTCTTCTACTCAAAATCAAAGAATAATAAACCTTTAAAATGGAAGACTCTGAGAGTAACCGGTCCAAAGTTGATAGTCATATATAGAAAATTTTAGCAAGCAATCGTTCGGTTTTATTAAGTGATGAGAAATTCAACCAAATTACTAGTCATTTAGAAAATCCCGAAAAAGTTGTTGACGCTCATTTCAAGCACTATGTAAAGAGCAAGATTCCAGATAATGGACGTTGTTTCTTTGAGGGGTAACAGATGCGCTTGCTGTCCCTTCTAAAGTTGTCACTTCTTTAGTTTGTATTTTTCAAGTTAGAACAGCCAAAGTAGTTCATAGAATAAAAGTTGGTAACAAAAATACGTTTATTTTTATTTAAGTTTCATTTAACAATATATCCGCAGATGGGCCTGTCCGATCTGCAGATGGGAAGCAACTAAAAATCCGCAAACGGGACTGTCCCATCTGTGGATCGCCAAATGGGAGGACGATCTGCAGATGGGCCTCCTATGTGGCGATCCGTAAACGGGACAGGCCCATCTGTAGATGGGACGGATCGGCAGATCGGGCCTAACATATATATTGGTTAAAATTAATAAAAAAATTTCATAGCAGAAGCTGTTAAATTTGAGGTAATATTTGCTATTAAATACTTTTGTAAAATAAGTATATGCTGTGTAAGTACCAGTAATGTAGTGAGAATTGTCACAGGGGCGCGAATCTCAGAGTCGTATGCCTTGCTGTCCTATCATACTCGATAGACTATCATACTCGAGGGTCTTTTTTGTACACAAACCATTTTGTTTAGGTTTAAAGATCTTATGACCGTTCAAAAATGTGTGCGCTAACCCAAACAAAGTGTTTACAAGACTTATCTTAAAACCAATACAAATGAATGGAAATATTCAAATGTGGTTTTTGTCTCTTCAGCTATAAATAGAACACAAAATCAGATAACTAATAACTTCAAAACAACACAAATTTCTTGGAGCAGTTCTGATTCTAAATTAATAAACTTATATCTTACCAAACAAAGAGTAAATTACTAAAATTTTCCTTTGTTTTGTTTATGGCGTTTGTAAAAACTAAAATATTTTTTGTTTTAATTTTACAGTTGTATTTAATTCGTTGTTAAATTTCACATGTAGCTGCAATAATATTCACACAATTATATCTTAATTATTGGCGTGTTTCTTTATTTGTAATTTTGCAATGAGGTTTATCAAATGTTTCCTTGAAAACTGTTGATATTCGCTACATCCTTGTTTGCAGTTTTGCCTACGACGACAACAAGTACAAGCGCAGTCACCACCACAATTACCACTACATTACCCACCACTTCTACATCCACATCCACTACCACAACACTTCCAACAACATCTCCAACAGTAACTACAACTCCAACTACTACCACTATCCCAACAACGTCTACTACCTCTTCACCAACTACTATATCAACTTCCACACCAACGATGGTTACAACCACAACTATTTCATCAACTGTGACGACTCTCAGGACTTCGCGTAGATTGACAGAAACTAGTGCTCCAGCAACGACTAGCTCGCCCGCCACTGACCCTATCTGTATGTATTCAATATATAGATATACTGTGCTTTTCTTTGTACTGCACCTGTCCTAAAATTAAACGCAATGAAATATATCATTAAATCAGGACGTATTACGATAATACAGTTGCAATAACGGAATAACAGTGACAGATTTTTAACCCCGCCTCTTTCTCTCTCCCTCTCTCCCTCCCTCTTTCTCTCCCTCTTTCTTTTTGTCGCTCTCTCCCATTCTGTGTTCTCTCTCTCTCTCTCTCTTTATATATATATATATATATATATATATATATATATATATATATATATATATATATATATATATATATATATATATATATTCTTATAATATATATTCTTATATCTCTCTATCTATATCTATATATATTCTTATAATATATATTCTTATATCCCTCTATCTATATCTATATATATATATGTTATTCCTGATGTGTCGTTTTTCATTTGAATTCATATTGAAAGTATGGTTCAGACAAACCTGATTTATCGTTATCTTTGTATATTCTGTAGCCACTGATACTGACGAGGGCACCGCTAGTCCGCCATCTGCAGGCGCAAACACAAGCAATAGCGATGACAGTACTGGCTTATCTACCATTGAGATAGGTATAATTTACCTTTTCTTACTTAAACATCCCTCTCTCACGGTTGTGATAACAGAGATGCAGTGTTTTTATTTCAGCAAAATTTGCAAATACTTAGCTGTATATATATATATATATATATATATATATATATATATATATATATATATATATATATATATATATATATATATATATATATATATATATATATATATATATATATATATATATATTAGTAAATAATAAATAATTTTTGGATATATAATATTAGTTAAAAAGTCGATATTTGAAGGCGGTCTCAATAATGCCTATTTTATACACTATATAATATATACAAGAGAAAAATAATGAAACTACAAATCTATCAAAATAACAAAACACTCGAAAAATATTGTAATATCGCAAAATATCGTAATTCATAGGTTTCGAGAGTGTAAATTTTCTTATTTTTGTGCCTCGACAAATCAAAACAGAAAAAAGCAAGAAAAAGCTTTCAGCCAATTTTTTATAAATGCATCCTAGCCTTTTTAGTACGGGAGCAATTATTATTATATTTTAAAAATAAGGAAATATATTATGCAAATATTTTGGAAGGTTTTAACCTATACAATATTTCAGCGTATCAAAGAAGGAGACAAACAATATTTATTTTATCTTATACCGTAAGCTTGGATTGAATTGCATAAGAAAGCGACCGAATAAAAATAACTAAATAAAATAAAATAAAATATAAGAAAATGCGTTGTCTAAGTGTCTGTTGTTACGTAAAACCAAACAATACATCAAATTATCTGAATCAACAATTATTATTGGATGAGGACTTCTGAAGATTTCTAAGTATATGATAATACTATAATATCTTGTGGATTTTACAACTACAGCTGAAAACAATTACAATTTTTCAGTGCTGCTTGTGCTGGTGATCATCATTGTATTAATAATATTACTAGTCATAATTATCTTCTGTTTGTCGAAGAAAAAACACAGGTATGTTATCTTTCATATTTGCTATCAATCTTATCAAAATATTTGTTGCCTCATTTGCCCCATCACTTTGCAATGGGTACATCATATTAAACCTTTTCATATTCAGTTTCATTGAAACCTGAGCACTAGTTAAGTATTGATCGTTGGCGAACGATGGCAAAACCAACTGTGATTGATTATTTTGATGATTCTAGCCTTCTATGTCATTGTAATATACCTTGAAATACTTCGTGATATAGTTGAGTTAATATTTGTCACTAAGAGTATAATATTTGGTACCAAGGGTATTATATTACTGGCATTATATTTGTCATGTATCTTATCTGCCGCGCATTTTGTGTTAATTTGAAATCAAACCCGCACGTTCTAAACCTATGCTATGCAAATAACAATTATCTTACTATCTTTGATAACTTCTGCTTACCCTCTTAAAGTATTCATATTCTTAGTGCAAAATATCTTTTCTAGGTAAGCTCACATGTAATTGTTGCAGCGGACCTATGAACACAAATTAATTTACTTTGCAGGTCACTTCAACGTATTGGACCAAGTAAGTATGATGCCCGACCGGAAGCGCCAGTGCCATATGCAGCCAGCTTGGGGGACAATACAAGCTCAATGTATACAATAAGTGAAAGCGGCAGCATAGGTACGTCTAGTGTGACATGTTTGCTGAAAATGGTGAAATCCATACCTTATAATTTTCATATGCTGTTAGCAATTATGATTTGGTATAACATGTTGATTCATTCATATTTATTCCCTTTTTTCAATTTTTAGATGGCCTACTTTTAGGATCTAGCAAACGACAGCGAGCTGGGAATCGCCATGTAGCCATACAGTAGCAAAGGAAGTATTGCTGTTTGAGCTCACAACTGCATTTTCACGTCACTGCAAACAACGGCATCAGAAAAAAACGCTTTATGAACTGATAATATTTGTAAAAGTAAAAGCTATGTTAACAGGGCTGAAATAACTTAGGAACAAAAACTACGTTTGCTGCTATAGGTAAATGAGTTAAAATGAACCTACAACTTTTATAGTATCTTATAGTTCAATCTTTGCTTTACCTGTTGACGAATTGGATAATGTAACGAACATATACCTTTGTAAAATATTTCAATGGCGATAAAGTATAATTCATATAATTTTGTAGGCTTTCTCTTTTTTCAATCCAAGCCGTTTAGCCAAAATTGCTGGACTAGATTGCTTAGGTTTTTACAGTGCTTTTTCTTACATTTACTGTATTTAGTTTAATTTCACACATTATTGTCAAGAAATGATTAGCACATGGTTCTACAATGTTTTGGCAAGGAAGCAAACAATTCTGATTCTGACCGCATTATTTTTTATTCCCAAATTATATTGCATTGAAATATATCTTATGTCAAATTTTGGTGTAAATTATTGATTTAAATTTTATCTCAGTTTAATCATTCTGTTATTATAAAGATTGATAAATTACAGATGTATATAAAAAGACCTTTATAATAAATAAATTGTTGTTAGTACAATGACGTACGAGCTCTTAATTTCAATTTTTCGATGTCAAATAAAGTAACCGAATACGAATATTGTGTGTATTTGTAAAAGTAGATTATTAATTCATGAAGAGATGTGAATTTAAGTGTGTTAAGCATCACATCTTATCATTATGAATATCCAGCATGTTAGTGTGTATAGCATATTTGGTTCGACATCATGGTGCTTTCCAATTGATAATTATTAATGTCTTTTTGATATCGCAGTGCTTTGTTATTATTGATATTACTATGTATTTGTTCCCTTATATATTGTTATATTCTTATCATTTTCTTACAGCTGATTTAAAAAACTGTGTTTGTACATTAATATTTCTGTTTTACATAAAGGAAAATACAAAATCAAAGTTTTCAATGGAAAGCACATTTTGTAATTATCTATAAACTGTTAGAGATTTTGGTTGAATATGCTTTTATGCAGCGAGAATGCAAGTGTCATTGAATAACCAATATGGCAAGTCTATAAATATTCACAAAAAGCTCAATTATGTTCTTTTTAATATTCTAGCATGAAGCATTTTCTGTTACAGCAAGGTATGGTTATTCATTATAAATAAGAACATAAATGTTTCAATATCTAGATATACTTTGCATTACGTAACTTCAACAAAGGAATGGCTTATGTATGCAGTATTGTTTTCGACATTTTTTGTTACTTTTTATTCTGTATCATTTTTATCCAGCTAGAGATGCAAAACGTTATGGCATTTCTCATGTAAATTGTCTTATAATAAAATGTTACAACAAAAGTCGAATTCTGGACACAAAGGAATTGTAAACATCCCTCAAAAAGGAACACTTTCAGCAATGCTGTACGTTGCATAACTAAACAAAACAAGGTCATGTATCCTTTGCTGGTAACCTCAATCCCAAATGGTACCGAAATAAACAAATCTCCTTAAGTGCTAACCCGCTTTGTCTTGCCTCCCCCTCCCACCAAAAAAATCAAGAAGACTCGGTGTAAAAAACACTCCTATTCAGGACATCCTGCTATTAGAAACAAATGTACCATCAGTTAATGTCCTTAATAGAGTGTTTTCACTGTACTTATGTCGTGGTAGAAAGATGGGGAAATATTGATTTGTTTTATTTGAAACTGAGCCCCCTTTGGGAGAAACAAAATAAAGGAATCCGTGTTAGCTTACTACATACACAAAAGTTCGTATTTGATACCTTGAACTCACAACTGTATTGATCAGCTGCTATGATGGCAGTGACTGCTGCTATATATTACATTTCACTGTCAAATTGTTTGTTTATAACTCCCTTGATTTTACTTAAGATCATGAGGGACAATTAGAAAATAACTAATATTTATGTAAATTATTAAGTTCTCAAAACTGAAATTAAACATTTATGTAGAACCTATGCATCGTGTATTCACTTTACAGACCATAGCTAGCCAAGCATCTTACTGGCAACACTGATTCAAATACAAACACAGCAGAAATGCTGGTTACATAGATATTTGAAACCCTAACATTGCTATCCACGTAATCAGAAACTTAAATCTGCTTAACAAACAGTTCAGAAACTATTAGTTTCAACCATTGTCCTTCTCAACCCTATATGTGATATCTTGGACCTATGGGGGTTGAAACTCTGTGACATTGCTCTCTTACAAATCTACATGATCAAGTTACTTTCAATTGCCAAAAGGTATTAAAACAAATATTTACAAAAACAAACAAACAACTAACATTGAAAAACTCGCAAATGAAATATATTTGCAGATAACATGTATGTGTGCCATTTTAAATAAAATGCTTTACAAAAGAATAGCGAAAACTCTTAACAATGACGCACAGGCAGGGAGCCTTTGCGTCCAGGAAGAACTTATCCGATGAAAACAAAGAGACTCGCATGTGAATCTGTTGACTGTTGCAAATATCAGCCTGTAGATGCCACCCTGCTTACACCAGAGAGTAATAACGAATCTATTTAAACTGTTGTTTCTTTTGTTTATTCCATCGAACACTCACTACTCCTTTTTAACATTAAACAGACCTTCCGTTCGCGTCATACTAATCTAACAACTGACGGGGATAGTTTGGAAGAGCTACTTAGTTCATTTAATCTTAAGTATCGGTCAGTATATCTGGACAAAGTAGTTCAGTGAGTTTGTAAGAGACTGACCTCAACTCTCAGTACAAATATATCAACTTTCTGCCAAATAATGCACACTAAAAAATAATTTCAGACAGACAATCACAATTTAAAATTTTTACACTTTCATAGTTTGTCTAAAATTCCTCATATTTGCTACTTTTGACTTGATAACGTCTTTGATAGGTATCAGACGAGGATACTTATAAAGGTCGTCAACAAAAACCAGGTGATATTTTTTCAGTTGAATACTTTATTACATCATTTTGAAATTTTTGTTCTACAAGCAAAGCCACACTAAATATTTAATTACTTTCTATCAATGCAGGCTTTTTAGACACCATTTTTTTAAATTATATGTCAGCACATTTAATAAGAACAATAGATAAATTATATTTTAGTAGGTTTCCTGTGTCATGATTAACATGAGTTCATTATTGTATTGTTTCTTTTATGATCAAAACTAATAGTTCTAATGTACTTTAAACGCTGTCTGCTTAAAAGTAGGTAACAATTCCGCGTGACATCTTCACATGGTTTAAAAACAACAGTAAGAACAGGAAATAATTTGATTTTAATAATGCCAAATCAATCATTCCAGGAAATGCATTGATTGTAGATTGGTAAACTACAGCGATCAACCAGTTCTGTCCAATAGCAAGCTGACATCATATCCCTTCTTAATATAAACAGCAGCCTTCAACAGTGTAAAGGCAACTGAGTTGTCAGAGAAATGAAGTCAGATTGTTATTGAGCCACTAAAAGAAAACTGTTACAAACGTTCCGTCGGTTTAAAACTCCAAGACAATACTTTATTTAATTAACTTTGTACAGTTATCTTGCTTGCAGCACATGTTTGCCGGAATGAAGGCTTAATATTCTAATATTCATATTCAGGGTTGTGTTCAGCTTTCTGAATATATGAAATGGTACGATCCAACTATATATTTAATAGGCACATTTGAAAAACTGTTGAAATCACCACGTGATTTAATGAATCTTCAGTTTATTTTATTTCAGGCATTACTGTTCATAACGTTGCTGCAATTATAACATCTATTTTTTATCTTTTTACTTACTGGGCTTTTTGTTGGGACTTTGATAGCCTAAAATGTAATATTTGTCAAAATCACCTCTCGGATGAAACCTTACGTGGTTGTCATTTAGGTAGAAATATGGGAACTCAAAAGTGAACAGAGGTTAAGAGTTAAGAAACTCTAACTTAAGAGCTGTCCTACCAACAAAATAAAGAACAGCAAAGTATCTTTCAAGAGTGCACCATTTAACTATTCTGCTTAGTGCATAGGTCTGTAAACCCACGTTCTTAGTTTGAGCTGGTTTGAGAGTATCAAAAGAGTATTAAGGTTGCCTCAGATTAACAAGTGTAGAAGGTTTTATCATAATTCCTTATTGGTGAAGCAGAGTTCCTCCCGCGTTTCTCTGCAAATTCTTCCTACGAATTTATGGAATTCCTTGCCAATCAAAATCCTAGAAATCGAAATTGCTTAACTTTTAGTTCTTCTTGCCATCTTGTTTGGGATTGCTTTATTTTGCGATATCAAATGAGTTGCAATCCACGTCAGTCGTTAATGCCACACAAAAACTCAAAAATATTGCCAGCTAGTCCTTAGCCAGACCGGTAAGCGATGTTAATAAACGACCGGTAGCGAGTAGTCCATGCGTCCTTGACCTTTGAACTATATCCCAAAATATAGTGTTCTGTAACTTTTCTTTTCCAGTGTCGACTGTCAACAGTTGAGGAGTAAACTAAAAAATAGTTTTTATTGCTCAGTTATAAAAAATTCAAATTGTACGCTTTCAGTGTAACTACTAAAAGTGGTGTCTAGGCACTTTGGGTACTCATCATTGAAAGTTAATCTTGTACAGGTTTTACATAATTCCTACATATTGTATTATCGCTCAAGCAACACCCATAACCGTTAATCCCGAGAGTGACCTTAGTCCAGCCACTTCTCCGACCCAAACGGAGTCACTTGAAACTACTTGGAATAACTGTTTGCGATTTAACACAATGGATATCGCTGTACCATATCGCTTTCCTGTTATGTCGATGCACGAGGAGCGTGTATAGTACATAGTGATATGAAAATGAGATGCTTTGAAAAGTTCACTTTGTATGTTAAATCTTCTTTAAAGACGAAACTTTGAAATTAATTTATGAGACAGCTATCAGATTTTAAGGACGAAACTTAGGAAATATTGTAAGTTACTAAGATTTATATTTGTCTCAATTCCTTATCGCTACATTTTTTATCATTGTCCCCGTAATGAGCTCATAAATGTCCATATTGAAAAGAGATTTTGGTAAGTTCCTTTCTTTTCGAAATTGCACGTTTTATAAACTAGAATAGCAAGTGACTCTTTTCACCAGGATTGCACTATATACCAAGCAGAAAGGTTACATTAAATACGTCTTATACTGTGTGTCTGAGAACGTCAACTACATTTTAACATTAAAGAGCAAACCAAATGCAAATGTAATCTTCCTTGTGATATTGTACTATCAAAACCGGAGAGGCAAATGCAGTGTCAGGTCCAAATCATAACAGACAGCAAAAAGAATGGCGAGGGCGTCTGGTAATGAGTGGTCACACGCGTCACACATGTGGCCACAAGTAGGCTGACTTTGGTAATTATTCTCATCTTTCTTAATCCTCGTGTGTAGGTGCGTATGTAAAATTTACTTGAAACGCTTCTTCACGTACAGTTTTAATTCGATTGCTTTCAAATTTTATGCGAATGTTTCCTATGAAGTCCTGTCTTGACAAAATACTTTTAATGACGCTGGCAGTCTCCGGTGGTAGCGAAGCAAGATAAGTATTAGTCTAGAACATATTACCAGTAAAATGGTTAACAGATACTACCAAAATTTTCTGACAGGATAGAAGTGGCACTACGAGAAGTGCTACTAATGATAAGGGGTTACAACATGGAGTTTTATAAATGCTACTTTACTTGCAGCTTAGGTCGAACCAAGCAAAATGATTGAAATTTCTACGCCTTAAAACTAGATTGTCCAGAAACAATGTGACCAGCTGGGATCTATTGAAATACAAAAGGTTTATGGGATCGCTAAAAAATGACAGGAGCATTCTGAAAACTGGTTAGCGAATGTTTTTAAAGTCCGACATTTGCCTAGCCTCTTCTGGAGGCAATCCGACTAAAATTATTTGCCGAAGAAGTAATAAGCCTAGAAATTTAAAGCAATCCGACTTAAAGTACTTGGAAATGAAGAACTATTTTGAAAAACTTGACCTTTACTTTCTAACTAGAGCATGAAGTCAAGTCATGAGTATGCACAAAGATTTTAAAATAAAGATCACCTAAAGAGCAGTATTCTACAATTCAGAATAAATTCAATCAAACTACAAGAGCCACCACATTTTGGAGAAAAACTCACAAAAAGTTTTAAAAGGTTGCATTTTGGCCAATGTTTAGCTATTCCCCCAAAAAATTCAAGAGTTGAATACATAGGAAATATTCGTAAAAAATTGAAAAGAATCCGATCAAAGCCGTGGGATAACAAGCATTTTAAGGAAAAGTTTACATACGTGCATACATAAATACAGACGACCAATGCCCGGCCCCAACTGATGTGATAAACCTAGATCGAGAAAGTCGCACCTAAAAAGCATTAGATAATGTGTTAGGAATCCGGTTAAAACTCTTAGAGCAGTAATATTTCACAAGAGAGATACAAAATAATTTAAAATTACACAATTTTTGCTTTGTATTTGGCGGATTTGGTCGAAAGAATCGGACCAGCAATGTTAGAGGAATAGCATTTTTGAAGCATTGTGTACATACATAAGCACAGTTAATGGACGACGGATAACCTATATGTGATGAATATGGACCACCGACGAAATTTGGCTTGGCTTAAACCCGATAATGGAGAGGAAATAGAAATGGTTACAGTAGATCATATTGGTGACAAAATTTTACATTATCCCTTAAAAAATCTCGGGATGGGGGGTGGGGGTGGGGCACTTATATCATCTGCATTACCATGTGTGTCCAAAATACCGGAAATGTGGGTAATATGGAGGTGAGTCAGTACAAGCGGTTCTTTTGGAACTTCACGTTTGGTTAAAGTAGCGGATATATTTTAAAAATTAGCGCTCCTGTTCAGGTGACGTTTGAAAAAAGTCATGGACAAGCATGGTAACCATTTGTTACTTGAGTGCGTTCCCCCGGACCACCTACAAATTTAGCAAGCTTTCGACTGAAATATTACTTATTTTTGGATACTTAACAAAAGAAATTTGTTTTCAACCATGGAAAATGTCCTTTGTCATTCACCGGTTTAGATTTATTGTAATTATTCGTACTCCCCATCCCTTCTCGTAGGTAAAAAAAGCATTTTAATTAAAAATTTACATAGGTACATACAGACGATGAAAGTCCCACTCACGTGATAACAGCATCTGGGCGAAATCAACCTAAACATATACAAGAATGTCCAGGAACACTTTAAAAATTGAATACCAATAAATTAAGAAATGACCCTCATTGAGACAATTTCTGTGGATCGCCAATAAAAAGTAATTTTCAAAAGAGGCCCCCTAGTGAACATTTATACAAAATTTGAAGACAATCCTATCAAAAGGTCGGTTTGTTTCGATTCGGGCGATAATACAGTGTTTTGTGTACTTTTAAAGTATTATCAGAATGTCAGTACTTTTCAAGTACAAGACAGGCATACAGGACATATTCATTTGATCTCTGTGAATGTTCCATCTCTTTCGTTCAGTTTGTGTTCCATGACCTACAAATCTTGTCTGCATCTGATTTAGGTCGCCCACTGTTTTGAAAGATTACCCGATACCAAAGGTACTCTAGATGGCTGTGGGAACCAATTAAGTCCTTATCTGGAGCGCGATTGGTATCTCTGACTCATTTGTAAACGTCCTAAGTGGGAAATGACAGACCAGTTTTCTTTGGGATCAGTTACAATGGAGACTCACAATGGATAATGCAGTTATCTGGTTGTTTTTATTCCTGAATTTAAGGAAAGTATATGGTAAGTATTCCGTTGGGTCTTGCCAGTAGTTAGGGTACTTTTTAATTATCGCCCAAACTACAGATAGACTTTTCGACACTTGTAGGTAAACAAATTGAACTCTGGGAATTGTGGACACGAATTTCGGTTTTAAAGAAACTCCTGTTGTTAACTGTATCAGGAAAGAAAAATACGCTCAAATTTTAACAGATTTTGTGTATAATCAAATTCACAGCTTCAGATTTCCGGAAATTATTTTGCGCTTCGAAAGGGTAAAACATAATAAAAAATTATAGATAAAATAGCGAAAAACTGGACAATTGTTGTGTTACTGAAACGTGTTTTGTATTTGTTTTTTATTTTTGGAATTGGCATCAGAAATCTTATTTTAAATAATAGGGTGTTATATAGTAATCATTCTATAGTAACGTTTACATGTTTAAAACAGGTTTTATAATTTCAGATAAAGTACCATAATCATATGTTCTATTTTTGACTTTTCAATAAACTTTCATTATTTGGCATACACTAAATACTTGAGTGGTGAGCATCATGCTTCCAACAGGTACTGTCATTCGATTCTTAGATTTATTTGGTATCACTGAAATATCGTGTGAGTTTTTAGGACCTCAACCCTATCATATGGGCCTATAGGTTTGGGGTATCCTAGCTCCGAGTAGCTCTGACTTGTATAACATCGTACATCTCTCTGTGCCTGGAAACTTTTTAGCGCACCGCTTCTTGGAGCTAGGGGTGTCCGTCTGTCTGTCCATAATCCCTTTTATTTACATATCATGTCTCCGGTTCTATTGGTCGTAGAGCATAGATAGTTAGCTTAAATGAAAGGTCTAGACCTGTAGATGTGCCTTTTGGCACTTTTGGTGAGATTCGGTCATCCGGAAGTGGTCAGATTGGCCAAAATGGGCGATAATTGGGGTTTTAGGGAAATAAACTTGTACACGCTGTATTTTCGGTTCTATTAGTCGTGGAACATTGAGAATAGGCTCAAATGAAAGGTCTCGAGCTGTACATGTGCTTTTTGGTACTTATGGTCAGGTTCGATCATCCGGAAGTAGTCAAATTGACCAAAATGGGCGATAATTGGTGTTCTAGGGAAATAAGGTTGCACGCGCTATATCTTTGGTTGTGTTAGTCGTAGAACATTGGAAATAGGCTCAAATGAAAGGTCTCGACATGTAGATGTGCCTTTTGGTACTTTTGATTTAGTCATCCGGAAGTGGTCAAAAATTGACTTCCTACCCCTTTGAATTCGGGGGTGGTTGGGGCCTGCTCGTGTTTCACAAATACTTACTTGTTTTATTCTTTTAGTAGCCAGAAAAGACTCACACCCACTCTAATTTGGCATCCTTACCACCGAAAAAAATCTTTCATTCTCAAGTGAAATATTTTTCTAAATAAATTTCGAGAGGTTATTTAAAGGCGCAAGGATATGGATGCTGTTTGTGGTGTACAGACAGTGATAAATGTAAAAGATAAATTGATTTTTTTAAAGTGCCAGCGCCGAAAGCGCGAGCCGATACTTTTTGACTTAAAAATACCTTTTCTATACCTTTTTATACTTTTTTTGCAAAATACTTTTCCAAATACTTTTTTGTAATTTTTTTCTCTCGAAAACTGAGTAGCAACACTGGATTATGGTTTCCCAGTAAGATGGAATTTTAGTAAAATATTGTCATGTTTTTTTTCTGTCGTTTCTTTATACGCTTATACCAAGCCAATTCGATGGAAACGCCATAGCGTTTCGGCAAAATACTAGGGAACGAAGCCGCTTGTGTACGATGTAGTTTGGAGCAATGTGAATGCTGACTTTATTTCTTTGGAGATACACAAACAAAGAAGACATTCAGCTTTTTGGTGATATCGGCCTGTTGTGTTTTATACATGTTCTGTCAGGCTTGGTAATTGGAATTTATCCAAAACACCGAAAATATCGGAAATGTAATTGGAACAATGAAATTGTGAATTGGCTTATATAAAATTAGTCCCAGCAGGTTCTGTCTTTTTCAGACAGAAATGTCGCAAGGCTAGCCTGATATTTGTATATCCTGTCTGTATAGTGGGCACTAAGAAAATGTTAAGAAAATTTCTGATATGGGTTCAAAGCAAATCAAAGTGCTAGCATCATTCTGAACAAAATAAGTCGATTCGTACTTCGAAATTTTCCAAAATGTGTGTACTGCATTTGGTTGGGCCAAACGTATATAGAATTAATGAAAAAACGTGAAAAATTACAAAATTCTTTTTTTATAAAAAAAATATTCACATGTAGCCCATAAAAGAGGCAGAATACCATGTTGCGTTCTTAAAAATTGAGATGATGGCTTTACAAATGTCATTCAATATTTATTTTGCGGTGATTTAATTACGAAGTAGTAAATACTGGGCTGTGTACAGAAACAAATCTCGCGATAATCGGTTCGTTACGCATTCGACTTGAAGCGCTAGCTGCCGTAATATGCTGTCTCTGCAACAATATTCACTCGTATGGTGACAGTTCGAGCTTCGCCAGTGTTGTATGAAGCGATCATAACAAACTAGTTTAGCAAAATAACGAACCTAGTTCCTTCTAAGCCCTACAATTTTGAATTTCATTTATTTTCCAAAGGGGGAATATATGCGATCGACCGCGTGTCGGTCGGTCTGTCAATGAAACTAATATGTAGCTTCCATGGGAACAAACACAGATCGGTATTGTAAATGGGCCAGGTCGTCCAAGGAAAATGGACTAGCTGGACTTAGAAAATTTCATCTCTTGATTAACTATTGATGGCAATGTTTAACTGATGGGGGGGGGGGGGGGCTGTGGGGAATATGTGAACTACGCACACTGCTCTAGTTTCGTCTACCGTGTATACGTATTTCATTAGGGACTGCTGTTTCTGTCCGCTTTCAAGCCTTCAATTTACGCGGTCAGATATCCAGTCTTTCATAATTTCGTTGTGGGGGGGTGGGGGGGATGGCGTGGTCGGAAAGTAGTATTCGTCGGATTTTTAGACGACCAAAGTAGGGTCCACAAGGCATGCGTGGTAAAATCTTGAAGTGTCATTGGTATTAGAGGTTATGTAAAGGTTCCTCTTCGTTTTGCATTCAGGATGGACCTTTTGTTTGTATTTGTGATAAACCCCGGTGAACCTAACTGCGATCCAAAATAATCTTTCTGTAGAATAAACGATACATTTAGCCAAGTGCAAGCACCATATTAAGAGAGTGAGGTTTTTGTTTTCCTTTTTCGATTATTTTAGCGTGTTTTTCTCTTCATTTTGATATCTCAGTCGCAAAGTAGCGAAATTGACTCACTGGAGGAAGCAGATCAAATTCGTTGTAGTCATTATGGGTGTAAAGAATAGAAGCTTTAGCTGATTTTCTCTGTGACGTGTTTGTTTCCCGTGAGAGTACTTTTTTGTATTTATTTGGAACAGGATTTGTTCTAGTCATAGTGAAGAGTTAGCCTTTTGCCAGGAATGTTTTTCTCAGGCTAAACCTGATCCGCGAGGTATTCCGTTGCAATTAAAACAATGTAGTGTCGATGTCCGAAGTGATATTGGCAAATGTTTCAAATGGCTTTTTTTCGAGATGTTTGATAATGAGTTGATTGGCATCGATATTTTACTTTCCAGGAGGTCTGATTTACAGGAAAGCTGTAAGTTATGGTCCTGTAACTTTGCGATAATAAATGTAAGGTGTTTTTTTTTTGTTATGTACTCTTGTGAAAATACGTGGAAATTCGCCTTAATAAAAAACTTGATTATCGAAATTTTTAAGTATGATATCGGTGGTTGTTCTTGAACTGTGAACTGTTTAAAGTGGACTTCTAGCCTGTGCGACTATATTATGTATAATTTATTGTCGTAGCATCCATGCATGCGACACTTTTAACGCGAGTTTCAGTGCCTTTATCTGCCATTTTGTGAACTTCAGAATTTACAACTGAGGAGATGTCAAGTGTTTTTCATCCTGTAATTCGATAATTAACAACACGTCTTACATCGCAGTTTAATAGAGTTATCAGCTTGTAGGTGGAGTATTGGCTATAAAGCCATCATAGTGAAGGATCATAAATATAAGCAGCTGCTAATATACTGTTATAAATAAGTGGCTAATTTCAGACCACACTTGTCACGGGGGTCATTTTGTATTATGTTGATGGTGTTATAGCACTTGTAGTTAAGAGGACTATTGTCCGCTGTTTAACTCTCAACCGGGGCTTTGCGACGTGGAGAAAATGCAGGTTTGGATGTTGTCGGTTGGTCAGTCGTTCCTACTCTTTCCACAATAATCTGTTTCCTATGTATATTTGGTATATAGATGACCTATTATTATTTCCACCTTGGCCCAATTTCAAGGTAACAATCCTTGTTATAAAACGGCTGACCTCAAAGTAGATCAATCTGTTTTGTATAAACACATAACGAATGGATGTTTTAAAAAGTAGTTGTTCACTTTTTTTGAGTGCCGGTGTGAGATGTAGAATTGACCCCCATGGAGATTGGACCCCCCGGTCAAATCTACATAGCTATCAGCCATGTAATATTGACCCCCTCTATGTAATATTGACCCCCCCCCTATTGCGTAACATACACGGGCCAATAAAAATGTAATCAAGACTTGAAAACCAATCAAAATTAATTTCCTTGAATATTGAGTAATATATTTGCAATTCCAAAACCAATGAAACCCAATCACATTTAATTTCCTTGAGTTCTGAGTAAGTAATTGCAATTCGAAGCATTACATATAATTGCAATTGCAGTGCGGCATGATCGATTCTGGGTACAAAAGCAAAATGCATGAAAGATGCATAGAAGTCTTTGATTCAAACGATTCACATGGACCCTGTTAAAAATATTGTAAATGCAATTTTATTGCGACGTGTTCTGCTCTGGCTATATAGTATAATCCATAAAAGAACTGTTCCCGGTGTGATATGTAGATTTGACTCCCCCTAAATGTTGACTCCCCGGTCAGATCTACATATGTAGATATGACCCGGGGGGGGGGGGGGTCACAATTTTGGACATGTAATATTGACCCCCTGTATGGAATTTTGCCCCCCTGTAATTTTTAAGTGTTTCAATTATTATTGTTAATTGCACACCATTCCGTGCAGTAATGTAAAATCCATCGAATAAAAGGGAACCCGAACACTTGTTTTATGTATTATACCCATTGAAACTGCAATTGCCACATCTTCAATTGGCCCGTGTGAATCCTTTGAATCAAAGGGAACGGGAACAGTTCTTTTGTAGATTATATTATATAGCCAGAGTAGAACACGTCGCAATAAAATTGCATTTACAATATTTTTTTAACAGGGTCCGTGTGAATCGTTTGAATCAAAGACTTCTATACATCTTTCATGCATTTTGCCTTTATACCCAGAATCGATCATGCCGCACTGCAATTGCAATTATATGTAATGCTTCGAATTGCAATTACTTACTCAGAACTCAAGGAAATTAAATTTGATTGGGTTTCATTGGTGTTGGTAGTGCAATTATTTACTCAATATTCAAGGAAATTAATTTTGATTGGTTTTCAAGTCTTGATTACATTTTTATTGGTCCGTGTATGTTAAGCAATAGGGGGGTCAATATTACATAGAGGAGGTCAATATTACATGGCTGATAGCTATGTAGATTTGACCGGGGGGGATGAAATCTCCATGGGGGTCAATTCTACATCTCACACCGGTACTATTTTCGCGGGGGATTCCTTAGAGGTTGGTTGTTGGACAGCAAAGGGTCACAGTGGCCTTCATCTTGGATTTTCAATTCTGGTTAGGGGCTGCGCTCTCTATGAAGGCGTGTGTTTTCTACATAGTTAAGAGGTTATTTCATTTATTGCCTGGGGAAGTTTGTCCACGCTAGTTCTGTAGCGAATACTCTTCATAACTGTCTAATCAATAATTTTGTCATAGTTCTAAGTTACTCAACATTATTTCAAAATACTGTTATGTAACGTGACATGTGAAGTAAAACGTGGTTATTTCTGCGGGGTTCCGGACAGAACCCCCCGGGACCGAACCCCCCCGACCAAACCCCCCGGGACCGAACCCCCCGCGCGCATAACCCCCCGTGCCAAAACCCCCCCATATGGAGAGGACCAAACCCCCCCCCCCCCCTCCCCACTCCAACAATGATATTTGAACTTTTAAAGAGTATCGGATATTCTGTAATCGTAATGATTATTTATTATGAAAGCCGTGTCCTATTCTGTCATCTTACAATCACAGGATCTGAAGTACAATTTACACCCTTGTCATCTAGTCTGTTTGTCGATTGCAATTAAAACATCTGAAGTACGAATTCCTGTTATTATAAATCACAGGAGTCCACATTCTGTGCTTAATTACAATTAAACAGCCAACTGCAATTAATATTGTCCGAAGTACAAGATATTACTGAAGAAGCCTATCAGTACGCTCCAGAGATACCCATTTGAAAAATGATTGGCTGCTGAAAATCGGTACTTTTTACGTTCGCCCGCCCAGAGTCGTTGCGCCTAATAGCCGTTGGGTGTCCGGAGTCAATTGTAGGGGCATATTGCTTTTCCGGAGTCGGTTTTTGCAGTATAAATACAGGTTCTGGGAGTGCAATTTCATCAAGCACAATGGAATTCATTCAGTCAAATAAAGGAGGTCAAAAGCTTCTGTTTGAAGGTCATGTGTACACCAAACAGAAAAACCTTGCCAACGGTGTCATTTCGTACGAATGCGAAAAACGGCGGATGAATGGACAAACGCAGGGACAGTGCAAGGCGAAACTGAAAATTCGTGATAACGAACTCGTTGGACGAGTCAATGAACACACACATGCACCGATTCATGGTAGATGCGAGACGTTACGAGTTCGCCTGCAAATAAAACGTAAAGCAAAAGAAACTGAAGAGACTGCTCAGCAGATTATCTCTCAGAGTGTTGAGCATTTATCACAAGAAGCAGCCATCCTTCGCAGGGTCGCAGGGTCGCAGGGGTTCCGGACAGAACCCCCCGGGACCAAACCCCCCGGGACCGAACCCCCCCGACCAAACCCCCCGGGACCGAACCCCCCGCGCGCATAACCCCCCGTGCCAAACCCCCCCCCCCCCCATATGGAGAGGACCAAACCCCCCCCTCCCCACTCCAACAATGATATTTGAACTTTTAAAGAGATAGAATTGGTTCCCAAAAACCAGTTTTCTTCAGTTCAATCGATCTTCTTTCTGGGTTCTTTCAAGTTGAGCTAGACGAGAAAAGTAGGCCTTACACAGCATTTTCTTTCGAGGGAGGACATTATCAGTTTACAAAATTAGCGGAAGGTTTGAAAAACTCACCGGCATCTTTTTCTCGGTTGATGCAACTCATACTCACAGGACTTCAATATTTATCTGCTTGTGCTATATCGATGATATAATCATATTTTCGAGCACGTTTGAGGAGCATTTGAAGCACATTAGTCTGGTTCTTGGAAGTCTGATTAGTGCCAATCTCAAGGCTAAGCCGCAAAAGTGTCAATTTGCTAAGAAGGAGGTCAAGTTCTTGGGCAACATTGTTTCGAAAGATGGAGTTAAGCCAGACCCTGGGAAAATAAGCGTGATTAAGGATATGAACCCGCCGAAGAATGTCAAAGAGCTCCGTCGGTGTCTAGGTCTCATGGGTTTTTACAGAAGGTTTGTCCCTCACTTCCAGCTTTATGCATCTCCACTTTACAATCTGTTGAAGAAGGATAAGAAATGGGAATGGACAACGAAATGTCAAGAAGGTTTTCAAAATCTGAAAGGTTCCCTGATAAATGCTCCGATTCTTGGATATCCCGATTTCAGCAAACCTTTCATTGTTTATACTGACGCATCTATCGATGGTCTTGGTGCTATGTTGGTTCAAGAGCAGCAATTTGAGGGCAAAACAATCCCAAGGGCTCTATGGTACTCTTGTCGTTCACTTAACAAGCACGAGAAAAAGTACAATATCAGTGATCTTGAACTCACTGCCATTTTTTACGCAATTCAGCAATATCGTCCATACTTGCAATACAACAAAGTCGTTTTCTATACAGATCACAAAAGTCTTACTACTCTTATGAAATGCAAACAACCTACAGGGAGACTCGGTAGAATTCATCAAGCTCTTACAATGCTCAACTACGAGGTTATACATCTCCCTGGTAGCAAAATGGCTCATGTAGATGCCATAAGTAGGTTTCCACATTTAACTTTGCCAAAAGAACACGAAGACGTTGTCGAACCCGATTTTGTTGATCCACCGCTTGTCGAACCAAAATCCAGTGCTGATCTTAAGGTTTTTGCAGTCAATGCTAAGGCCCAAAGTTTTAGATCTAAGTTGACCCAAGACAGGAAGAATCATGAACTTAACAAATTCAACTTCTCAAAAGAACACATTAATCGTCTTATTACTTTACAGTCCAAAGATCCTGAAATTACGGATCGGTTGAAGCTTATCGAGGAGCAAGAGTTGGATGTCCCTCCCGAGCGTTTTAAGAAACTGCTCGCAAATATCGACGATTTCATTGTTGAAAACGGCGTTTTATATAGAGTTCATTATCAACCAAGGTCCAAAACACGTTCCAAGGCAGAGAAATGCGTACTTCAGCTTGTCGTTCCTGCAGAGTTGCGTCACGAGGTCATGCGAGAACTGCACTGTGAAGTGCACTTTTCATACATGAAGGTTTGGTACAAGGCTCCTTTCTGCGTATTCGTTTTTTTTTTCTTTTGCGAGTTTAACTGTTTCACTGTAATTCATAATAATAAAATATGCAAAAAAAAAAAAAAAACTGGTGTAAAAAAGTACAAGTTTAAAATTTACTTTCCTGGTTGCTAGTTTCCGAAATATGGGATGTGATGACGCCGTTTCCAGGTTTGGAGAATAAAGTGGGCATAGTTGTGAGAAATGTGCGTTGGCAGTACGTTTTTTCACAGCAAATAACAGCAGGAGCGATGAGGGAGGACGGAGAGTGTGCTTAGGAATTCACCACCGGCGTTATATTGTTCTGACAATACTCACGATATGAGTCTCATGTGTGTAGCTCGTTAAACCGTAACTGTCATTTGAAAACCAGGACAAATTCACAGATTTAAATTGGTTTGGCCTGTATTTATTGCATGATGTGTTATTGCACTGGGTCCTTCAAAAATCGAAGAAACATTAATTTTTTTCACATTACGGTAAAGTGGAAGTGTTTTTCCGCAGGGGACGAGGATGTAGTGGTCGGGAACACGGCCAAGCTGCCATGCAAGTCACAGCTACAGGGCAACTACGGCATGGTGAGTCGCCTGAACAAACAATGTCAGTCAAAGCGACATAAATAACAACATATATATTCCTTGGATAACTGCTAAATCTTGGTTAATTCAGACATCATTGTTAATACCAGTGCAGCAAACTCCGATATGGTACAGCTGAAAAAGCCAATTTTGTTTTTTTGTTTTTTTTTTTTTTTTTTTGCACCACAGCCCCACGATTTGGTGTCTGTGACTTAACTAACATGGTATATGTAATTTCAGATGGAGGTATTAATAGACACCAAGTAGCCAACATGGGGGTGGCGTTAAGTTTATAAAGGAGACAGTAATATTTTGTATCCCCACCAGATATTTTCAAGGGTCTTTATTTCACAAATTTGCTCCGCCGTGGTTTAGCGCAATCTTGTCCTTTGAGCATTTGCAAAAGCGAGTTTGAAATTCACATTTTTTTTATCCAAGATGTTTTCAAAAGTAAATAGCATCGTTTTCAAATAAAATGAAGTAAATCATATTTTGGAGGTAAGCAAGAAGTCAAATTTTGAAGTCTTACCGGGAGTTTCCGAAAAGAAGCCCCCCCCCCCCGTATAAAAGCCCCGGGGGCTCTTATAAGGAAACCGTTTCCTAATAGAAGCCTCGGGGCTTCTGCTTGGTTTCTAAATGAGCGCCTGAAATTGGCCAGTTTCCAAATAGAAGCCCCGGGCTTTTTTTTCGGAAACCCCCGGTATTTTGGGGATCATATAGAACTCATATAGTGATGGAAACAGAAACACGTGTAACCACATGGGTGTTTGACGATCAGGTGGTGTGGCATGACCCCTCCATGACGCTGCTTTCACGCAATGAGGACATGGTGACGCACGACGCGCGCTTCAGTGTCGAGAATTACGTGCACGAGTGGAACCTCTTCATTGACGGCGTGCACACGGGCGACGGCGGCACATACACGTGCACCATCAACTCCGACCCCGTGCAGCGGTATGAGGTCATGCTAAATATCATGTGTGAGTGTCCATTCCTTTGTCTTGTTCTTGTAAATGTGGTTTGATTTCGTCAACTTAATTGCTGTATAGATGTAGTTGTCTCTCTGACAAGAAAACTGTTTTGAAGGAAATAAAATGGGAAACGTGTCTAAGATAATTTTTACCATAAAATCACTTTTCAAAATTGACATTAAAAATACACTTACATGCATTCGATCGGTTTTCCTAGAGTTTTGTAACTTGGTTTACTTTGTACTCAGATCCACCTAGTAGTATAAACAAATCGGATGACGAGAGTGTGGTAACCGGAAGTAACGTCACCATGACGTGTGAGGCCGATGGGGCACCGGAGCCAACGATAACATGGTCGTATGTGCACCCCAATGGGGAGAAGCAACGTAAGTGCACATAACGGGGTGGGGGGGGGGGGAGGTGGGGGAACGGAAAAGCAGGGTTTATTTTATGGCTATAGGTTTTGCAGTATTTATATTTGAAGTTTTTTTTTTAATTCATAAATGTGGCATCGTGCGTGGATAATATTCATAGGTTTGGATCTTGAATCCCGTAAAACATGAAATTTAATTGATTTTAGTTTTCACTGAACCGTACAAAAAGATTGTTATTAATATTTCGCCCGCAAGAAAGAAAAAGCAATGTTTGAACTTTTTAATTCAGTTACCCCACTTAAAGTTTATTCCAAAGTTCCTGTAGCAGAGTGAGGAGTACACAGCATTTCACATGTGATGTGTCTTTATTTCTTCCCCCTTTTTGTAGAAGATTGAGGTGTGCAACACATGACGTGTGTGCGTTTATTCCACAGTTCTTCGTGAGGACAGTGAAGCTTATACAGTGTACGATGCGGGGCAGAAGGACGCGGGTTTGTACGAGTGTATGGCGGACAATGGCGTCAGTCCATCAGCGTCAGCCACCATCAAACTGGACGTTAAATGTGAGTCTTGTATAAGCAGTCTCGGATATCTACGGTGACATTACTTCGATCTGACCTGTGTATAATGGAACCTTTTAAGGCTGGGTAAAATGTCAACTATATAAAGGTGTTCACTGATGAGAAATACATTTCATAATGAAGGATAAAATAGAAAAGGATGAAAACGATAATCTGCTGTGAGAAGTTGACTAATTTTGATGCTTTTCAGCGCACCAGATAGAAAGCTATTTTCTGTCCATGAAAATTGATATCTTTTAGAGATTGAAATAAAAAGGTCATTTGAATGCTGCGTGAATGTGTGGGTATTACTTAAAACTACCTGCGACTCCGTTTTAGTTTCACCGGTGTTGGTGTTGCCACACCCACAAATCAGCCAATCAGAAGGCAAGGACACGCTGCTCGACTGCCTGGTCAGCGCCAATCCACTGCTACAGCACATGTGGGTCAAGGACGGCGAGGAGATCGTGGACAGTGAGCGCTTTACGGTGAGGTCGTGGCAGGTGGACGCGTACACAAAGCGCCTCGATGTCTTCATCACGGGCATTGTGCAGGAGGACTTCGGGGCGTACACGTGTGTGGCGGCCAACCAGTACGGGGAGACCAACGCCACCATGCAACTCTATGGTAAATGCTCTATCAGCTGGTGATATTTATTAATCAAAGTCGTTCGAGGTACCGTTTTACACATAGTTGACATCTTCGTTATGTCGAGGATTGGGAGAAAATCTAAATCATTCGTGAGCGCAAAAAAAAAAAATCTGCTTATTGTAAGTTTTTCAATGAAAATTTTATGTCAAACAGATTTTCTGTACTGGCCATCCAGGAAGAGTAAAGTGAGTTTATGTTTGAGCGTTTTCAGTTGGTTCCTTTAAAGTATTTAATAAGCCAATTACACGCTTTGTCTGTTCCTCCGAAGTGCTTCTTCAGCTAAGAAAATAATCAGTGCACATGGCATAACATTACGTTACTTTAGAAAAATGTGACAAGTTTGGCTTTAGTTTTAATATGTATTAAATAACCAGATGAACAGGTGATGAGGCGGGTGAAAATATAAACTGTAGTGATATGGGGGACTCCGTAGTTCAGCATTAGAGCGGTGGACTGATAATTCGAAGGTCATGGTTTTGATTTCGGCCCCTGGTGGATGGCGAGGGATTTTATGTGCGCTCTAACGCCCGCTTACGGAATAGCAATGGCTTAGCTCTTCCTGTCCTGGAATTTAACCCACCCATTGCCAGTGAATTTCGAAAAAAGTAAATTCCTGCAAACAGGGCTCGCGTTGGCGGGGTTTTTGTCCACTTTTTGGGCATTTTTTACGAAATGACTAACTTTTTCGGAACCCACCAAGTCTTTCTGGACCCAATTGAGTCACACTTTCCTTTTTTGCCTCACTTTCCTGAGATCCCAGCGCGAACCCTGTGTAAAAAAAAACATGTAAAATAACGTACTAGCAAATTAAAGTACATGATTACAGAACTGCACACGGGCACAGTGCGAGTCACAAGTACACCTGATGACGTCATCACACGCTTGGGTAGTGACGCACGCTTTAATTGCACGGTAGAGGGCATGAGTAACCGTGACAACCTGATCTGGTGGCACCGTCACGCAGAGACTAACACATACGTCAAGCTGTACGAGTCGAACCCATCTAGTCAAGCTCACTCCAGGTCTCGTGCCGAGCAACGTGACAAAAATATATACAGTGACAACATAGAAGTGATAGGATACTATGATATCCTAGTCAAAGATGTAACTATGCAAGATAGTGGGCTATACATTTGTGAACTAGTCGCTTTACAAAACTACACAGCAGAGCTGACCGTTGTAGGTACGTACAGCTTCCTCCGCAGCTAACATACAATCTCCACGCATGCGCATGACTCGTAATGCCTACTGTAAATCCTCTACCATACAGACTTCAGATTTTACAATGCAGCGTTAACTAGTTATTGCACTATTTTGCCTTTCGTAGTGATAAATTTGAACTGATTTGATACACCTCCAAAATACAATATGGCGGCTCAGCAGCCTGAGTCAGCAGTAGCAGAAGCAAACCCAAAATAAAAATCAGCCGTCAGGTCAACTTACTATAAATTAAAATGTACAATATTGCTAACACTAAGTATTCTCTGTAAATTTGTTTCTCTTTATTTCAGTTTTTTGTTTTGTGACTTTTTAAGTTTTGTTTCATTTTACGGACTAGTTTACTGGGCTTCAGTGTGCGTAACAAACATGTGAGCCAGTTTCTCATGCATTGAAAAATAGAGAGAGTGAATTTTTACAGTGCATGATGGCTTTCTTACGGCTATATCTTGCAATTGTCTTTGAATTATGTACAAGACTAAGGTCCTGACGGGAGAGATTGCGAGAAGTGCGTGTTGAATTCCTGTGCTTTGTTGATTCAGATAAGTTAGTATGCGGCGGCAACTTGACGGGCGTTACGGAGGGAGAGCGCATGAATCTCACCTGCAGCATGCCCTACAACGGCGCCCACACGTCATGGGACGTCACATGGACTCACGATGACGTCAAACTCTCCAGCATCGACTATGATCAGCCAGGTGCCTCTTACGCTTATTCATTTGTTTGTGTTTTCTTATTAAGCCTCAACTCGTATTGTTTCCTTCCTCTCAACCCAACAGTCCTCCCTCTCACTCTCTATGTCTCCCTCCCCTGCCCTTTATTCCCCCCTTCCCCTGTCCTTCCTGCAACCCCCCCCCCCCCCCCCGCCTTCTTCTTGACTGATCATCGCCAAATTTTAGACACCGCTTAACCATTTAAAAATACCCTTGGATTTTATTTTGGGTTTTAATCTGAATAATTCAAGCGATACACAGTCTGGCATTTCATTAATACACAAGTCATGTAATTGCTCACAATTTGGAAGGCCTTGTGGCCTTATGTAATCAGAATGTGGCCAGGGTGAAAGCCGTTCCCTCGATGATGGCTTGCTATTTTTTGCATACCTCTGTGATGTTTTTGACGCTCATTTATGTTATTATGTCAGGTACACAGTAACGTGATATTTTCAATACTGGAAGAGCTGTGAATTCGGATGTGCGTATCAAGTCGTCATATCCACTACAAAAATAATACTGTTTTCCTTTCTACGCGTACTGGCTTTCATAAAATAAAATATTATTCCTGTTATTAAAGAGTTTGAGTGATGGGTTAATTTCAGGTCTGCTACAACGCAGCGTATCGTTCAGGACGTGGGAGACGGACTCTGGCAAGTACACGTGCACTGTGCACGAGCAAAATCACATGACGCCACAGAGCTGTGACGCCTACCTCACGGTTTTAGGTACTTTGAAATATTATATGTTGCAGCAAAGTACCTAGCCAATTAAGTAATGTAGTAAGACGGTGAGACTAAAATATAAATTACTTAGGCCGGTGAGTGATTTACATAGCTTTATTGTATGTCCCAAAACTGACGACTTTAAAAAAAAAAAAAAAAGAACAAATAATACGAAAAAAGAAAGCAAGAAAGAGGAAAAAAAGAAAGAAAACTGGAAAGAAGAAGGAAAGGAACTGTGCAATATAACGAGGGACAAAGGTCAAATCTTTATCTCTAGAAGTCTTGAAATGTTTGGGAGTTATCCAAATTTTAATTCAACACCGATTTTCAATGCAAAGAGGACTGTTGAAGGAGCTTGGGGTTACCTGGGATTTTCCTTAAAGCGGTTTGAATTAGTGGAGCCTCGCTCACCGTTTTGTATCAATTTTTAGTTTTAAAATCTTTACAGCAACTAGTATCTGGTCATTAACAAAGTTTTGGATATAAGGAGGGCTAACCTCCCCCCTCCCCCTCATCCCACCGCATCCCACTTGTCCCCCTTTCGCCCCCCCCCCTTCACCCGGGATTGGACAACTGCATTGCAGGTGAGGTGACAGCTGCGCCCGTGGGGGAGGAGGAGGAGGAGGAGGAGCCGGAGGTACTGGCGGCCCAGCTGCCCATGCTGAGCGTCATCCTCGGCATCGGATTCGTCGTGATGTTCCTCCTCTTTATATTCATTCTACTCGGTACCGTCAAGTATTACCGAACTCAGATTCATAAACTTCGGTCAGTATCCACATCTATGTATTTGCCTTTATTTATTTTTTCGTTGTTTATAAGATAAAAAAAAAAATAACAATATAAGTGAGTTCTTTATATACCGATTTTCCAGATAATCCTATCCAAACCGGTTTATAATGTCGAAATTATTAATTATTTTAAAATTAAAATCAGGATTATTACAATTTTGAAAGAAGATTATAAAGAATGAGGAAGTTGGGGGTGGGTTTTAGACCTGTCACTGTGCACTGTAAAATTTGTGTCAGGGAAGGAACATAGATCGTAGGGGGGGGGGGGGGGGGACTAGTTCAATTTGGCGATTTGTTAAGACTTTGTGAGTGACCTGGCGGAGTCAAGGGTTATTTTTATAATTCCTCACATGTTCCGTTCTTAAGTGCTCTGGCTGCGTTGTTATAAAACAGCTGACCTCTGATGAGATGTATCTGTTATGTATGAACATGGATATTTTAAAA
This sequence comes from Protula sp. h YS-2021, assembly GCA_949752745.1. Classification (NCBI taxonomy): domain Eukaryota; kingdom Metazoa; phylum Annelida; class Polychaeta; order Sabellida; family Serpulidae; genus Protula; species Protula sp. h YS-2021. The sequence continues at coordinate 21,508,263 of OX457031.1, read as the reverse complement.
AGTTGTTTGACTCTTTTATGAGTATTATTTTCGTGAAACCGAACCGCCGTAGAGGTTGGTTGTTGAAATTATTTTAAAAAGTAGTTCCTGTCCTTTATGAGTTTTATTTTGGCGGAATCTCCAGTGGGTCTGCGGAGTAAAAAGGTGTTATACATAACAGACTGAACCAACCGAAGAGGTTGGCTGTTAAACAACAACGGCTTTGGCTGTTCACAGGTTTAATGCTTAAACGGTAACTTAGAAATTTAATTTGAAGACGCTAACTGCCGGTGCTCCGTGCAAACGAACTCCCCGTGCAAACAAACCATCCCCCCTTTCAATGTGTGATCCTTGTTGAATTGCTGTCCGGTAACTGCGCTATCGTTAATTAGAATATTTTAACCGACATATTTTAACCCATGTCGTAATAATGTGAAAAGTGTACGCATAAAAGAAAATGTTTCTGTTCATATTATATTCATAAGAGATACAAAAAAAAAAGAAACTTTTTATTGGCAAGTTCAAAATTCGAACAAAAACAAAGAAATAAAACAAAGAAATAACTTAAGTGCCATATCGGAATGATGAGTGTAAAAAATAGGTATTTATTTGCCGGAAAAGGCAGCTGAAGAAATCTTTATTACATGTCAAAGGGAAGAGGGGGGTAGGGGTGGTAAGGTAGTTTACTTAGGAGGTTTGTTCGCCGGACACGGGACGTGTCTTAATGCAATTGCAATAATGGTTTTATTTAACATTTTTTAAACTTCGTGTGATGTCTTGTTGAAGCTATGGGTCAAATTCACGGTAGGTTTCCTGTTTCAAGCCTTGTTAATGTTGATATATTTTTGCTTTTCATTGGCAAGCAGTGTACATTTGTTTTTGTTTTGTTGTGTGTTAAAACATTCTTTGTTTGAGTTTTGTCTCATTTTAACCTGAGAAAACTATTTTGCTCCTCACAAAGCAAAGAAGCCATAATTCAGTGACACAAAACATTGTCTGTAAAACAGATGTAATTCAGTAGGACCAAGGACGCACTTGAGACTTTCTCGTGAGTTGATACCTCGGTGTACTCAATTTTCTTTTCAGTTTTCAATTTTTATTGAAAAAAACCCTCAATACTTTGGATAGGACATGCCTTGAATTTCGGCCTGAGGAGCAATGTTGTTTCTCACCTTGACCATCTGTTCGTTACGCCTGCTAAAGGTAATATGCTAATGTTTGTGATTATGCGATCGCACATATCAGTGTCATGAACTTTACACTATTATTGAATGCATTAGTTTGCAGTGAATACACATGTTTGTTAGGTTACAGCAAGAAAGCTGTAAGCACCATTGCTTTGTCGTAATATTTTTCTGTCGTATTTTCCAGTGGAATTTTCCACGCAGTAGAATGTTTGTCAAGTTCAAAACAAAACCGACTGTCAGTACAGTATAACACCGCCGAATATATGCTGCGGTGTGGGTAGGGGGTAAGAGAAGTTCGCGGGATTTAACGGCGCACGTTTTACTGGGGGTTGAAAAAAAAAACAATTTGTAACAGGTGCTCGTCACTTGGTCCACGATAGATTGTTACAGATGGAAAGTTCGAACGATTTCGCCCTGCCGCAAACGGTGCTTTGTGCTTAGAATTTTGAGGGATTTGACTGTCACGTTTCAACGGCTCTGCAGTGTGCCTGCATTTTTATGACCTAATTTGGTGCCTGTGTTATTGCATAAATGTGCTGGCTTGGATTGCATCTACCTGGGGGTAAAAATTCACTGGAAATTACACGAATAACAGACTCCAAGGTTTCCCACATGGATGTCAGTGTTTGTATTTACGCGTCATGTTGCTGTTGTTTTCATTGTTAATGGACGACTTGACAGGCTGACAGGAACCGGAAGTAGTGAGGCCAGTAAGGCGGACTTACATGCGCTCAGTCATTGTGACGACAGTGACCAGGCACTCGTCCTTCCGTCCGTCCATCGGGCACAATCGCCCACCCATTCTCAAACATTTCCCGTCCAGGTTTGAACTGGTCATTGAAATGAACAGCGTGTGTCTTTCTAATGGTCTTTGAACAAATCAAAACTCCATTCTTTAGCACTAGTAAGTTTTCACAACTATGGAATACTTGTACAGTGTGTTTTGATTAACGGTTTTTGACAAATAGCTACTGTCCTACCCTTAAGCAATGATAATAATAGTAATAATAATGATGGTGATGATAATGTATGTGATCAAACTACTATGTTGTTTCGAGCTCTTAAAAACACATTCCAAGATAAACATGAACTAAGATATTTAAAAGTACTTTTTCATTTTTTTTTAATTTTGGGGGAAAGTTTATGAAAACGCGACAGCTAAACATTTTTTCGATATTCTTATTCGTTTGCGCCGGTTTCTCTGTTAGACTGCTCTACACAAATGATTTTGATATAATTGTTGGACGAGAAGAACACTGAAATGGTTAGAAATGAACTGCATGGGCCCTGAGTTTGTTTTGATCTTTAACAATGACTACGAACTATGATTTGCATGTAAATGTTGATTGAAGGTAGACTCTGTGTACAGTGATAGTAGATAGTATTTTTTCACCCAGTAGGTTATAGTTGCACATTCACCTTTGAAATTCATCTGAAATTTAAGTTTAATCGCACATTTTAAATGAAAGCACACGTATTAAGTTTGTATGAAACGTTGATGAGGAAATATGTCAATTTATCAACAGGGATAATTTGAATAAGTGAGTTTATTGAATCATGAGGGGTTGTACGGGATGTGAATTTATGAAGCTGTGGGTACGGCAGTGGGCCTGATAGTGTTCCGTTCAGCATTTTATCAATATTTCTTCAAATTGCAGTGATGTAAGAGAATATTTGTACATGTTGGCTGAGTTAAACAAGCTCTTGTATGTGTTTTACCAGTAGTAAGTTGTACTGGGTTTTTGTGCCTTTGCTTGCAAACGGAAATACCTAAAATTAAACCTTAAAATATTGGCATCTATGCTTTGCTTTAACGTATGCTTTGCCTAAAAAAATGAAAAAAAAATCGTAAAGTAAATTGAGCTAACCCAGTACATGAACAGTCTCAGTCCATTATGTACATCAAACCCAGCTTACACCCACAGAGACCGGTATAGGCAGAATTCACCCGACACCCGAGGAGTACGCGTTCTAGTTTTAACACGCAATGTATACTTAAGTGAGGAAATCGTATCCGATAATTGCATACTTATTCCATTTCTTGTAAAGTTACCAACCTCCCACACCCTCGCCCGATACAACTACAGTCTGGGCCATGCATAAACTTTATCATCTTTATCCTTATTCGGCTCCAGTCCTCATTAAAATACTGATTGGATTCCCATCGATATCTTGCTTTAAATCGAATCCCGGCTTGGAAATACCAATAGCAACCCTGCTTATATGCTCGCAGCTTTCGCAATATACCACAACCTGTGCCGTTCTGAATACCCAAAATTGTAGCTTCGAATGTGCTGAATGTTACCAATTTCAAATTATCGTCCAAAAAAACACCTAGTAATGTATTAAAGATTTACCCGAGTTCGCGATAGTTCGGGTTAATAATTGTTCTATGCAATGCTTTCCTTGAAAAACGGAAGTTGGGGATAACGGAAAGCAAGGCATTGATGTAAATATGCCCGTGGTTTCTTTTTTTTTTTTTTTGTAGCAGGCCGCCGCCACGAGTGGTTTCCGCCCGATACAAGAATGGCTCGGTGAGTGTGGAACAGGAGCGCCCCTTGACGCAGCGCCTGGACAGCAACCCCGAGGCCGAGGAGGTAGACACACACACGCATATATATATATATATATATATATATATATATATATATATATATAGAGAGAGAGAGAGAGAGAGAGAGAGAGAGAGAGAGAGAGAGAGAGAGAGAGAGACCCGTTCTTCAACCTGTTGCGCGAATAGCCCCTGTTCGGGACTTTGGCTTATGGTTTTGTAGAGGGCTCTGGCAGACACATTCCTAGGTTGATTGTGAGCGTGCCTTTCCGGGATTACTAAATTTGTGTTTCTGCGCAGTCATCCGATCTGGAAGTAAATGAAGGTGTTGCATTGACACCCCTCCTGTCCCTCCCCCCCCCCCCTTCCTCCCCCCGCCCACCCCCATACTCAGATTTCAACATGTTGCGAAAACAACCTTGGGTCAGTGTTGAAGCTCTGTAGCAGCTATAAATTAACTTTCATTTTTTGGAGTGCCTCTTTAAAATCAGTGTTTGTTGTTGTTCTTGAATTTATTTAAAAGAAAAAAAGGGCGTGATAACGTAGATATGTTACAGGGAATCTGTGAAATTAGGGATTTCATGAAATCCCTAGTGGATTCGTGTAATAACTTGTTCAATCAATTTCGATGTTTTTATCGAGAATTTTCATTTTTGCAATGTAGCATTTTACCCAAATTAATAGTAGATTTTGAAATAATATACTCAAAGGAATCGATTGCCAAACTATCATTCATGAGATACTCCAGTACCTGAATTTAGCGATGTTTTTTATCCTATGTGACTTACGTCACATTTCACGTCAAATTCTGTTATTTTGGATGGAAATGTTATAAATTATAATTCCTTTCGATGTGAAAAGGGATGCACAGTTTTGAAGAATCACTTAACAGCCTTCCTGAATGGATAATTTTTCAAAACAGTTTTATAATTAATATGAGCTTATTCATTGCACGAATTCCCTAGGGATTTCATGAAATCCCTAATTACACAGATGCCCTGTAACAGATATATCGTTTACATTAACAAAGTGTTTGAATTCTTCTCCATTGCTTGCAGGTTTAAGTGGACAGAGTTCCTTTGTTTCAAGTCACTGCCATATTTATGAGGAAATCAACAGTGTTTGCATGGATACTCCCCATGTCAACACCACCGATTCTAAAGTCGCGTGTGTGCGTCACAATGACGTTACATATGGAAGGCATTTGGATATTCATAGCAACCATCAACCTGCAGTTCTGCGTGACAAATTGAAGAGTTGTGCAAATTGCCATGACAACTATGGTTTCCATAGCAACCATGGCTTAAACGAAAGCTTTACATGATATTTAAATGATTCTGTTCTTGTATTTACAAACCATAAACATCGCGTCATACAAAGACAAAACTGTTGAAATTGTTGTCAAACAAAGAAAGAGGCAAAATTAAATTTTTGGGTTAGAATTGGTCTGACTTCAGCTTGTCAATGTATTAGCTCTGCTGCGTCATTTTTTTATTATATATCGCGCGTGATTTCCCCGGTGTTTGAATGGATAATCGCAGAGCAGGATACATGGTTTTTTGTTACACGTAACTGCTGTTAAAGAGAAACAAACTCACGTCACATGCTTGTTGCGTAATATATACGTGATATCAGTTATAGTGTGCGATGAGCACATCGTCCCCAGACGTACTTCATCTGCATATATGTTATGATGTTACATAATCAAGAGTGGGGTTTGGTCAACTCGGCACCTTGCCAACTCGGCACCTGCCAACTCGGCACCCGCGTTTACCAACTCGGCACCCAAATTCTTACCAACTCGGCACCCGGTGTCACCAACTCGGCACCCGGTGATACCAACTCGGCACCCGAAAAAAAAAAATCCCACCGTAAATAAATGAAAAACTCGTGTTTTTATCAACTCATGATTTTTTATTCAACCGTTTTCCATATAAAAATACCAAAAAATATTTATTGATTGCGTTCAAGGCTTCTCCACAAATACCAACAAAATATTGCAATTGAACATTTACCCTAATTATTGACTAAAGCCAGTGGTGCTGTCCACTGTCTTATTAATAATAATTGCGACAATTGAAATCCCATGAATTGCAACTTACATAATATTACAATTCGTACAGTTTTATTATTCCCCGTGAAACGGAGGGATATAGCTATGAGCTGGTCGGTCTGTCCGTCCGTCTGTCTGCAAAAAGTACTAAGTTTTGTCCGGCCGACTTCTCATAGAAGGTGTGTCATGGGAAACCTGAAACCTTGCGTGGTGAAAATGTATATATTGAAGATGTGCAACGAGGCATTATTGTTAAAATCGGCCAAAAATTGGCGTCGTGGGATATTGTCAAAAATGGTGAATTTTTGGCTTTAAATTAATCGTAGGACGCTGTTGCAGCATGACTTGACCTCATTTTACTTTTACTGCTTCAAGGGGGATCCTGCCTTCCTGGGGCTCTAGTTCTTATTACCATTCTTACTGTTTAATTCTCATTTTCACTGTCAAATTATAAAATGCATGCAGGCAAACTCTTTTCGCACCGTGATAATCCGTCTGGAAATTCCCGTGAAGCATGTCCTATGTTGCAATTTAGAACAGTTTATACAATTAACGATCTGCTGACGAGGTCTAAGAACCTCTTTGCCGTAAAGGCATTTATCCAGTGGCATCTCAGTGCACAGAAAAAAAAAACAAGTTGAACGTAATTATCCGAAGTCTATTTTTCAAATTGCAGTTATCCTAAGGCTTATTTGATGAATCGTAGTTATCCGCATTGAGTTGTGATGAATCTTTCTTTCACAAAACATCCCTTTTAATGCCCTCGAGCTATGCAGCCGAACCAATCACAATTGCTTATCAACGGTAACTCCGTAAATTACTCAGTCAAGTGCAAACCAATCACTTTACTTGTCAGATACTATTCCAATTGCAATTATACCCTCAAACATGAATTACAATTTACCAGGGAAACTATGGCACTTCAATACAAAACAAAAAAGGGGATCTCCGGATTTTGAACCGTTCTGTAATATTGCGCTGAAATGTATAAAATACCGATCTCTGACATGTACTTAATTGCAATAAAAAACAACACAGAAAATCATAGGCTTTTCAAGGGGTCTCTGTTATTGTGATGAAAGAGGTTAAATACTTGCCTTTGGCACGTCATTCACGAGAATAATTGCATTTTGTTACAAAAAGATAGTGTCAGGGTTTAAAAAACAAGGCTGTTATAATGGGTGCCGAGTTGGTATACCCAGGTGCCGAGTTGGCAAGGCGGGTGCCGAGTTGGTGGGTGCCGAGTTAACCAAAAAGTGCCGAGTTGGTCAGGTGCCGAGTTGGCAAGGTGCCGAGTTGACCATAGACCTCAAGAGTCATTGAGTGCAGGCCTTTCCTGTGACGCCTCCTTGTTTATGGGATTTCAAAGAAGTTATTTTGAAGACCTTGAGTGAAATTGGACATAGGTTTGGTTTCCGTGAGTTTAAGTAAAGGAACCAGGTTTTAGGCTAAGTTGACAAATTGCACCGCGTGTATAACGATGTTTGTTTATTATTCCATGGGTCCAATGGGCCGTCTTCTCTTGTGCCAGATCGACAGCGGAACTGCGTGGGCGTAGATAATGAAAAATATTGGGAGGTATTGTGGGAAGGTGGTATCCCAGTAAGATGCAAATTGATATTATATTTTTCAACTCATATCATGTGCTGAAGCAAATATTTAAAAAAAATTGATTAAACTTCTTACTCTTTTCCAAATCAGTAATAAGAAAAAAGGGCGTTAGCTTCCAAAAAAATTGTGGCTAAGACACAAGACAATTTTTGTGAGCCATCTTCATTCTTTTCTTTCTTTTTTTCCAAATAAAAAAAGATGTAACACGTGTCTGAATGAAAAAAATGTCGTAAATGTTATGTCCTTTGTTAATTAACTTCCAACAGGTCTGTTTACTACGTGAGCAGTTTACGGAACTTGTTAATGTACAGCTAACTTTTATGAATGCGGCCACCGGTAATCATATATTCGCCATGTATATCTGTGTAGCAAGTGGTTGTTACAATGCATTTAAATTTATGGAAATTTTCATTTTTTTATATCAAAATCTAAAATGAATTAAATATCATGCCTGTGTCTGTACAAAAATGCTGCAGTTTTTTTTTTTTTTTTTTTTTTTTTGGCCAAACAAACCATATTTGAAGTGATTTTGAAATTAAATAATAAATGTGTGAGTTTGGTAAGCATCGCCGTTCAGGCACATTTTGTATTGTTTATTGTAATCTTCTGTTTTTTTCAGATGGTAGTAGTTAGGGTCGAGAATCTGAATTATTACGAGCGTATTCCTAAAGGCTGACTGATAAAGGTTATGTCAAAACGGTTAATTTGAAGTAAGAGGTTAATACGTCATAGTGCAGTTGAAATGGCATTTATTTGTTCTGGCCTGGTGAAAATGGCAGCCTTATGTTCCCCTTTAGCCAGTTCTTGGCATGTTTAATCGCGGTATTACGTTATGCCCAGTTGTATAAACAATAGAATACAATATAAACAATATTTTATACACAGCGATGTTATAAGGCCAACAATAGACATTCTTGTAAGCAAGTGGTTCTGCAATGTCAGAATGTGGGAGCATGATATTTTGCAGTGAATTATCTTGTATTATCGCCCTGTATTACGTATGATATTAATCTGTATATCTTATAAATACCATGACCATGTATTATGTAGCTTTAAAGCATGTCTGCCTTTCTAGTCATATTGTTTTGCTTTATATGTAAGGCTTTCTATTCTATTTTTAGCTCTTTTCCTTGTCTTCCACTTTTTTTTATACTGAGGGTATTCTCAAAGTATTTTTTCCCTTGTTTTCTTACAGCAGATTTACAATGTTTGTAATAATAATGTTAACGTTGATAAGTCAGTGCGTGTTCGATAGCTCGAACTTCGCTGGGCCGAACCGTAATGTTAAAGATATTGTATATTCGAGTTATTGAATAAGAAAATTTCTTTTATGATTGCCAGTATGCGTACATAGGAAACAGTAGTATTTTCACTCTTAGATACGCTCAGTAAATGCGCACAGCTGTATTCCCCGCTCTTCCAGTGTCGAAAACGTCACGCTACGCATTACTAAAGTGTTGACTTGATATCGCCATTGCAACGTAACCCATGCGACAGAACACATTGCAGGGGAGTGCAAAAATATCTGAATTTTATAAGAATATATTTTCCCCCAAAATCATGAAATAAAAATAAACCACTCTCACAATGGAGTGATCCGAAAACCTTCCCTTGGCCTTGCACACGTGTGTTTTTATAATTGTGTGTCATTCTATTAATGTCTGGCGTTGTTTGAGTCGTAATGCACTTCGTGGTAATGAAAGTTCGGGTTTTCCAACATGCATTGTACATTTTCAGGCGATGCTGGTTCATTCCAAAACCCTCAAACTTAAGTTAAAGCAAACGATATCTTTCTGGCATCAGTTTTACATGTGGAAGGATGTTGATTATAACAAGTTTATGGGTTTAGATGAATAAACAACATACCCTGTACACTACGCTAACACATTGTTATGTAAACAAAACCATGCATTGATCAAAATTAAAGGTTCAAATTTACTATAAAAATGAAATGGGTAGAATATTGTATATATAAACAATGGAATTTCACAGCAAATCTCTTATGACTGATCAGGGTTGTTGTCGTTTTCTTACCTCATTTTTTTTGGAATGAAATATAAACAAGAATCTCTTTAAAAGTTACTCACTTCATTCTGTCTGATACACTTTCAATTCCGACAAACTCATAATCCAGACTCGTGTGTATCATGTCATAGGTGTTTTAACTGTGACGCAGTGGTCACGAGGTAGCCCATAGGATTGTGGGTAATGGGTATTCTGACTATGGGAGTTCCGCAGTGTTTTCCTATGATGAGTACTCTGTAGGAAACCACCTTCATGCAACAAGAAAAAAAAGTATGAAAGTGGCGAGGGTGAGATGTAATTTACTGCCTTGTGAAAATAAATTTAGATTACTAAAAGAATAGGGTTTGAATCTGATTATTACTGAGATATATCACAAGTTAATCTTGCATAATTTAGCTGATGTATATATAGAATTGGACTGTCATTGTTGGGTGTCTTGCCAGTTACTCATCATGTTGTAGTTATTGATTATAGATAGATTTCGATGATCCCGGGAATTGCAATTAATGCAAATCAAAGGTTCACATAAAAGTAGTGATATCAAAAATTATAACAATAAAATTATCATTTTTCCTATCTATGCAGGATATGTGCAGGGGAGCATGTTGCTTGAAAACGCGTCAGCTTTAATCAATACAAGCAGCGGTCGCAAAATAGTATTCGATTTTACTATTTTCAATGCAGCTTGAATTCAGGCTACAGTCCTTCGTGTCACAGATGCAGAGTCTTGTACATACATGTCGCCATGTGGAATTTTCTAATGTCCTTCACACAACGCTAAATATTATACGAAATATTTGAATTATTGTCAGTAGGGCAGTGCTGAGTATTATCAGTACTGAGAAGTAATTGTCAAGTCGAAAAGAACAACGAAAATTTCCAAATGACTTGAACCATTTTCAGTTTGGTGTGGGTTTATTCCCATTGTGGGTTCAGTTCATAAAGTATATTTTTAAACCGACTATGAAAAAATCAAATAATAACAAAACATTCCCTGATATAGCTTTGAAAATATTGATGAGTTCGGTGTGAAGCTGAGATTATCCCTTTATGGGTTTAGTTGGTAACATCAATTTCGAAAGCTTACTTTTAGCAGAAAATGTCTAACAACCATTTTGAGGAGTTTTTGAAGGAATTTTTAAAAGTTTGATGTAACTTAAGGTACATTTCTAGTCAAACGATATAAAGACTCCTGCTTGTTTCTTGTGGTATGTATTGATTTTAAGAGGTAATTGCTATTAATAAAGTGATAAAAACACATACAAAAACGTTTTATTTCATTTGTACACTTTTGCGCTAGGAACTCGACTCTAGTTCAGTCCTTACAAACACAAAACGAACCCATACAATACCCAAACGATGGTTGTTTTAATTCCATCATTATGTTACGCCTGAAAAATTTTCACAGAAATTTGCAAATACCATATACTTCGGCTGAGCCGCTTGGCCGATTTACCGTCGACCTTAGAAATTACCAATTACATGTTAATATATGGACATTTAACTGCTTCAAACATGGATCCCATTTTAATGCGCTGTGATTGCTCAACCACGGAGCGCTCCTTTCCCTCCCATCGACATTTAACGACTGGCTCCTAAACACGCGCCGCCCCCTCCCCCCCCCCAACTCCGCTACATTAACATATTATATACATTAAAGCAGAAACACCTGGCTAAGAACACATCGTACAATCAGTGAACTTTTTTGACACATTTGGAAACAACGACTGAATTTTTTCTGCGTTATATATTTAGAAATCCTTTTTTCAGTACCATTCCAATGACCCATGACATATACAAAAGTGTTACATACGCAACTTAAGAATTACTCGAAATTCCCCTCCGCACCCCCCCCCCCCACCCCAGTCCCCCATCCAGCACACTAAAATACTTCGACACGCCGTTAAATTCACGTTTCTGCGACACAGCGCAAAACCAATTTCCGTTTTAACTATTACCGGTAAGAACAACGTACGCTCTACCATGTTTTACAGTTCTTTGGATTTCTTATTCAACAACTCGAAATATCTCAAACGTTTAATTATATCTCTGTCGAGACTTCAGTACAACTTCCGCCACTGAACAGCTACTCAGTGAACAAGCTCATCACATCCGCTATAGTCGATTTGCAAGGTGTTCACTATATAAAGGTTTTACTGTACTGGATTCCTGCACTTTTCCCTCCAGAGTACCTTTAGGTATCTGACGCTAATATCAGAAATGAGAGAAGATGAAAGATATTTGATATTTCTTTTATTCATTCTCACATATAAATACAGTGTTAAAAAACCTTTTTATATTTATATCACAACGCAAAAAGAAAAAAAAGACAAAAACAACGTGCTCTCATGGACTTTTTTTGCCAATTCTTTTGATAGGAACTTCTGCAGTGAAGTACATAATGTCTAACATACCTACAAACAGATAAAATAGCAGCTTAGTTTTTAAAAGCCATTCCGAAACATTTCAGGTATTAACAAACTCTGTGAAAGAATTTCTTAACCTCATTTCCATAGCTTAAAGTGTCGGGTTTTGGCCTAGATTGAGAAATTCATCTTGTTTGTCAGGTCCCACAGAATTTGAAAGAGTTTTTCGATCCTTTTCTTCGATTTTTTGCGAGACCGCTTATGCACTTAAACCATGATGTCAGCTACGTCTCATAAAGGGCAGGCTGGACACACCTTGACATGTGATATACAACAAATGACCAAATTCACAAACATCCTCTACCGATTTATTGCACGGCGCAAACGGTTGCACTTATAATTAGGTCCAACACAGCACGATGGTAACACGCTATCAGTTCGAAAAAAAAGAACTTTTTCTCAAGGCTCGTTAACGGCGTAGCAAAAGACAAGCGAACACACCAACTGAAATAGGATTTTACGCTTAAGGCAAGGTTCAATTTCTACATCATTACTCAGGGTTCGCATTGGCGGGGTTTTTGTCGACTTATTGGGCATTTTTTTAACGAAATGACTCATTTTTTCGGAACCCACCGAGTTTCCTGGACCCAACTGAGTCACATTTTCCTTTTTTTGACTCACTTTCCTGAGAAACCAGCGCGAACCCTGATTACTGCCAGCACCTGCTGCAGTACATATGACAAGTAGGTGCAAACAGCCGTATATCCCGTTCTTTCATTAACCGCAAACGGTTTTTTTTTTTTAATTCACCAGGCCGATACTTTCTCGAAAAAAAAAACAGACCCGGCCGGGGCCAAACGTTTTTTATGTTGAAAATTTCGATGAAATTCTTGTTTCGAAAGCCCTGCTTCAGCCTTGCGCACTGTGCACTCTCCTGTCAGGCTTGTGCTACCCGCGCTACAGGATGCAGTAGGGTTGTTTTGGATCAGCCCACCTGCTCACATGGCTTTATTATTGCATTCGATACTTTGGATCACCCACGCATAATCATAATACTCTTCTTATCACACCATACACAGTACATTTGCACTTGATTACACAGTTCAAATGCATTCACTTAAAATTTAACAGTTTCGCTATGCGATGTCTGTAAGTCGGTCTTTCGGGCATGCCGAAAGGATCGTACACTGGAGCCAATTGTTTGATCTCATAGTGCCTTCCTTCTTTCTCTAAGCGGTTAAGTAATTCTGCCCTTGTTCTCATGTTTCGTTTGTATTTTTCTTTTTCTAATCTAACAATACCAAACTCAAACGCAGTACCTAGAAAAAACATAAAACAAGATACATATGTACTATGCCACATAGTTTATGCATTCAAGTCACGCCTTCACATGTTTCAATCCAACAAACAGCCGTAATGCTCTTTCCATACAAAACCCAATTTTCGTTCTATCCAACCTTCAGAGATGTTTGAAGTTGCTGCGATTTCGGCATTCTTTGAAAGGATTACTACTCTCGTGCCGATTACGTTCATTCTAACTTATTTAAGGAAATTAAACATAACTTTGGCTGCGTTTGTTTTAAACATATTTATTTTGCTCCCAGATAATTCTACTCCGCACTGTAGGAAGTAACTTACCAATAACAATCGATCCAATGAGCAAGCCACAGACCTGCATTCGCAAATCTAACATGTACATGTTTAGGGGATAATCAACACTGCGATGATGTCTGCCTCGGAATTTGATTATGCCCCATAAAAAAGCACTGCCACAACCTGCAACAACAAAAGTCATTTCTTTCGTCGGCTACGTAATAACCGCCACAGAAAGCAGGCTGCTTCCTGTTTTAATCATTTAAATTGGCTTTTTTGACCATTATATATTTGCATTTTTAAGAATTTCTAAAAGTACATAACGATGACCTCCACACGGCCCAGCAATTAAGAACACCAACTAAAGGGAAAGTTACAACTCAGCGGTAGAGCACTGGACTGGTAAACCAAAGCCAGCGACTCCCTGCCCCTCGGACACCGACGTATGAGATGGCAATATGGCAGCCCTTCCAAATCACAGACTTCAAGATTACCATTCACTGAGTTCAAAACAAACAAAAATAGTTAAGCGAAAAGAACACTGACCTACAGCAATTACGGGGGAAGCCTTAAACAAGGCCATGACTGAATTTTCTGGAGGGCCCTTTCGCTGTTCAACTGGCTCCTTCAATTTTCTGTCAGATTTCGGTTTTGCTGTCTTGCGAGAAACTTCCTCATTTTTCTTTGGATCCATATTCATCAGCTCTGACACTGGACTATCTTACAACACGCTATAACTGTACTTCACCTGAACAAAATCAATAATATGCCATTATAACAAATAAACAAAACTATCCCGCACGGATCCCGAAAGAAACGACCACATAAAATATATAGGGCCAGGGGTAGTTTTTTTTCACTTTTTATTCACAATTTAATGAAACCAGGCATGAAAAATGTGGCTTTAGGTGCACAAAGGGTGAATATAAGCCAAATCACACCTTAGGCGCTCCCAATAAAGATGCGCAAAAATTCGGCGTTTTGAATAAAAATAACCGGGTAAAAATGAAAGAAATAGTAGAGATATTTCGCCTAAATATCAAATTTCTCTTGCAACAAAAAGGAATCGGGTTTTTAATAACCCGTATGCTATTTTAAAAAATTATTAAAAGTTTCAACGAACAGTTTCAATTTCTTTTATTTCCGATTATGGGTAGTCCCGAGTGACCCTAGCCCATCACCACTCTCCTACCCGGACTCCGTGGAGGTGGGAGTCACCTGGGACTAGATTATGGCCTGTTTTTGCGACATTTCTTCCATATTTTTCTATCATTTCTTTCATTTTTACCCGGTTCTCTCGCAGTCGAAATTCAAAATTCTTGCGCATTTTATTCGAAACACCCAAAGTGTGATTTGGCTTATTGCATGACATAGATATACATGTGCCAACACAATATCGATTACTTTGCCGAAAAAGTCCCTTAGAACAACTTAAGTTGACCCCTATGAGCAAAATAATGTAGCGCGTTGTAGCTCCGATAGAGAAATATACCAAGTATAAATAATGAACAGCTGGCTTGGGGCTACATAGCTCCAAGAAGCGGTGCGCCAAAAAGTTTCCAGGCACCGCTTCAAAGCCTCGCTATATAACGATAAGCAAGTCAACTGCGCTCGCTTTGAGGCACCCCTGTGGCTACTTTGTGCGAGATTCAACGACCCATAAGTTTTTATTGGCATTTGCTAAAGGCCCTCAAAGTATAACGGTAATCATATACAACTTCTGTGTTACGCTTTCTTCAAAAGAAAATAATACGGAAATAGCCCCAAATCTCCCGCAATAAATGACATTTGTTTGTATACAGGGAGCATACTTTATTACGTGAAATAGCAACAATAAGTTTTTGCAATTATCCACCAAAAAACTTTTAAATTGATTTTTCAAAAAGAACGTAAACATAACAAGTCAAATATGTTGGGTGTACCAAATAAATTTATACGTCATTCTGCATCTATCAACTATTTAATATATATTGTTCCAATAAACTATAACCCCTATAAACGCAGGATTCGTGCCTCAGAACATATGAAATTGACTCCTATTAGTGGAACAATGGAAGGCTTCGTAGCTCTGACACAGAGATATACGATGTTATACAAGTCAGAGCTACTCGGAGCTGGGGGCTACAAATCTGCCACCCCTTTCCACTCAAATATTCTTTATTTTGCGATAGCTGACAAATAAAATTTCCTTCAGCCACGAAAGATGTTCTTTTTAATTTCACCAATTTGAATCCACTATAACCATTTGTTCTCCTCTCCCTCGTCGAATAGGATTAAATAATTGCCCGGGCGATAATAGAAGTCCTCAAACTATCTGAACTTTTTTAAAATGGTTTTCACATATGGACTTAATCAATAATTAGATGTTAACAAACATAAGATAAATAATAAAATTTTTCTATGCTTCTATGTAAGAGCAAAATTTGCTCTTTTAACTTACTGATCCGTCTTATGAAACCGCACTGGCTACTGCAACCTCCACGGCGGTTCGGTCTGTTGTGTATAACCCACTCCGCAGACCCACTGGGGATTCCGCGCAAAACAGTACTCATAATAGAGAGGGATCCTTTTTAAAAAAAAAAGTCACTAAAATTAGATGTTAATACATAAGATGAACATCTACATTTTTCTATGCTTCATTGTAAGAACAAAATTTGCTCTTTCGACTTACTGGTCCGTCTTACGAAACCGCGCTGGCAACTGCTATCCAAGATGGTAATGTATTTCGATAAATAGTTACACCCTCCAAGAGGAGAAGTAAAAATCTTCTCTCAAGTTTTCTGACATATTATAGATTATAAAATGTATTTATAGTGCAAAATCAATATTAAAATAAAACAGGCGCATATACAAGTACAACATGCTTTGTTGCTAGTCAGTGTAATAGCCTGTATGAGTGAGTTTTTGCATGGACATATTTTATCGCCCACATAGTTTCAGCTGAAAAAACTCTCACTTTGGCTTTTGCCGAAAAGTTTTTTTTGCGTTTCGGCTGAATTCAGTTGGGATAAGGATATAAATAAATGATATAAAACACTGACAAAAATCAACAAAATTCCATTTTCCCAGAAACATATTCACATATTGGCTATTAAAGGGACTTAATAATAGTTAAAATAGTTTTTTAAACATCATATGATGGCTTTATAAATTTGAAAGTGTGAATGTAGAAAAGAAATTAGAATTTTTATGTTTTTTCCTTATCATTTGCAGTCGAAACAACACCTCCACCGCATTTTATTCGAATCGCCCGAAGTATGATTTGGCTTATTACTTCCGCCTTAGTTGCCCGATAACAGGAAGACTATTTGAATGGTAGCTGTACTTTTTTTATGATGTTTTAAATGTTTCGGGCAGTTATTAATTAACTTGCGTACTCAGATTTGTGGGATGACGTAGAGATAGTAACAGATATCTATTCCGGGCTCCGGGCATTTAAGTCACCTAAATTCTTACCAATTGCAGTCAGTGGAAGGTGTATGCTATGAAGTGAGCGTTGTGTTAGCATCTGCAAACATCGACTGATTATGGAGCAGGTAAGAATCACTCTGGTTCTTTACTTACTTTGCTTTATGTAATTGTGTAACTGGATTAAGAGTTAAGCCAGTACTTAAGAACAAGAATTCAGATTTACAAAATTGTTAAAAACAGTTTTGAAAAAAAAACCGGGTTATTTGATATTGCTTCGAGTTGGAGAACTAAATTAAATGGGTGCATTTTTGGCATTTTGGAAACCTAACATCAGATTTAATGTTGTTTAGATTTAGATTTGTCAAGCATAGATAAGATCAGAAAGCAAATAATCGTGTAATATCCATGAAACGGTTGTGAATTTTATTGAAATAACTGTTGAAAACTACATATGAATACACACAAGTCTTGTATTCTTGGAAAAAAGGTTTGAAGTGTTGTTGATTACACTGGAGTTGCATTAAAAGGTTTAATGTGTCTTGTTTGATTCATTTTTGGGAGGAGTGAGACTCTGACTGAATTAGAATCGTGGTCCTTATCCCCCGTGAAACCGAGGGATATAGCTTTGAGCTTGTCCGTCCGTCTGTCCCACTTGTAAGTGCCTTGCGGAGTCCATTTCTCTATTAACTAAAGTGGTTAGAGCATTTTATCATTCATATAGCTAATAACGAGGGGATGTAGGTGTGCAACGTCAAGGTTTCAGTTTGATCGATCAAAAATTGTCAAAATTACAGCCCTCTGAAAATTGCCGAAATTGACGCTTTCGTGGGGTCCTTGTGGAGTCCACTTCTCTATTAATGAATCATGTAAGAGCTATTATTCTTCCATATATGCAAACTTTAGTGTATGTATATGTGCAACGTCAAGGTTTCAGTTTGATCGATCAGAAATGGTCAAAATTACAGCAGTGAAACTTCTTTATAGATGGTGGTTTCGAATCTGTCAAGGAAACCTAATAAAATGGCGTGTAGTTATTAATTTTTTGTGACTGGGAGTTCTACGGGGGATCCTGCTGCTCTCTGACAGCATCTAGTTTATGTCACTTAAATATGGGACTTAAAATGAAGCTTATATATGTGGCTGACCAGCTACTAATATTGATTTCCAGGACTGTCGAGTATGTGTTTTGCTGCCCGCTGCCGGAGAAGGACAGAGGATGGGGAACGGCACACCTAAGCAGTTTCTGCCTGTACTTAACAGACCAATCATCAGCTATACGATAGAAGCCTTTGAAAGGTAGTACTATCGTGTGTGACCTGGTGTTAGAACCAGGACTCTGAGCAAAGCTGGGCAGTTGCTGCCTGGTCGCTGTAGAATTTTTCGAAGGCTTCAATCAGCTTGAGGTGTGCGAAAATTTGGTCACTACTGAAGGTATTCAAACTGTGTCAATATGCATTCAGTTAAGCTATTCCCTGTGGACGCCATAAATCAACAGGTTTATCTTTCGCTTGGCCAGAATTTCTCACTTAATATTTTTGTTTTGTTTGTTTTTTTTGTTGTTTTTTTTTTCTCGTTTTTTTATTGTTTTTTTTTTTTTTTTGGTTCATTCTTCATTTTTCTGTGGGTTATTGCAGCAGCCTCTACAAATATCTTTTAAGTATTATTCTGTTATAAATTCAAGAGGCTTCATGGCATCGCCGAGTCTACCAGAAAAACATTGTTGCTTGAAATCCATCTGAAACTAGTAGTGAAAGGGCAACAAAACAAATGTACTTCTTATCCTGGCAGCATGTCATCGTGAATTTCCGTCATGTCAACCTCTGTCATGATCTAGACGTGGGTTTTAACCTCGAAATTTGCCTAAAATTGATTTGAAATAGAAATAGATAGGAGGAAATAAATTCCAAAATAAATTAAATAGGTGCTAGAAAATAAATTCATGAAAGCGCTTGCATACAGTTTTGTCTACATGTGACGTCACGTGGTGCGTGTTGTTTGTGTTTAGCATTGAGTGGATAGCAGCGGTGCTGGTGGTGGTGCAGGAGGATATGCAAGCACGCATGCACAATGTCCTTGACAAGTACGGGCACATGAAGACCCACGTGACAGCAGGCGCGGATACACGCTTCCGCTCCATACGCGCCGGGCTGGCGAACCTCCCAGCGCGTAATCATGACTTTCGTATTACACAAACGAAAACCTCTAACTTGTCTAACTCATTTAGAAATCTATGCATTCACAAGGCTGTATGTGATTTACTGATACATGTTAATCGTTAAAGAATGTCGAATTTAAAATGCAATGTTATTCAATGACTTATACCAATAATTCATTTTATATTTACAACAGTATCGATGACACATCGTTATTGCTTACACTCTGAACTGCTTTACCGTTTGTTTGTTTTTTTATGTGTGTTAAGTATGCGGACATGCGAGCGTGGTGATAGTCCACGACGGCGTGCGCCCTCTCGTGGACGAGAGCTGTGTGAGGGACACTGTGCGTGCTGCCCTCCAGTGTGGGGTTAGTCTTTCTTCAAACAGCGTGGGCGGATCCAAGTTTTTTGGAAGGATATGCTGTGATGTTTTGTTTTTTGTGGGATAAGGGGGTGTTGGGACAAACCCACGGGGGAGGAGGGGGGGGGGGAGGGATTTTGGCTTTGTTTGAACAAACATTCCGACACATTGCTGGGGTGTGTTTGTGGTCGGGATGATTACAACAACCTCGGCGAATCTGCCAGTGATCATTTAAGAATTTGGAGATTCGCTGGGATACATTTCTCAAGCGTTCAACGGTTATGGCGGGTGACCTCAGTTAGTCACATTCTATTAATTGCATTAAAATTTTAATATTGCGTAAGTTGTGATGGAATTATCGTAAATATAGGTATTCTTTTTAATGTCATAATTATTATTATTCTGTTCAATCATCTTGCTACACGTGACAGTTAATTTTTAGCGGGCGTTGCTATGGTTACAGGCGTCGGGAGTAACAAGACCTCTCGTCTCCACGGTGTTGTCGGTTACCGACGATGGCTATTTGCAGCACGCCCTGGATCGATCCATGTTCACAGGAAGCGAGATGCCGCAAGCTTTCAAGTTTGATCTCATTCAAGAAGCTTTCCAAAAAGTATATCTGTAATGATACTTCATTAGCTTTCAATATGCTGTATGCAAATTATGAGACGTGCGCCAGATCTCTGTAAAATAAAGGCGTGTATGTAAACAGGGATTCATTAAGGCCGCGTACTCTGCGCACCGTACGCACTTTTGGCGATTGGTACGCACTTCCAGAGAGAGGGTGTGTACCCTGGTATGCACTTTTAGCGAGGGGTATGCACTTTTAGCAGGGCACTGGTACCATTCGTACGTATTGTACCTGTCAAAGTTGGTCATTTCGTTTGCAAGATAGGATTTTTTTCGCCCTTGGGGTGGACATTTTCTGCATATTAATATCTGTTAACACCAGGCCAGTTGCATGTATATTGGTACGCAATTTTTACGTTGGGGTATGCAGTTTTTTGACCGGGGTGCGTACCAGTACAAACTTTTCACTTTTCCCAAATGAGTCCCTGTGTAAATAGTTTTAAAGATGTGTCTTTTACTGAAATCACTGTGAAGTAAATGGCCCCATTTTCTGGCGATTCGAGCGATGTTTTTCTATTGTCATACAGTGCACGGAGGAGGTGTTGGACAGGGGCACGGAATGTTTGCACGTGGTACAGAAGTACTGCGGCGTCACAGCCAAGCTATTCCCAGGCAGAGACATGCTATGGAAGGTGAGTGACGCCGCGAGGGGTCATCGGAAGGCATTCTTGTAGAGTAGTGATCACTGGCAAAAAAAAATCACGTTAAAACATATTCTCTGACTGAAAGTAACAAGGACATTTGACACTGACAGTCATATTCGACTTTGAAATAAAGGTCAAGGTGATTGTTACTTGAAAACACTGTACCCAAGAACCTTTTCTTTTTATCCTCTGCAGGTCACTTACGGCAAGGACGTCTATGCTTTGGAAGGAATGTTAAAAGGTGCGCATTTCAATGTCAGACAATTTTTTGGTGCGCGGGAAATCCTGTGTTCGTCGGAAGTGAGTTTACAGGTGAATGTAGCAGATTCTATCAGCATACAGGAAATCATATAAAGCTGCTAAAAGCTCGATGTCAAGGATATATATTAAAGTTCTTTTGTCATGCTGTTTTTACATTATTTGACTACTTTAATTACACAAGATCTTTTAGAAATCAAGAAATGCGCTGCAAAGTGCACTTATTTTTTAATTTTTTATTAGTATTTTTAGTTATGTCTGAGTTTTTTTGTGAAATATTTTGTGACGACACAAATTACTTTAAGAAGATGTTTATTTGCAGAGTTGTTTTATTGTGACGTAACAGTCGTTGGCACGCCACTAACCAGTTCATTACAACAGCGCATACAGTCTCAATTCTCATCGCTCAGTATGAAGGTACAGTGCTCTGGAGTACACAGGTGTTGAGTGTCTGATCAACAATAAGCGACCAAGTTTAGTTTTCTAACTGAAAACTATTAATGAGGGCGCAGTGGGCTCGTATTCATTTTTCCACTTTTTGAGGAAGGTGGGGGACGGGAGTGCGTGTTTTATAATACAGTGAGCGCGATGTCACATGCATTTTTCAAATGTGATCTTACAAGGTAGCTAATAAGCTCTTATTTAAACAGCGCGCGGTTCGGATTGCTCTTACGGCTGGCACATAGTGACGACAGAATTTTTTCGGCGGAAAAACTTTTCTTTCTATCTCCTGTGTTTTGCGTCAGATTGGATTAAATTGGTTAGCTGTAGAAAAAAGTGTTTAATTTTGTCAACACTGTTTCAGGTCACGTGTCACATACAGCAGCCGTGTGCGTCACACAGCGTCATCGTTATTGTGGATACGTCACTGACGCATGCGTTGTTACGTCATTACGTAACCGTGTTCACGTCATTCAGGTCTCCTGTTGTACAAGCCAGATACATAGGTATGTGTGATAGAATCGCCCAAATTACGATTTGCAGTAGAAAAAAAAACATCTCTTTTTTTTTTCTTTTTTTTTTTTTTTTTTTTTTTTGATGCTCACAGCTGATTTGAAATATTTTCGTGACTGGTTCCATGTTTTCATATTTGCTTTGTTTTTTACAGGTATTGTAATTTTCGTAGTATTAGATAATAGAGCCAGCAGCCCTCCAACCAGGCAGACACTTACAGCCGAATCTAGGCCAGATACTCTTCGGGAAAGCAGTACTAATCCACAGTACCAGTGCCTGCAGGAAGCTGTTTGTGACGTCACTATCGAAGAGGCCGTCACCAAGCAACAGTTTCTTCGATATGCAGCAGCATTGAAAGATAAAAATGTGATTCTTACCAGAATAGATGTTAATGTATGTATGAGTGATCCCGCCCTTTTCTAGAATATGTGTCTTTAACGTAGATTCAATACCGAATTCAATACTGGAAAAATTACACAAAAAATAGTTTTAAATGAAACTACACGCTTGTTTCTGTGGAAACACTTCACTGTTTACTTTGTAATTCTTGTAACTTGATGAGTTAGATTTGAGAGAGCAGGGTTTTTAGACAGAGAAAAGTGTACTTTTTTTTGTTTACATGAAGGAGCTGTCTGACAAAGTGTGGGCACTATCACGTGATCTCATCTTCAGTAGAGGGCCATCGTTCAGCGGGCAGAGCATGGAATTATGACGTCACTATGCCCGCTTCTTTACCCACTTCCTACCTGTGGATAACAGAGCAACCGGAAACGTCTATGATACATGCGAGACGTATATTGTTAATCCGCACGTACCTAATGTCGATAGTACACTGATGAGCGCAGCGGTCAGCATTAGGATAGCCACCCCTCACGTTTAATGCAGATAGATCTGCCAAGAAGAATCTCAACAAGCCGAATGAATTTCCACCCCGAACTCCGCATTACTCTGGCGAACTGAAGAACGATGGCGATTCGATAGCATCAACGTGTTCCAGGAGATTTTAGGTGAAACCTGGATTAATACAATTAGCATCGACAGATCAGTTCAGAGACGCTGTTTTTCTTTTGTGAAAAAATAATGATTATGAAATAAAATGAGTTTTCTTTTTTTGCTGTGTGTCTTTTCATTTCAGCTATGCGATCTCTTGTGGCAGAGAAAGAGGGGGGGGGGGGGGGGGAGGGTTGGGTGGGGGAAGGGTTGGTGTAGTCACCATGTCTTAAGCATTTTTACAGCTGCTCAATTTTGAGGCCTTTACAGCATCAGTCTTACATTTGGTTGCTTGACGTGCAGTTCTGTATCTGTATGTTGAGTTGCTTTCGATTTTTTGCTGTTAATTGACCTTTTAAAACTTAAAGGTGTAATTTGTACCATTTTGGCAACTCAATGAGGAACATTGGGCCTCTCATAAATACCATTCGAATGTCTGAGGAGAGATTGAAAGGAAAGACTCGCAGTAGCCAGTTAATTCAAAACAGATTTATTGGTAAAAAAGTGAAAAAAATGTATTTTTACACAAATAAGACGTTGAATTCACTCTAGTAATTTGACACAGATAAGATATATAAAGAATACTAAAAAATGTCATCAGCATTGTTTGTCTTTGTAAAAGCTCACTATATTTATTAATCTACATCAACAGGAGTTCTAGTGTGCACACTTTGTACAAAAATACACAGGGTACACTTTTGTACAAATATTACAATTTCCCAAAACTGCAATGGTTCAAAAAATGAGGATTAAGTTGAAAGATGGGACACCATGAGGTCATCCCTTAATCAGCATTCTTCTATGAAGTTAAAAAGCTGTTAAAATGAGGTGTGAGGAGATTAGAAACATGCGAAAATACGAAGCGGTTCCACTCATTTGAAGCAATATTTTCCGTGCTGACTAGCTAGTACACGCGGTGGTTAAATACAGGAGCTATTTGATGCATAGTCGACCGGAAGTTACACTGTCTCTATAACAGCCATCATCTCAAGCTTTTCCGGGTAACGATCGAGTAAAGAATAAAAAAAATGAATTTGCCAGATATTTCTAAATGTTCCATCTGTGTACCTTAGCCTTGACGCTAAGTCCACAAAATTAGCCTGAGATGTCTCTATAGGAAGGGCATAGAATATTAAGATCTCGTTGGTACTGCGTTTAGTTTCAATCTCATTAAATATTGGTTCAACCATACATGGAAATATTAACATAAAATATATACTTATGAATACTAGTAATTAAAAGTTAAGTTCTACATAGTCTAAGGAAAGTGGGCTTACAAATACCACTGATTTATAATAAGAATGCGTCAAGCAAATACGGATAAGATACTTTTTACTACTCGCGAAATAAATCAGAGTTAGCCTATTCCTAAAAAATTAGCGTAAATTAACGCAATTCGATTTCTCTGATGCTCCGTGTATTTAGATGATCTGGCATCGTCATTCCGGAACTCGCTTTGCTTATATTGTCTGATTTCGCCTACAGCAAAATGTATTAAAATTCCTATTTACTGATGCCCTCTTTATTTTGAATAATAGGGTGTTGGTTTCAAACTCTTACATCAGCATTTGCCAGCTTGAAATATCAGTTCTGTAAAGACTCTTCCGGACAGTGAACAAACTAGACCAATATTGTCTTTGGAAATGGTATTGAAAACATCTCGAATATGTTCCAGCCAGTCAATCTTTTTTAGAACTCGTAAAATATCTGAGAAATTATAACTCAAAAACGGTTTTCACAGTTATTTTATGGCCAGTTCTCAAAATGTTAAATATAGCAGTTGCTGATTGACAAGCTAAGCAGCCACAGCGCTCAAATATATTTACACGCGAGAAACAGCGGTCTAGGGGAGCTCCATCGTGTTCTATGTCATTTGGCTAACTCTCTCTTTCTCTCTTTTATTTTTAAATTACACCAAATATCGAATCAACGTTGGCTCGATGTCCTGAATTTAGGTCCACGCTTGACCACTTTGTCTGAAATATCCCGCACCCTTTCTCTGAATTCCCACTTTTTTCATCCAGATCACAAAGTTCATAGTATCACAGATAAATTGCCGATTAAATCTATATTAAAATCGACAGTGTTGATTTTTATTTACACGATTTTATCATTTTACACACTTAATAACAACACATCATAACTTATATATCACATATACAGCGTGATATTACGGTCCAGGAACTACGTACGCGAACCATTGCACACTTTAAATATGCACGACTTAGTGTCGTATATGTGGTACAAATGCATTTTCCCCGAAAGGGCAGGGTAATATGGAAGATGACACTGCATCACCATACTATTTGTATATATTTCGGATGTTTAATGTAATGTGACATTGTAAATAATCACTATGCTATACCACGTTTAGGTACATATCAACTGTAAAAGTCTAACGAAGTTTTGAACGAAAAAAGCACCACTACCCAGTATGAGTAATATCAAATAATTAGCGAACAAAACAAGATTAAACTCATTTATGAATTCTCGAAGTTAATTCTCCTTGTGTAGGATAAAGTGCCATAGAACTACAACAGTTAAGCAACACCGCCAGAATCACCAAGGTATATATATATATATATATATATATATATATATATATATATATATATATATATATATATATATATATATATATATATTGGACGTTTATGTAAGTTGATCTTGCAGGAAGGCCCCATGTGATTACGAAGACGTAACTAAATCGAATCTTAGCCACAGCCGTGTTTTAACTCGGACAAGCTGTGATGTATGAATTTTTCACACAAAATCATCAATTGATTTTTACACAATACACATTTTAAAATCAGATTTAACACTGCAGCTGAAAAATAAACGCATGGATTTTTTTTAGTTACAACGCAAAACAAACAAAATATAACGTTTCGGCTTTCGGTCCAACTCAGAATTTACCAAAATATGCAGCAGAGCGATATGATGCACAACAGAGGAATAGTTAATAACTGTAACATTTGTTATAAATATGATTGTACAAAAAGAACACCAAAATAACGCCAACTTAATTTACTGTTGTATTTAAGAATGGAATAATTGGCAAAGCAGTATCTTGACAAAACAAACTAAAATTTTCTTTTTGAAACGCAAAATAAGGAATTTACACCGGAACAATTTTGAACAAGTAACTGTAACTTTATTTGAGTATCAGTCTATCAGGGCATTTTTACCTTGTATATAATTATCCATCACTTTGCAAACAGGTGACGTCACAATGACATTATTTCAGCACTGTCAAGCAACATGTTACTTGTTACTTGGACACGATCTTTTATATTCTTGGTGACACTTTTCTAAATGGTAAAACCCGAAAAAAATTGTTGAAGTTTTTTTTACTAAACTTCTTTTTCTAACAGGTTTTTTTTTAAGAGAACGTTCATATTTTAAGAGCAAAGAGCTCTGTCTCGTATACATAAGGGGGGGGGGGGGGTGGGGGCGTGGCTAGTCGCTGATGTCTATCTTATGCCTGTTCGTTCGTTCTCCAGATCGTGCGGATTTTGGGGGAGGGTTTCCATATCCAAACATTGCTGGATTTGCGAGCAAGTCAGCTGAAAAAAAAAATAACGAATAAAGTTGATTTTTTTATCTATTTTATTTTTATATGATGCATTAATTATTGATCGTGATCATTATTGGCGGAACTCCATGGAATTAATGGTGATCTCGCGGATCTCCGTGGAATTAATGGGGATGTCGTGGAACTCAATGGAACCAACATTTCATCTGTATGAATGCGATAGTGCATTGGGTAGACAAGTAACTTCAGAAATTTAGTAGTGAATACATATAAATGGTGGAATTGTCAATGATACACAAATTCTGAAATACCTGTACTGCCGTTTTCACTGACTGTGTAAACGGATTCCTCTTCACCCAGGTAACCTGCTGTCGGAATAGGAGCAATCGGTCGAGCGTCGTACTTACTCGGTCCAATGTTATTGGCACTGAAATAAATACACATTACTTTTCGTGCCAAGAAAATGTTTTTTTTGATAACTTTTTCATGAATCAATTTATTCTACTTCATCGTTTTGTGTGTGTGTGTGTTATTATTAGCTATAATTTTGGCTGGTATCTTATTTTGATGTCGCTTTTAATTAATGTGTAAAAGGGTGTGCTATAAATCCACGTTTGTTTCAGCGTTTATCTTGATCAATAAGTTTCTGGTAATGCATTTCACGTCATAAATACTTGGATTACTATACACAGAAAGACTTCTATTTAGGTTTTATTAGTGATATATAAATGAAGAGGATTGCTTTAAGTCCTGGATCGAATGTTGGCTGAAGTAAACTATCCTTCTGAAATATTCTTATTATTTTCACTTCCAGGTCACATGGGCAGCCATAATTTTGAGAAAAAAAAATAGGCAGAAAGTTCCATTAGCCGCATACAGAGGGTTTATCATCGCTGCTAGCGATATATTTGAAGGGGGCCACTGACGTACAAATTGGTTTACATGCTTTTTAAAACGACCCCTAAAAGCGGAGTGCTATGTTTGAAAATACCCCGTTATTAACCAAACGCGGAGTATGAACTGAATATTACCCCTCTTTTAAACCAAATTGGCTGTCTACGCCGACCGCGTCTGACCTAAAAAATTCCCGCCTTTCTCATTTTTTTTGACACGCATGATAATAAATATCATGCCAAGTGCACTCCTTACAGCCCACCGGCATGCAGGGCTGTCTCACAGAGACATAACTGCGGTTCTGGAGTGGGAGATTTTTGACCAGTTTTGCAATAAAAATCACCATTTTGCCCGCCCTTCGAATGTTTTGTTTAAGCGCCGGACAGAAAGGGCGCCGGGGAGGGGAGGGGGAGGGGGGCCGCGGAGTTGTCTTTAACCCACTGACGCTACTTCTACACAAAACTTACTTCTGTTTCTTCTTGTAGCAGCAGAAGGCGATGATGAGTATAATGAGAACTAACGCGACGACAATAAGCACCACGATGAGAACTAAAACAGAGAGAGACCAGGCTCAAAGGTTACGGTCAGCTGTTGGACTATTTTAGTAATGTCAGATGCCCTGTTAAGTTACCACGCGTAATATAATGATCGTATCAGTTTGCCCTTTAAGAAAGCACGGGGTGGGGGGAGGGGGGGGGGAAGGTTGGCAGGGAGTAAATGTTGACGATGGGATAATCTTTTAAAAATTTATTTTAGCTTAGTTACTTAGAAAAGTGAAGCGTTGACAGCGGTTTTCCTACCGGAGATCATTCAACAAAGCTGATGCTAAAAATGTTTAATAATAAACAGATTAGATATTTACATCTTCTTGCTTATAACTGTGTTTTCTTTTTTTCTTTCTTTCTCTTCCTTTTTTCAGTACTTTAATTCATTTTTTTAAAAGTAGGAAACGGTACAAAAATCCATGACATTACCTATTTCGAAGGTACTCAGTCCGTCGTCGCTTGAGCTCTTGCTTTTGCTTTCTGATGCGGCAGGTGCGTCAGAGGGCGTTGCTGCCGGCGGCTCCGTAGCAGTCGGTTTTACTGCAAGCATTTGGTTACGTCATATTTAATAACATCCTGGTCAACCAGTCAATTTATAAAATTTTGGTATGTTTGTCAAAATCCAGAGAATAATACGTTAAAATATATGATCAACTTATGGTGGCCAGTGAAAGAGTTTAGTCAAGCTAATTTTTCTCTCATTTCAAGATATACACATGCGGCAAATGCTTTAAGGTGTGAATGAAGGTAAAAGCACCCCAGATTCATATTACAATATATATCCATATATTACAATGTATGTGCAAATTTTAAAAAAAAAATGTTAAAAGTGCATGCAAGAGAACACATTTCTACGACACTTTTGCTGTTTTCTGTAAAATGTTTAAACAAACACGTCCAGGGACTTAGAAAACAGCCAAACCATAGCTATAGTATTTTGCTTAAATGTATTTTACTGGCAGCGTATAGTCTCACGAAAAATGAAGGTGTTAGACTCTAGGCAATCTGTTAAAAATATACACTTTTTGCGAAACCTATTTACATAGACTTCAAATATAAATTGATTCCTCCAACTATGTCGCAGCTTTTATATTTCTGGGATGAAAGATTGTTAAATCTGCCAATCCGCCAATTTAATTTACTGTTTGCTGTCCCAGTACAACAAAGGCTGGACATCCCTGCTCCCGGAAAAACTTCCTACTAAGACCCAAGACGAGTAGCCAAAACTTACATAAAGACTTTGAAAGAAATCGCAATATTTTCAGTTTTTAAGATCAAATATCGAGAAATTCGGAATCGATGAATTTCGATATAAAGCATGGTAATGATCTTGTGTACATTTTCATTTCAAATTCGTTAAAATTTGCGAATAAGCCAGATATCCCTCAACCGCCCCCCCCCCCCCCCCCTTCCCGGACTGGGCAACTTTTTACAAAGTTTTAGACTAACCCTAAAAAATTGAATAAGACCTTATACATTATTTACGATGAAATGCCGAGCTTTGGATCTCGGTCAACCTTTCAAAATCGCACTTGTGAGAATATTCAAATAAAGCATAATGAGCAACTTTCTATTGGACCTCACGTAATAGCACTTTCAAAGATTGTCCAGCGCACATATGCGCATATATACGGACGATAGATGTGACAACTACTCCCCCATCGCACTAGACCTAACCGACATACTAGGCTGGTCTAAATAGAAAAAAATGTTATAGCAATTCATTTAATGACAAGAAAAAGCTTGAATGTTTATGAAAAACAACTTGCTCCCTTTAAATACATACACCAAAGTAGCATAGTTTTTACCTTTTCAGTCAATAGCTTTAAGTACTTAATAAAACTGTAGCATTTAGAATTTATTTTAAATTGTTATTTTTTTTTCTAAAATTTAAACTTATATTTCAAGTAAATAAAAGATATTTATCTGCATTGCACAGCTTAAAAGAAGCTACAAGCAGCAGCATTTGAAGTTGAAAGTTGAAAGGTAAGTCAGTTTACGAAGCACATGAAAGCTTGATCAATATATCCTGGACCAGAACGAAAAACAGCTATCCGTTTCACCCCTCCAAAAATTGACCAGGTCAGCAATCGTTTTTGCTGGAAAAAATTAGACCCGATCGGGACCGAAACTTTTATTTTTGAAAATTTACAATACCCGATATTGGTCGTTATTCTTGTTTCATTTTATAGTATCAATTTATAGCATCGCTTTATAAGTTTCTAGTCTCAAGCATATGAAGTTTTGAGAAAAATGCAAGGGCAAAATTTCTCCTCTTCCGGGTAAATCTTGTTACTTCAAATATCACTGCTGTTGTTATTTGCGATTTTAGTCATCAGATCGAGAGAAAAAGCAAGGCTTTTTTATCATCGCCTTAATTTGCTTTTTTATGATTGCCTTAATTTGCTTAGTCTTATGAAGTTTGCCCGGGTGAAATGTTTCTCAAACATAAAAGAGGAGAATGAGATTAGATGCTGGAACTGTACATCTAGGTAGTTTTATTTGTTAATTTGAACATAAATGCTCTTGGGTGAATGGTGTGTTACTTACCCTCCCTCCTCACCTCTGTTAATACAAGTAAACAAACAAACAAAAAAACAAAAGGAAAATTAAACGCACACAGCAATTATAAGCACCAAAACACCACATTAAAAATAAACACCATGTAAAACAAACAAAAAGGAAACCACACAAAACAAACTTATTATTTTCGTCTTCAGGATGCTATCTCATACCTGCAACTGAAATGAATACAATGCGCATACTTTAAAAACTGATTAGATATCAATTTTAATTCATTCACAATTGTGCATATTTGAGCTCAAAAATAAAAAAAATGTACTACATTTCCACTAACTTCTAAAGATGACCAAAGTAAAGAGTTTCGTTCTTAAATTTTCTCTGAAAAATAAAAATCATGGATTATTTGCCCTGAACTGCAGTTTGTATTACATTTGATATGTTATGGCATGGCAAGTACAAGGAACCCCTTTGATTTCACAAGTTCTCTCCCGTCTGGCTAAATTTGCTGGAATATAAAACGAAGATGATATAAAAGAAACATGAATCTTTTTTAAAGCAAATAATAGAAATGGGTCATGCAATGGTGCTTTGAGACACGTTCAAGCCTGCTCACTTGACCTTGTTTTGTGTTCATGTCACTTGCTATGTGTTAAAAAGTTGCAACTGGCTGATCTTAAATGTGCAGTGGTAGCTACGATACAACTCACCAAAACAAACAACATCATAAGATATCATCATTCAGCAAAGAAAATAGCACTAAAAATAAAAAACAGTACAATGGCAGGAAAGAATAACTTAAATTCTCGAATATGTTTGTGTCTTCAGTCAGGTGAGGAATGTAGGTTTGGTCATGCATAAAAGTAAACGCAAGGTTGTGATATACAATTAACAATCAAGTGCATATCTTGAAAAACACATCTTATTCAGTATTAGACAAAGGACATAAATACCGGTGCATTGGATGTGTACTTTAATGTAAACAAGGTAGAGAAAGAAAAAGAAAAAAAAATGTTTCACGGGGATGGGTTTACTTAATCCAAGCTTAAATTAATGTTGATATGATACCCATTCGCGTATATGTTTGGTCAGTGTACACAGTCGTTGGTTGATCAGTTGATAGGTTAGAAGTAAGGTCAGTTGTAGCAGCAGTTGTGACATCGTCCGTAGTTGCCATATTTGCTGGTGTACTTTTGAATGGACTTGTTGTCAAAAAGTCTAATACACATAATAGTGAAATTTCAATGAGAAATATTCCTTGTTAGACAGAAATCAAATGAATGTACCGGTATAAATTTGGTAATTGCTTTGCCTTCACTTCTTATACTGTTTAATAACCCTACGAAATGCTAACAACAGGAATGTAAATTTGTCAAATAATATAATTAACTGAAGTAAACTTGTTTCAGAGATTAATTTAACTAATTTACAACAGTACGCTCAATAGATCTCATCCGATTATTTAGGGTCTTACACTAAATGTATGCAGTTTAGTAAGAATTTCTGGAGATACGAAGCAAATGTACAGCGAACCTTACTTGTGGTTCAAGAATTTAAATGTAATCAAATATAAAATGACTGCTGCTATACAGATACGTTAAATAACTTAAAACTGTTCCGTGACCATGTGCAGAATTTCGTAGATGGGGCAGTTAATTTTCGTAATGGTGATTTCGATAAGGACAAATACCAGAAAATGTAATGCAATATATGCTTTTGATAGATGAACAGTTTGACCTGAATACAAATAAAAAATAAATTGAAAATACCAGATAACAATGTGGTTTGTTGGTTAGAATGCGTTGTAGCTAGACGATTAGTCGTGGGGTTAGTGGTCATCTCACTTGTAGTTGGTTCGATTTCTATTGTTGTTATTCTATATGTCGTTTCTTCACTCGCTAACGCTGGTAATACATACACCAAACACCAACAGACATAACTAAATTAACTGGTATCCTACTATTTTCTTATCAAATAATAAGTTTATAAAAATGGGAATCAGTTATATTGCTATTAAAATAAACTTTCTTTTACCAATATTTAGTTCGTTTTGCGTCAGTAAATGGTATTTGGCGGTTGTTTAAAAAACTACTTTTTCTTAGTTATGTTGTAGTATTTGCAGTTTAGCATATAAAACATTTTTTATTTAACCGAAAGATTGAAGATCGCTTTATTTAGTTGACAGAAAAGTTGTCATGTAATTTCAACATCAAAATGTACATTTCTCATAATCTCATGAAAATACTAGTAAATAAATATTATTGCACTTATGCAACAGCAACATAAATAATACTTGTCATACACCATTTAACTACATAGAATGTGTAATAAAAGCAAGGAGTAGTTACAGCATGAAGTTGTCAAGGACCATATACGTGCATTCCACCGTTTATAGAAAGTCGCTGAGTAAAAACATTATAAAATAATGTCTTTTCGTTTTCAAGAAAAAGGTTTAGTAACATATCTGTAATAAACTTCGTGAATAACTATGGGCAAAGCAAGTTTTGGGTTTACTCCGTGAATTATGAAATTGGCATATGGGTGATAAGGCAGCAGTAGCATTTCACAAATATATGTTTTAGGGTAGTATTTGACATATATGTATTTCTGTGGCACCGACTCATCGGCGCCCAGCCTACAGCTGAAAACAAACTCACAGCGCAGGCAGTTATCGTTATATATATATATATATATATATATATATATATATATATATATATATATATATATATATATATATATATATATATATATATAAAACACCTCAAAAAAAGTCCTGTCCAAGCAATCCAGAGGGTCCGTTATGGATCCGAAAAAATTTTGTTTTCGACATCCTTACACTGATAGAAAGCACAATGAATACTTTTTACGAAAATATCAAAATGGTTAGATTCTACTCACACACTATCTTGTACCAGGCCAATGAGTACAACCACCCCCGATTTCGGAAGTATGCGTTTTTCTTAGAAGTTTTTGGCATGTCATTTTATCTTTTCTAGTGTCTTAATGATACTGTCTTAATAGGAATAATATAGGGTAGGAATAATAATAAAATTAATCAAGGTGTTGTAGACATAATATCACAAACATGTAAACATACTGTATATATTCTATAGTGGGTCAAACCTATTGTATAGAATACAATAGACTTGTCAAACTTCTAAGAAAAACGCATACTTCCGAAATCGGGGGTGGTTGTACTCATTGGCCTGGTACAAGATAGTGTGTGAGTAGAATCTAACCATCTTGATATTTTCGTAAAAGGTATTCATTGTGCTTTCTATCAGTGTAAGGATGTCGAAAACAAAATTTTTTCGGATCCATAACGGACCCTCTGGATTGCTTGGACAGGACTTTTTTTAGAGGTGTTTATATATATATATACATATATATATATATATATATATATATATAAATATATATATATATATATATATATATATATATATATAACCAGGGTAAAAGTGAAATACTTTGTAAAGCAAAATTTTACTTTCGCCCTAGTTTAAATCGGAGATACTGCATCCTCCCTGATTTTGATCGGTAATTATTTCGCTATTTCCTTGAATTGTGAATTTGCTTGTCTTCAGATATGTAAGTATCTTGTCAATGCTTATAAGCATTAGAAGTGCCAACAATGTATTCTCGAATGAATAATATTGTTTTTAATCCTGAGATATGTCATTCGAAAAAAGCATATGTGATACAAAACAGTTTCTTTAATGGATGATAGGGTGGTTTATTTAGACAGCTGATTGCAATTAGATTCGTGAGTGATGTGAGATCCTAGGACTTGTAATGAGTAAAAGGTTAATCAGATAGCTTTGATAAAAAAGAAGGCATTTTTATTTAATTGTAAGTAGGCTCGAGCATTTGGACACTGCAGTTAACTGTGAATGTTTTGAAATGCATCATCTCACATTAAAACAGCGACTTATCCCTTTTTATTTATTGCTACAGGCTAGGCTTGAATGACTTCTTGAATTACATAAAACTTTAGCTTTAAAACACTGACATCGATCTGGTTGGGAGAGCTAAGCCCCTGCAAAGTTACACCTAAGGAAGCCTTGTCCTCTCCATTTTGATTCAAATGATCCTTTACTCATTTCAACTTACAGGATCTCATCATTTCAGAATCTAATTTTAATTAGCTATCCAAATAAACCACCCCATATTCCATTATACAGGTTCATTTTAAATAGAATATGCTTTCATATATTGATCATACATTTATGTGAAGTCAGGATAAAAAAGAAAAGTCATAAAAGAATGACATATTAAACCTTTATATGCTTGCAGCTATTAACAAGACATCTCATGTGCACCATTTAGGGTAAAAGTGAAATAATTACCGATCAAAACCAGGGAGAACGCAATCTCCCTGATTTAAACGACGGCAAAATTGAATACCAGCTTACAAAGCATTTCATTTTTGCCCTGGTTCAAATCAGGGAGATTGCAATCTCCCTGATTTCACATGCACATATATATAAAGTAGATTATTCTTTATATACCAGTTATAATTATTCGTATAATTATGATAAAATGTGTGTATATTTTATATAAAGTAGAAGTATTTCCTTAATTCCTTAATTTTTCTTTACATTCATATAGTTTATTTTCTGAGCAAACTTTGCAGGTGATTGTCTGTAGTACTAATGGACAAATGAAAGTTACTATTAATGGTATTACATATTAATTCGATTATGAAAAAATATTTTTCCTTAATTTTGTGTAAAACAAATTAATTTTTACTATAAACTCCCACTAAAACCAACGTTAGATATCCACCAAAGTAGCTAATATCTTTTTCTTACCTGTGACCTGGATATAACCGTAGCTATTGTCCGAATTAACATCATTGCATCTACCTGTAATAAGTTTACTTAATACAACAGAAATTCAAATTTTAATTTTAATACTTGAAATAATAGTTACAATCACATTGTTTGCATGTCTTTATCAAAGAACAACAACAACATAGTAAGTGCATAATAACTTTAAAATAGGATGGATTTTCACCTGCTTTCCACAAATAGTTGGCATTGTCGTCTTCCGATATGTACATACACTCCCACTCTTCCGTTTCTTGACTGTTGTCTTTTGTAGCTGGCTCCCCAGTTGCCCAATTGGTGAAAGTAACAGCTGGACCTGCAAACCATAGGAAATTTAAAAGAAGTGTTTATTTTCATATAGTTGTATATAAATTCCAGTTATATAAAGAGAAATATTTTCTTTCTATAAAGTTATGTACTGAGGACAGTGCAATATAAAAGGCACACTAACAAAGGCAAAAGTCTACAAGTCTTAGATTAGCAGAATGAGCATTGAAATCACAGAGCTTTCTCGCGAAATGTTATTCTCGACCTATTTATTGAAATTGTTTACAAGCGATTACATCGCATAAGCGGAACAATAACTACAACTAAGAATATATTTCTGTAGGAGGGGTTGGGGTTATCTAGGTGCTTCGATTAACATGTTGCATCTTCACAGCTGAACTCTAAAAACAACATGGAGGATGAGGATGGAGGTGGTTTCATTCAACTGCATATTCCAAAACTTTTGACATATTTGCTCTTTCAGTATCAAGAAAATAAGTAAATCAAAGTGCATATCAAGTGTATCTACATACGCGATACCTAATTACTGCAATTAGGTCTGCTCACTACGAGTAATCCTTTCTGTACGCAAGAGGTATAAGCAGAAAGAAGCTATTTTGTTGCCATGTTTAGACCGGCAGAATAGAGATTGGGAGTATCTGGTTGACTATGGAAGTCAAAAGAACATCTTAACCGCTAAATTATTTCTTGCCTATTTAACATATCTGGTGCATGCGTGGGATAAACTGCGTTGTATATATGTGTTCGATCACGACATACATGTACTTTTTATGGCCGCTGTAACACGCTACTTTTCTCAATGTTTTTTCAACACATCTACTTTACAGCGTCACGGGATTCATAAAAGACTTACTCATCTTATGTATGTAGAGAGGATTAGAGCCTACACAGTGTTAAAAAACGTCTAAAATTTCAATTAAAATTTTCAAATAAACACCAAGAAAATCTAACCGTTTCATATGTTCTCAGTAACAGCCTCTTCAAACAATCACAAAAGGTTCACTATTGCTGGCCTATGCAACACATGGGGCATTTAACAATAGCAACGCTGAACGTCAACTCGTCTTCTTTAGATTAATACCGAGACGTTTTTCCTTTGAGAATAGGATAGCAAGTTGGGCTTATTGCTCTTAATTTATGTTAAACAAAAGATTGTGGGTTTCGCTGTTTTATCTGGTTATTCACATGACATCACAAAGCAAAAGTCTTTTCGTTAAAAAAAGAAAGTTACCAGAATCCCAAAACCAACTCTGCCTTGAGACGCCCAGCCATACTTTAGGGTCACCGGAAGTGAACAGATGAGCATTGTCCTGTAGAAGCTCTCTCAGCCATACTTCTACCTCGCTCGCTACTTGCAGAACAAAAAGACTGGCCAGGTCTGCACTTCCTTCCAGTTCACTTTAAAAAATATACCATTGTATTAAGCATTACATTTGAAGCTGCTATTAAACTTTAAAAATTGCTTACCCAAGTATTACAAAATTGCAATGAAAATTACAATTACAATGAAACAGTTTTTGTTGCTACCAGTTTTCTAATCTGCTGTTATGTCAGGATATATTATTCTCGGATGGATCTACATAAGAACATCCATATATAACAACACATAAGAAAATTTTTTATGAAAACTAAATGCGGAGGCAACGAGGCTGGAAAAATGCTGATGTTTCACTTGCGGTTCTAGTATCCTCCATCTATGTACATTTCATCTCTGTCTATTAAAAGAAGTTTCAGTATCAGACAAGTTCATGCCGTGTGGCGTGTCATTTACCTGCAGGCTTCCTGTGCTCTGTACCAGGACATTTTACTAGAATCTTGCAAACCAAACATGACAAAGCGTCTCTGAATGCCTCCATGGGTTACAGCTTTACACAGCGAGGCATCTATGGACGAAGGACAGCCAGCACCTAAAGCATGAGGCATACACTGCTAGTCTTATACTAGACCTGGCTTGAAAAACGATCCTACAAAATTCAGAAAATTGCTTCCTCAAATGTACTGTAACCGTGAGCACTAAACTTGTGGCCAACTTGAAACGCTAGACCACGTTTTGACGTAAATAATATTTATTTTAAACCGATCAAGTCTCTTTTAATTTTTTTATTTTTTATATATACTCATATTTACATTGGTAACTCTGATCTTTTTATCGTTTGCTTGTTCTATTTTTCCTTGATAGCGCCTTTATTTTTTTCGCTTTACAGTTGTGGCGATAAGACGTTTTCATACTGTGGGGAATTTCGCAAAGCGAAAGGTAGTTTTCTCTGCAACGTTCGTCTGTGAGTTTTCCTTCCTGAAAAGTTCCAGATTGTGTGGCAAATCGCAGTGCTCCGCAATAGTCTACTCCATTTTGATTGTTGGGCTGATCGTCACCCATCCAATCAATGCTTTTTACCCCACCGACACTGAAAAAAAGCATAAGAATGTATCAGTCATGG
This sequence comes from Protula sp. h YS-2021, assembly GCA_949752745.1. NCBI lineage: Eukaryota > Metazoa > Annelida > Polychaeta > Sabellida > Serpulidae > Protula > Protula sp. h YS-2021. The sequence continues at coordinate 21,470,440 of OX457031.1, read as the reverse complement.
TATCTTTCAGTATGAAATGTGATCCAGAATTGGTCGCTGAGTTGGGTTTGGTAGGAACGTGCGGTGAGAAACACAATTGTTTTTTCACCCGTTAAGGTAATCTTTTATGATTACCGATAGAGTTTCTCAAATATCGCATTTTTTTTCTATTTTTTAAATCATTTTATAGTAAAGTCGGCGATCTTTTCGATTTAATCTAGTAATAAGAATTAAGTTTTTATGGTTTATTTCATCCCCTCTCCCCCTCCAACTTCAGGAACAACGTCCGGATAAGCTAACCAGATACGCGGTTACTCACGCATAGACGTAATGGCTGTTCGACCCTCCGCAATCCGCCCCTCCGCCTGCACACGTCATAGCGCAGTTGGTAGGACTGACGACTATCCCATAACTGCTGAGCGTCTCGCTACATGTACACGTGTTTCCGTCCTGCACGTGCATCAAAAATGAAACAACATTCACTGGTCACTTTATAAAAAAACATATTTCTACTCTAAAGCGCAAAGACTAGACCAAAATTGTTTTCACAATTTTGTGCATTTTAGTATTTACGTGTTTGTGCGCATAATCGTTTAGGCTCCAGCCTAAAGAAAGTTATGTTATGAGCTGTGATTTCTTATTTGGCAAATAATTTAACGAATGCGGATTGCATTAACATATATCCAGGCTTCACTGATACGCTCATTACTGGTCGAATGAAAGAGGAAGCCAAAAAATATGCAAGTAATCCCATCCCAGCTGAGGATCCGCAGAAGGTAAACATTTCGACGTTGAATCAACATTGATTCAAGGTTATAACGTCGACCTGACCAAATTGCAACAGTGAAACTGGTTGTAATTCGGTTGTAGTTGTCCCTGACCATAGATCAGCGTTTAATCAACGTCATTGACACAACTATGAATAGACTCTGGATGACAACGTTGCTAAACGCTGACTTTCGTCGCAACCGAAACACCATGTCTCCAACGCCTAATCATCGTGTTTGGTGAGCGTTGAATAGATGTCGAAACATCGACGTTGTATTGATGTCAAATAGTCGATGTTGTATAGAAGTCGTTTTCATAACCAAACAGCAACCTCATCATGTAATCGATCTTCAGAAATGGAAGCTATTACAGATAAGTTGCATCGAAAATAGACCAAAATCTGAATGTAAAATATTGGAATTTCAGGAGCACTTTTCCGTCTTCTTTTGAAAAATATTCAGAAAAAAATACTTTATACACATCCTTCGATAAAGGATGACTCAAGGGTGAGATAACCATGACATCTTATTGTTCCTGTTTATATGGCGACTCTAGACTAATATTCTCCCGAAATCTTTACCATGTCACTCTCCAGATGCCTGTTCAACGTTGGAAAATAGACATTGTATCGATTTCCATAAGCAACGTTTTCGTAACGACGGTTAATCGATATCTATCCCACGTCATCAGGCAGATGTTGTTTCGACTTAGACCATAGTCTGATGTTCACTCGATATCGCGGTCAACGTCTGTCCAGTGTATCAATGTTTGCTCTCTCGAGAAAAGTTTTTTTTTCTTCATGTTCTTGGACTACTTTTTAGAACACAACTATATGAATAAATCGAGATTTTTTATGTATTTATTATACATTTATATATTTCAGCCTCTGTTTACCATCTCTTCTGAAGAAAATCCAAGTCTGTACCTTTAAACCGGCGTATTTAGATTGTCCACACATTTGAGTGACGCATAGCTCAACTGTCATGTCACTGCGGCTAACAGAATTGCTGCTCGTGTCTGACGATTCTTGGTAACAGCCTTGCTTATACAGCGCATATGGATCCTGGTTGCCAGGATTACCCTCTATTTCCAGTTGATCCAAGCCACAGCATGCTGAAATGTTCAAGGTGATTCTACATAATGTGGTGGAAAATTCAGAAGAGTACAAAATACTCGAGTGGGGACTCGTAGAAATAGAAATACAGTTGACCAACCCACGAGCTGTCTGTGTTATTGACTAAATCCATCACGCACCTGTCTGACCACGTGTTTTTTTTCTCAAACATGCTGCTTGTTCAAAAAGCCTAATACATTTTACTTGATGCATAGAACAATATATACGCTTACAACTATTTTTTTTTTGAAGAGATTTTATTTATTTTGCAAGTGCGAGTTTAAATTGGGTGCTGCTAGGATCATTAAAACAAATAACGTTAGTTGAATGTTACAGTGATGTGTTTCTCATGTTTTACCTATTATTATAGCTACATTCTTAGTGTCGACCCCTTTTCAAAGTTCCCAAGTCGTAGTGAATAGTTGGGAATTAAGAGCTGACTGCCCTTTGTAGGTTTGCTAGACTTGCCTGGTTGGAAACGCCACGGTCCAGGTGGGTACGTATACTGGGCACGGCCGCCTATCCAGGCGTTGTCGACTTGGTTGTTTAACATCTGTGTGCGGGCAGCATCCTGGAAAAGACTGTGCGTCACTTCTAGTAACGTGGCATTATTGCTCATCGCCTGGGCCTTTGCTTGTACCCATGTTAATCCAGATGCTGGGGTCGGTGACACGTATCTGAATAAAAAACGATAAAGTATATTGCACTCACATTCTTACTGGTTAGCATGGCTTTTTAAAACGACTCCTAAACCTGGAGAACAATTTGAAAAACACCACCTTTTTAGCCAGCGGGATACCCCCGTGGTACAGAAGAGTGAAATCAAAATTTTAGTCACAATCTCAGTAGTGGATACAGGTTTTGGTCAGGGAGAGAGGATAGCAACTGGGGAGGGGGGTCAACTTTGAAAAAATCATCGGGTGGCAAGTTTGTCAAGCTTGTTTTTTGTGAAAGCAAGAACTCTGCCCTGGTGTGTACCGGGTAGTTATATAGTTATATAAATCCCAGTGTTAGTGATACTTGTTTTAAGACAGTACGCTGCTAAGGAAACCACAAGTGATACTCACTCAACACAGTACTCCACAGTACCAATGGTGACGGATGTAGCTCCGCTGTTACAGTTAGGTGACGCACTGCTATTCCCTGTTCACAGAAAAAATTACACTATAGCAACGATTAAAAACAAAGGCACTGAAAAAGGTACAAACAAAACACTTTTCAAACGTATCGCAATATTTCGGTGATTAAAACTAAACTAAGAACTATCTAAATCAATCCGGATTGTTTCGTTATTTAAAAGAGCAGGTCACGTTGTAACCGTAATGAGCAGTTTAAAACGAGAATGCCCGAAGGCATTATGCCCAGCCGTAAAAAGCGAAGACATTACAAAAGGTAAAAGGAGATGGCTGTCAGTTTTGGCAAAATATAATTTGGCAGAGGACCTCCCGTGGGATCGTCGCTATAAAAGTTCAAATCAATCGGTCTGGATTTTAGGGCGAACAGCATTGTTTGTGCTTTTTCTTCTGGAATTTATCCGCTGTTTTTTATTGCCAATATTTTGGCAAATTTTGGACAAACCCGTAACAAAATATTACCAACACGTTGTTGACCTGCCTGGGAGCATTCCTGTTAAATTTTGAAAACGATTTAACCACAACTACAATACAAGTTGTGTACATTCATATATATATATATGTTACAGGGAATCTGTGTAATTAGGGATTTCATGAAATCCCTAGGGAATGAATAAGCTCATGTCGATTATAAATCTATTTTGAAAAATTATCCATTCAGGAAGGTCGTTTAGTGGTTCTTCAAAACTGTGTATCCCTTTTCACATAGAAAGAATTTGGAATTTATAACATTACCATCCAAAATAACAGAATTTGGCGTGAAAAGTGACATAAGTTACATTGGATAAAAATATCGCTAAATTTAGGTACTGAAGCATATCATGAATGATAGTTTGGCAATCGGGTGCCCCGAGTATATTAATTCAAAATCTACTATCAATTTCGGTAAAATACTACACTGCATACATGAAAATTCTCAATGAAAACATCGAAATTAATTGAGCAAGTTATTACACGAATCCACTAGGGATTTCATGAAATCCCTAATTTCACAGATTCCCTGTAACATACATATATATATATATATATATATATATATATATATATATATATATATATATATATATATATATATATATATATATATATATATATATATATATATATATATAAAACACATCTCAGCATGACACTAGTTTGCAAAATTAATTGACACACTGCTTTCATGTGAGTATTATTCTGTATATTGATTTTGTTGTTTATTTTGTCAATTTTGGGCAAATACAAGCTGAGCAGAGGACTATGGGGGAACATTTCTGCTAAATTTAAAAACAATCGGAGTAGTATTTTGAAAAATTACATACACACACCACGAACGACGGAAAGGACACCAGTGATAAGAGTAGTCCACCGATGAAACATCGTTTTTTTTTTTCCTTTACACTATGGTTCTTGTTTTTCCTGACGTAATGCACACTTTTTAGTCAAAATGTCTCGAAACTGCACATGTAAGGCAGTAAAGGTAAAACATTAGAGCTCTTGAGTTGAAAAAGAAGACTCTTGCACAATTGATATATGAAAGCACATTCATGACATTCGTTGTCAAAACTCCTCTTTGGCCACCACTGTGACTTCACCCCCTTCACTTTTGCTGGCACACATGCGTACTCTCATGGATGAACTCTTTGGCAGAATGACCCGGGGAGACTGAGTTACTGCCCCCTCCCCTCTCCCCCCCCCCCCCCCCTTAGTGTTCGGGAAGCTACAACACAGGCATGCCAAAATCCCTAACTCACACTGAGATGGATACATCCAAGGCTAGACCTTTATCTAGAACGACCCGCGGACAATGACTTACTTCCTCCACACTGTTCAGGAAGCTCGACACTGCAGAAGACGTTCTGATAGCCATCGTCTGTTCCGTCATGCCTTCCTGTTTCAGCAGTCCAGATCCATTGAGCTCTGGCGTCCTGGATTGGTATGTTTCTGCGGTTTATTGCAGTTGCCCATGGAACAGTCCGGTTCCAAAACCCGACGGCGACAGCTCTGGGCCATGTGGAATCGATGCCGAGTTTCCAGTCTAAGGGTATGAGTTCAGGATGTAGATTCTCACGAAACCCAGGTCCATCTACCTCCTGGCATCTCCATAAGAGCCTGTTCTCATCAGCAGTTGTGTAGAAGCTGAACTCTGGCTCGCTCATTACTATTATACCCGAGGCACCTTGGAAGTTATAGGCATGAATACCCAATACCTGCAAGAAAAAAAGCCACTTTTTTAAAGTTCCGATTATAATGCGTGAGAATTGTTTGTTTTGACTGCAAACCTACCGGGTGAAAAATTATAGTAAAAGGAATGCCCTGAATATTGGGAAAAATGTCTTTCATGTCTCGAGTTAAATTTTTTCAGTAAACTAATATATAAAAAAAAACAGATGCTTCGAAATTTAGTGTTTTTTTTTTCATTGAACAAGTAGATAATAAAGGAGTATTAAAAATGTAGTCTTCGCTAAACAACATTTGTTGGGTTGGAGGAGGGGGGAATATTCCCAGAAGGGGAAAGCTAACTTTGTTGATGGCCCGGGGAAGACTATGCGGCGGAAGGGGTTAAACTAGACTGTTACATCACATTGAGTCGTAACAAAAACAAAATACGTACGACATCAAGGCTATGGTTAGAATATTGATGAATGTAAAAATATATAGTGTCGATGAATGTAGTGTCTAAAACACGCGGAGAAAGGTAGGTAATTTTGAGGCCAGATGCTGACCGCGTATAGTACTAGTATCATTAAAGATGCAGGTACTTTTTATTCAGTACTCCGCGTTTCCCATAACACGGTGTTATTTGAAAATTAACACTCCGCGCTTAAAGGTCCATGCTTTTTAAAAAAATGACCCCTAAACGCGGAATGAAGATCACCCCTTCTTTAATGAAATTGGTACTCTCTGCGGACCGCGCTCAGGCCTCCAAATCAACCCTGTTTTATACTTTTTGAACACACCTGATAATACATGATACACCATCACCACCACCTCCCTCCCAGTGGCAGCCACAGACATTTTGGAATGGGTTAGTTCTGGGGGGGGGGGCACAACACATGTAAAGGGGGGTGGGGCACTTTGTAATTTTTCATTCTAATAAATTGTTCAACTGTTAAATAATCTCGACTTTACATCAACATAATGCATTGATTATTGTGATTGGCACAACAATCTGCTTTTGTCAGTTAGGGGGCATCAGGGGGGGGGGGGGGGGTCGGCACAGCCAATTTTTGAGGTGGCTCGTGCTCCCCTTGCTCCCCCCCCCCCCGCCTGTAGCCGCCACTACCCTTGCCTCCCCAATCCGGAACCGGAGGTCATTATTAACTTCAGTCCTACTCGTATGTTGCTGACGCTGCTTGGCATCTGAATTATTTAATGACAAGCTCTTTATATAAAACACATTTTAGCCAATGGCGTCACAGTAAGTTTTTGTTTTCATGCCTTTTGATGGAGCACAGCAGCGCGGCACCAAAATTAATTTCTCTGGATTGGCAAGTCAACCTGGCATTTATTCCAAATTCAGTGATTTTAAATTCTATTGCTCTTAACAGCCTTAGCCATTTTAAATAGGGATATAAAACAAACCGGTTTTAATTGAAAGAAAACGCTATTTTTTAATAGTATCTCATTTTTTTCACCTATCTGAAATAGTAATCCCACCATCGGCATTTTACCGTTCGTCTTGTTTGCGTTGACGATTTGGTTGAGGACATTTTTTACCAGTATTCCCATTTTTTCACCTGTCTGAAATAGTAATCCCACCATCGGCATTTTACCGTTCGTCTTGTTTACGTTGACGATTTGGTTGAGGACATTTTTGCTAGTATTCCCATGTTTTCACCTATCTGAAATAGCAATCCCACCATCGACATTTTACCGTTCGTCTTGTTTGCGTTGACGATTTGGTTGAGGACATTTTTTACTAGTATTCCCATGTTTAAACCTATCTGAAATAGTAATCCCACCATCGACATTTTACCGTTCGTCTTGTTTGCGTTGACGATTTGGTTGAGGACGTTTTTTACTAGTATTCCCATGTTTTCACCTATCTGAAATGGTAATCCCACCATCAACATTTTATCGTTCTTCTTGTTTGCGTTGACGATTTGGTTGAGGACGTTTTATCCGCTAGTTTGTAGTTACTTACGTTGGAGTTGTCCGGGACAGTGACGAGGTGTTGGATGTTGAAATCTGAGCCACCTGCCACCAAACGGCCGTCAATAAATGCTTCAAAGACATTGTCAGCTATGATACCGATGACGCACTCTAAACCAAAAAAAAAAAAAACATACTAAGAACATAACTGACTCGTTCATATGGAAACGCGGCTTCTGCTTTCGGGGTTCTTTTAAAAGTAAAGCACAATTTTAAAAAGTGTCCTAGGCGCAGTGTTTCAGATCAGCTGGTGGTATTCTTAGTAGGGATCAAGTGTATATTGTATCTTCAGTAGGCGTTTAATAATCCAAACACATACACTAATTACAAAAATCAAATGTATGTATTTGCCTTATCTTCAAGACAGCACACCCAAAGAGAACGACGTCGGAAATGTAATAACAGAAAAACAACGCCATAATCCGCAGTTGTATTACAACTGCGGACAAAGAAATCGCCCCATTTCCAGCATCAGTATGTTGTGCTGGAGTATTGGCCAGGCCATGTCTTTGTGGGCTACAGATTCAACTTCTTTATATATATATATATATATATATATATATATATATATATATATATATATATATATATATATATATATATATATATATATGTATATATATATATATATGCATATATATATATATTAACTGGATACTTATTCACTCATTGTAAAAGTAACCACCCGGCTAGTGACTGATCCTTGGCATTTAGAACGAGAGCTGGTTTTCAGAATAAAATTGAGTTCTTTCGAGCGCACATTAAATCATTAGGTAAAAGTGAATTACACTTCTTTTCACTCGCACCGATGGAAATATACGTCTCTAAAAGGCCGAAGTATGAGAAAAATATCGATTACAAAACATATATAATATGCTTAAATAAGAATATACATACGTTCTTGTGATGTAACATATCCACTGAAAGATACAAGCAAGATACACAGTCGGATGCAGGTCTCCATTATGTTTAAAAATATATTTATTTCATTTCACAAAATTTGATAGAAATTCGTATAATCCGAAAATATTTGCCCGACTTGTCACATAGCAGACTGGCAACTTATAAAACCAACTGAAGTGTAACTGAGCCAGTACATTTGTGCCTACTATTATGTTGGTAAATATCGTTGCTAACCCTGCAAGTGCGTGGTGTTTGTATAATAAAGTGTCCCCTCCAGTTCACTCCGTCAGGAACAAGATCAATTGATCCATATGCGTGACATTACTCAGTGCTAAGCAGTATTAACATAGCTTGTTAGTTGTTTATATTTATTGATCCTAGTCTATCCCTTTCTATTCATAACCGTTGGGCGATCAGTTTGAAAAGAAAGGAGAACATGCGATCGGTTTGTAAATCGGTTTTCGTTCGTTGCTTAAGGTTTTTGGTGCAAAATGAAAAATCCCAAGGGTTGTTCCTGGATTGATTTTATCAAATCTTATATGCACATGTGACCTATGTTTTTTTTCTTCAGAAATTAGTCAAACTAGCACAGCTTATTTCCTAAAATATGCTATTTTTTTTACAAGGGTCAAACACATATCATCCATTCGATTTGTGAATCACAAAATAATAATGTCATAATGGCCGTTAAAAAACAGCGCAGGTGAATAAGAAAAGTCTTAATCAGCAGTATCATTATTTAATTCTGATTCTTTATGGCAGTTGAAACAATGTCTACTTTCCGATTTTCTAAAGACGTCGGGAAAGCGATGTTGTATAGACGTCTGGAAAATATATTGTTCTGGAATCGCCGTCAAGACAGTCACAATCTCAGTACCATCACTCTTGGGTCATCCGATCATGCAGGACATGTATGAGGTCAATTTGTAATGAGTTTTTATCAAAATACGACAAAATTAGATGGGGGGGGGGGGGGGGAACTTGCGTGTTCTTAAATTCTCATATTTTACATCCTTGTTTTTTTTATCTATTTTCAAAGTGACCTTTATGGCTGCCATTTCCGCTGAGCGATAAAGCAAACAAGTTGTGTTTGATTAAGAGTTATGAGTCCGACGTGTAGGCAGCGTTCTGTATACAACGTCGATTCAACGTAACACCAATGACGTTGCTTTGACGTCGGAAAAGGATGCGTTTTGGTGGAAACCAAAAGCAACGTCTAAACAACGTTCTTTATCCAACGTCTGTTCAATGTTGTGTGGCAAGACCCTAATCTGTGGTCGCGACCAATCAAAACCAGAATACGATCAGAGTTAATGTTTTAGTTTGGTCGGATCGACATCGCAACCTCAAATCGACGTTAGATCGACAATAGAATGTCTAATGGGTAAGGGAAATGTCTGTGTCATTGTAAAAACATTTTGTGGATTAAAGAAGAAAAGTACAAGAAGGAGAAACTGATCTTATTTTTGACTGAAGGTCCGTTAAGCAAAAAAATCAATGATAAAAAAATGTCAGTGCCTAAAACATGAGCCAAAAACCATCTCTCAAACCGATTCCATCGTCTAATCCGGCAAAAAGATTGTCTATATGCCAAGAGAAAAATGGTACAATTTCCGAAATGGTCTGATTTACTTATTCGCCACTACAAAAAGTGGCGAATATATTCTCACCTACCTTGTAATATTCAATTTCCTGTTTATAAAGTTGAAGAAATGGCATTAATGTTTACACTAATAAAACACTATTGACTACAACCTTAGTTTTTCTGCTAGAAACATCGTTTTCATTATTCCGACGTTGGGAACTTGAATTTGTGTAAAAAAATCGAGAACAAAAAAATAGCATTAGAAGCTCGGAGTCAATTAGACTAGTCTAGGTTTGATGGTGTTACTTTGTGACTAGCTTAAGGTTGAGAAGACTAGCCCTTACCCAGGTGAGATCCAGACTGACGTAACAATATAACGACCGCACACGACGCCGGGACGTTTATTTATCTTTGTTCGCTCTGATTTACAACTGGTCTGGATGACACCACGGTATCAGGATCCGATATGGAAAAGTATTTATTAAGCGTTTAGCAAAAAAGGAAAACGACGTCTTGCTACTGACATTGTAACATCATCAATATGATGCCGCAAATCAAGTGTCCCGGTCACTTCTTGTCGCTTGTCGTATCATGGAACTCGTATGAATGTTTTTAATGTCATTTCTAAGATCAAAAATGTTTATAATCTTTCTACGTCTGATTTTCAATGCTGCGTTCTGGTTGGATTTGGTCTACCACATCAGAGAGGATTAGATGCTGGTTGGTTGGTTTGTTGGTTGGTTGACATCGAAATGAAGAGTTTTCGAAAATAATTTTGAATTTTTGCTACATAAATCATTAAGCTATTACATGCGGTAACAGGACAAGTGCTGCGGGGACAAGTGCCGCAGAGACAAGCGCCGCGGGGACAAACGCCGCGGAGGACAAGGGCCGTGGGAACCAAATTTTTTTAGTTAGTAAAAACTAAACAAAATAATTATTCACTGAATTGCTTTCGAGTTAGATACAATTAGGGTTTGACATTAATAATTCTCTCCGGTGTGTGATGGATTAACTTCTGTAGGGTGCAATTATTGTTGTTGATTGCCTTTGTTTAAAGTGCAATTAGTCTCTGATGGATTTACTTCAGAAGTTTGCAGTTCATATTGCGAATTTCTTTCGACACAAATTGCAATCAGTATTCCCCTAAGACCGGTAGATCTGCAGATCCATCAGTCTTTCTGGTGTGTGATGGATTATCTCATTAGGAAGTCAACTTGTGTGAAATGCAATCAACAGTTAAGTGCAATCACTTTCACTCACCGTGCATTTACCGGAGTCGGTGGTTTTTCTGGGAGTTTTGGCCAATTAGAGAATACATTCCAGAGTCGATGGTGTTTTCTAAAGCTAGTATACCAACAAATCATACGCAACTGGGATGTTTTTGGTCAGTCATACGGAACGATCCGGAGTGAGCCGACTTTTCTGGAGCAGATGGACAAACCGTACAAATACCTGTCCAATTGCATGATTAAGAGATGCTTTTCATAAATGGAATATATTACTTCTATACACGGAAAACCAAAGATATTATTTGAAGGCTATCTTTATGTTAAACTACGTGATCTCGCAAACGGATATGCATCACAATAATGCGAGGCGTCGGCAAGGACAGTGTAGAGCTAAGATTTGGATTCAGGAAGATGAGCATATCAAGGGCTACCTTGCTCATACACACACTGTCAAATAAAGTTTTACGGTGAAAAATGTATTTTATTTCTTTTCTAAATATTTTTTTTCAAAACTTGAATTGGTCCCGGCACTTGTTCGAGACCCATTACATGCCTATGTTTCTGAAGTCCTGTTTAGAAGCGTTTCGCGAACTGTCTGGCACATAGCGATGGGAAGTAGAAGGGATATTATGGGTCAACAATTGGCACTGTTTCGATTTTTATTTCATTTATAGACAGATGGGTGCATAGTTTATTAAGGAAAAGGGAAATCACTTTCTAGTTGTTATCCTACTTGCCGGCCAAACCCTGCAATAATGAAATGCTTAACACTGACAAAACACAGTGGCATCTAGCTGGCTATGGCGGGAATAAGAAACTTCTTTAGGATCCGTCGTATAATGAATATCAATTAGGAAAGCTGTCACTGCGCAGTTTAGATCCTAAAAAGAACAGCGAGAGAATCACCTTAGATGCGATTCTCAAACTTCATGTTTATTATGTAAAGGATAGCCAATTAACAAAAACGTATTCCGCGGCAGACTTCGTTTGATACGAAGAAGCAAGCGAATAAATAAACTTCAATGCATGATACTACTGTGATACTTTATTTGTGAAAATACAGTTATGAAAACAAACAACAAAAACTCCCCCCCCCCCCAAAAAAAAACAAACAAAAAACAAAACAAAAAGAAAAAAAAACAAAAATGGTTTGATTTATTTTGTGTAGCTTTTCCAAAACGTATTTAATTGCGAAAATTGCTTGAACATTATTATGTAATTAAACTAAGATAGCAAGCACCATTTACAATGCATTGCAATATTGCCAGGATTATCACTAGTCAAATAAATTGAATGGCAAAAGAGTGTGTGGAAAAAATATAGCAAAATACCAACAGACCGTTTCAACAAACGTAATGTTGGGATGAGTCGGGGGAAGGTGGGGGGCAACTGTGATTAGTACAATTTTAAAACACAGAAATTATAACGTAGCTAAATGTCAAATTGGCAAAAGATTAGAAAATTTAGTCAAAATGTTTCACTGCAAGTATAAAAGCAATGTATAACATGAATTCGTGTCTTGGAACACACGAAAATCACAATGCATTAAGAGAGTCATCATGTTTTAATTGTCAATATGTTCTGCCTCACTTTGTCAAGCATGCTCAAGAAAGCTCGTAGGATTTTTACGTCAGCTAGCAATTAACAACTACTAAATATAGCTGTACAAGAAGAGGAAAGGCCTCATCAAAAGATATACAAGCGTTTCTCTGCAGTCTCGGCACAGTTTTTTAATAATATTATTTGAAGTTGTCACTGGTATATTAAAACTATGTAAGTTTACGGGTTTACAGTCATAATAAGAACAGCTCCAATACGACACACCCTATAAAATACAGGAAACGAGGAGAAAAACGATGACAATTTTCACTCGTGATAATATATCTATAATTTGATTTTTACCACTTTAACATGGAAGGTTACACATTTCATACAAAGTGTCCCCCCCCCCCCCCCCCACTCGCATGGGAAGAATGGTCCATGAAGCATCTTATTTGACTATTTCTTGGCAAGGTAAATTTCTGTATCTGAAAAAAATACCATTCAGAGGTGAGACACCGTGCTATTAGTAGTTGTCATTTTATGATTAGGATAGTCACTGGGATTAGGTATGTTTCACCCCTCCCAATCTGTTGGGGTAAACATTTTAGCGATCTATTGCCAGTAAAAAGAAGCCGGATTAAAATCGTGACGTAGAATTTGAACTTTCATCTCATTTTTAAGATCGAGGGCTTGGTTTTAAATGGAAATTTTTGACTTTGATGAAGAAAGAGCCGAGTCTCACCAAGGCGTCAATGACACACCTGGTGGGTGGGAGGTCACTGCACCCCTCACCCATGCTGTTCTAGTCACGACACCGCCCATTGAATCTCAACAGTTGTGGCAGACTTCCAGAGAATACAAGGCATGGATTGCTTTTGTGGTATTTCACACAATGTGCGTCGAAATAATGACCAGGACATTCGCCAAATGTAAATTTCTCAAAGATATTTCAGGTTTTACGGTTTTGTGAATGCAATAAAGTTTTGTTACATAAATGTTTGCAAATGACTTCGTATTTAGAAATTCTGTTTCTATTCTATTTTATATCGGGAATTCTTCTAATCCGGCAATAGTCCCCCCGCCCCCAACAATTGTCCTTCCGGCAATTGTCCAGTGGTAATTTTCCTTCCAGGAATTTTCCTGCCTGCAATTGTCCAGTGGTAATTGTCCTTTCAGCAATTGTCCTTCCAACAGTTGCCGCAGGCCAAAATAACTAATGCTTCTAAATATTGTTGCAGCATATCATTAAATTAAGCTGATTGAAGAGGTAATGTCACAGTGATAAGCATCAATATATTTTTAAAATTGAATTCACCACAAACTGCTGTTGAGTCTGGGAAACTTAACAGACCACTTATTTTCTTTTCTATAATAGAATGGAAAAACCGAAAGGTCAGCGTCACAAAATCAACCTTTGAAATCAACCTGCAGCTCAGCTACAGTTGCGAGTCTGATTACAAACCACACATTATTTATGCGTGGGTACGTGGGAATACCTATATATATTATGTATAGTCTCCATGTGGAACTGCTATCGGGGTGGCCCTCGTGGGATGTACATGGTACTGTAAAATAGTCTTACAAATAGAGTGATATATACAATCATACGAACGTATTTTGTGAAAAGAAAAGAAGAAATTTCTCGTCAGATATTTCTTGCACTGCTATTTTTTTCAGATGATTTTACTGCCCTATCGTTTTTAACCAACAGATCGGAGTAAATATTTTATATGTTTGTGTCATCAGCACCCTTGCATCAGAAACACGGCCCTGTTTTGTTACTTAAAAAGTCTCAAAATAATTGCTCAAATTTTCTTCTTTTTTGCGAGTGCCTTGTTTAATACTAGCTTCAAGGCTGATAAAGAGACATGCCCGGGCTGACTTACTAATGATGTGAAACCTTGCCAGTGTTTTAGAGTTTCTCACAGAAGCGGAGGCGTTCCTCTCTCCTCATTTAGTTTCTTTTCTCTCTTTTATTCTTACTCAAACAAATTGTATTATGCAGCTCACATTCCAAGCTCACTGTCTTTAATTGCAACAGCTTATGTTCACAACTTACACAACAATTTAAAGGACAAAAATGTAGTTCATTTTCGAAAACAACATCCACAAAGACGACGTTGAAGGTTGGAAAAAAATTCATTTGACCGCCTTATTAAGGTATACATTTTTATATATGGATAGCACTGAAAATAATTTCTGAATGTTCTGAATATCTGAATGTTCTGAACATCTGAATGTTCTGAATATCTGAATGTTCTTAATATCTGAATGTTCTGAATATCTGAATGTTCTGAATATCTGAATGTTCTTTGACATTAATTTCACGTTAAATTTCACTGAAAAACTTCATTTCATCAAAGTCACGACGACTTAATTGGCAATAAATGCCATGAAAACCGGCCAGTACTTGAAGCAAAAATCAACGCAAGATTGAATAATTTCTAAAAGATTTGATCTGGAAAATTTTCACTTTGCAGAAGTCAATTCTACGTCAAGTACTAGAAAGGAATGGGATAATTTCTGTGAGCAGCGTTTCTTTTTCAAAATAAAATGACACATTTGCGAACAACGATGTAGAATAGGGGATAATGAACAGTGGATTTTAAACTAGAATCAGAAGGTAACTGGCTATAATTTGCGAAATGGACAGTTTATACAGCAGAAACAAACTTATTCCAGTTCTTGGAGGTGTGTATTTTTTTATTGTTGCTTCACGATTAACTATTCATTTCAGTTTGGGATTAAAAAAAATGATTCTTGTATTTCATGAAGGTGTGCTAATTTAGATAAATTGCAATTTTTCTGCTTTTTCTGCTAAAACACTGGCAAGGTTTCACATCATTGATTTTTTTCGTAAAGTGACTTATGAAAATTTTAAAATAATGCCTTGGTTCTTTACCTCCGTTGCTTTTCATATCCATTCACACTGTCAATAATTAAAGGAATTTTTTCTTTCCAATGTTATGAATATTTCACATTTAGATATCAATTTTTAATGTGTCAATGCCAATAAATAAACGGTGATTTATTTTCGGGTTAGTTCAAGTTAAAAATCAATTTTTATTTTTGTTTTTACATGCTTGTCTCCTTTGTATCTGGCTAGTTTGCTATGGTCAGTTAGAGAATGGGCTGCAGTATTGTTACTAGTTCATCTGGTTTTCAAATCGTCACATTATTTTACTGAAAGAATAATGGCAAAAATGTCTTCTCTGAGAACAAAATATGCAAATGATTACTGGATTGTATGGTCAGTGTTTGTGATTATTTTAACTGCAGTATTTTTCTTCCTGTCTTAATAATAAGGGGCCCGACTGGGTCTAAAAACATGTAGAGTGGGCGTATAAAATTTTTAAGTAAAAAAAAAAGATTCACCCAAAAATTAGGAAAAAAACTACTGAAAATAACTGTTAAAAAGAACAATTTATCCTAAAATTTTGCGGTCGCACCTTCGGTGTTTACACTTTCATACAAAAACCACTTTAAACCCTTCAAACCAGCAAATTATTTGTTGAAACATATAACTATCGTTTCACTCAAATGCTTTGTAAAACCAGAATTTGATGCCAGGTCACCAAAACTATAAGAAATATCAAAAAAGAAGTTCAGACGCAGTCGAGTCATATTTTTTCGAGAAAAAATGAAAGAAGATCACCGGTCGGTCCGGTCAACGTTTTAAAAAGTTGGGATGCGAAATAAAACTATTTTTCTGTCTGGTTTAAGTGCGCGTTTTTAGAAGGCACGTGCTGATGACGTGGTGATGACGTGATGTCAACTGGTAAGATTCCTAGCCAGAAGCACACTTCTTACGTTGTTTTGGTTTTTGCATGTTTGACTTCGGCATTGGCTTTTGTTTTTAATTTTAGGAAAGAATTCTTAAGTATCACTGCCAGAAAGTGCTTCTTTACTTTGCTTCTTTCTTTTAGGCATCTCATTCCTGTTGGAACTGGCGGCAATCCAGTATGAGAACACATAGTTCACACGAAACTTGCAATCAATACGTCGTCAACTGTCGTTGTTTTGAGTGGCATGCGTGACGTAATATCGGACATCAATTTACATTTTAATAATGGCGTTTCCACTGTGCCACTGTCTGTCGAGGACAAAATGGTGACGTACTGTCCCACATCAATAAGCTATACTGTAGGAAGAAATGACACCGATAACATGACACAAATCTCACGCCTCTCTGAAGACTTAGAAGACACTCATTACAAAAACCTTTACCTTGGATTTCGCTTTGCAACAGGTTTGGTTTTGTATCCTATATTTTGCATTTTTGGTTTGAGTGGTAACTTTTTATCACTGTTTGTGTTATCTGAGCGTAAAATGAAATCAAGCACAAATACCTACCTGCAGGCATTGGCTGTTTCTGATTCAATCAAACTCCTCGTTGATCTTGCTTATTTTGTAACAATTTTACTGATCAATCTGCAGCCAGAAGTAGGAAATATGATGTATGGATACTTGTATCCCTACGCGCACTATTTCTTTAACATGTCTGTATGCACAACAGCATGGATAACAGTGAGCGTTGCGGCGGAGAGATATATCTTAGTGTGCCACGCCACTAGGGCCAAAAGAATGTGCAACCTTGACCGTGCCCGTGTCATCAGTATTTTTGTTTTCATTTCCATGACAATTTTAACAATACCATTGGGACTGAGATACCGAACAGTAACAGTGGTTGATGAGAAATCTAACGTGACTATGTTTGATGTGGAGAAGACTCGTCTGTGGCATAATAAAACTTTCGTGGCTATTTACACGTGGTTGCAAAATCTTCTTCGCTCTATAGTACCTCTGCTCATCTTGTGTACTGTCAACTGCTTCATCATACACGCATTGTGGAAAACGAAATCTACAAGGAAACGTATGACGTCACGCCAGCGTATCAGCCGGATGTTAGTGGCTGTTATTATCGTCTTTCTCGTGTGCATCACCCCCGATGCTATCATGTCCACAGTGTTTGGTTACGGTTATTACGACGCCAATTACCTCGTGCGTGCTGTTCGAGAGGTTACGGATTTACTACTGTTGATAAATTCCGCCGTTAATTTTGTGCTTTACTGTACTTTCAACAAAATGTTTCGAAAGCGCTTCATAGAAATATTCTGCCGCTGTACCAGTTGGTCGAAGAAAATATTCGGCGAGAAAGTAAACAATATATCAAGGAATACATCGATTGGAAGCAACTGCCATGCGAGCTTGCTCTGCAAGGATACTGTAGTTAGAAGAGACACATACAGTGCTCATGTAATGCTACAGTCAAAGCAACCGCCACTCTGTTACAGTGAAGATCTGACTGAGGTATCCACAGAAATGGCGTGCTGACAGAACGACTGAACAAGTAGAATTGTTTCATGAATTGAAATTTTTGAAGAAACAAAAAAAGATTTTGAGAAATGGGTTTGACTCACCAAAATGGCCAAAATAACAAATTTGTTTCTTAGTCCCAGTCGATCAGTAAGACGTAAATAAAGAAAAGGAATGGCTCGCCTGGGTCAAGACAATAATGGGAGCCGTATGGTTGTACAAAAAATTGAAATAAAAATTTCTGAACAGGAACGCAAAAATGCTTTTAATAAATCTATGCCCACGCAAATCAATGCCTACGCCTCCATCCCTCGTATTTCCTACAAACAAACAAAAAAGACCTTGAAATAACAGAATACAAGTGGATAAATAAAGCTTCCCAGAGTGAAAAAGTGCTGATTATTATTTACTTTTTATTTAATTTTAGTTGTTTTTTATTTATTTCTTTACTTAATTTTATTTATTTATTTAGAAAACACTAAAAAATTTTAGGTCTGCTAGGCCAGTTTAAGAAAAAAAGCTATGGACGAGAAATTTTGTTTCACGAAGTGATTTAAAAGCAACAGCAATACACGCAAAGTCATGTGACTACTGAGAACGCCGATACAGAAATTCCGGAGGCTTTCATTTAGCTTAAAACTAAAAATAACAAATAGCATACCACTGCCATTTTATTAACCTTAAGAGAGGGCGTAAGGAAAGTATTAGGTCAAATGTTGGCAGTATATTACACCCTGTTATCCTGTATGCAAAGCGTACACATTGCCTTTGACACCGCCCTTTAGGCACACACGTATAATCAGCCATTGTTGTTGTTGTTGTTATTATTATTATTATTATTATTATTATTATTATTATTATTATTATTATTATTATTATTATTATTATTATTATTAGAAGTAGTAGTAGTAGTAGTAGTAGTAGTAGTAGTAATTTATTATTATTATCATTACTACTAATTCACATCAAGACAGTAAATACCTGTGAGGTGTGCATTCTTATGACTCAGATTTGTAGGCCACCCCATGTTACAGTCAATTGTATGTGGAATTGTCTATTTGAGTCTAGGCCTAAGTTAGATTGTTACCCTGTCTGTCTCGTTTTCCCACCCTCCATGGCGGGTGGGGGAGCGACTTGGACTTATACACAGCTGTTACAGAAAAGTGATGTGTGGACGGGGATGGAGGTGGGCGTAATTTTGATCTCTTAGAAAGCTTGAAGTTGCTGCTCACTATGCTGCATAGCTGAATCTGGTGATGAAAGCAGAAGGGGGCGATTTATACACCAGCAGCAACTTCCCCCGAGCATCAGCACTTGGCCAATGGGGACAAAGCGTGACATCTATGGAGACAAGATGTCTGGGGGGGAGGGGGGCATCGTATCGCTCGCGGTGTTGAGTCTAGGATGCCGAAAGTTTGCCACTCCCGTGCCACCCATACAGCGAAACATGAAATAAACATGCATTTTCTACCGCTTTAAAACTAAACTGAACATACTTTTTTTTACTTAAACAGTTTTCTTGGTCTTAGAAAATTTATAGAATTTTGGCAATGACACATATGGCATTGCCAAAGAGAATGTTACCAAAAGAATAGAGTGTTTGATCATTGCTGTTGTGACTCTACATAGGCATCTCTACAACTGTTTGATTAATCATCACAGTTACAATAGTTACAGTTACAATAATTAAAACTAGACCGTTAGCGAAAATTACACTTGGGGCCACCAAAAAAATACGATCCTGAACACTAAAAAAATAGAATTCTGTACAAATCGTTGCTAAAAGTCATGCCAAGTTGCCAGTTGCTTCAAAACTAAATCCAACACAGCTTCTGAATGTTATATCCCAGTACACACTCTGAAGCTGAAAAACGCTGATTTGAGGTTGCGTCAGTGCCAAACCAAATCGAAACACTGAATCTCGTAATATGGTTTTCATTTGTTGTGTCTATGAATAAGCAACGATGTGCAGGCGTTGATTTTGGCGCAAAAATGAACACTTCTTCAAAATTAGATCTGGTTGTAATTTGGTTGTTATCACATATGCATCCATAGATAAACTAGTACTAAACACCTTCAACAATCACTGAAAATATGTTTGACAAAAACGGTCTTCAGACGTGACGTTCATTTTGGCTACCGAAAATCCAACTTTATCCGATTCTCAATTAACGTCTCTGACGGAACGTTGAATTCGGAAAATCAACGATTTATGGAGACGTCGAAAAAATGGACTTCTAAAAAAAGAAGCAAAAACATAGAAACCATAGAAACCTAGTCGTTTTAACGCTCACAGCAGATTTAAGCCTGGTACTGGTAATGACTGGTCGCTTTGAAAATTGCCTAAAATCAGGACTTTAAGCATTCGCTTCTCTGGTAGTCATGTGACCGGTAGTGAATGGTGTGATTGGCGGTGATTTTGACCATACCAGGATTTTTGCCATATAGCCTTGCATAATTATTGAAAACCGTTGATGAAACGTTAAAATATATACTGGGGTGAATAAATTACAATAACGTTATATCGTAATAATCTTGTAAAGAATAGACGGATCATTCTTCGCCTGTTGTTTAAAGTTTAGCGAATTAAGTAAACCCAAAATGACATTTATAATGTGAAAACAACCTAACAGCAATTACGGAGGGAGATAAGTATGCTCAAAATATTTGCTTGTTTGCGCTGTCAGCTATATCATGGCGTGCGCCTGTCTTATAATGGGTTTCAATGATAAAAATTTTAATATCCATTTGTAATATAAAGTGTTGATAAATTTGTTAATAATTGAGATGCACCAGGTAGACATGGTACAGTATGTCTCTGCCACATTTGGTCATCCTGGCCTTAAAGGCTTCAGAGGAGTTTGCGTGGGAAACACTTTGCCAAATCGTACGAATACGATAAGCTATGGGGACTGAAAATCCCCAAGTGTAATAAAAAAAGTTTTTTATTCACAGCTGTGAAGACAAATGAATCCACATTGACCTGCAACCCTTTTGCAATCTTTCACAGGACACTTTTAGACTGGTGTATTATCATCAGCTCTCTTGCAGAAGTTCTGAAGTGTAAATTCAGCAGATTACGGTTCTAAAAATGCATGCCATATTTGAATATACTTGAGATTCGGCTCAAAACGACTACTTTATTCCTGAACACTGACATTTTGTTTACATTTAAATATAAAATAAATGAGCAAACATAAAGTATATGAGAATACATTTATAGTAATTTTGTCTTGTCATCTTTTAGTTTTGTCTGATCATCTGTAATTGATGAATATTCTCTTTATGCCTCAATGAAGTTACGTCAAGAAAGTTTGATCTTAGGTTAAGAAAAGACATCGGAGCAGAAACAGTGCTGGTATGAGTGACAATGACGTTAAGAATAATGAAATGGTGTGACATCGAGTATAAAGAATTCATGACATTTACATGTTTACACTCTTCTTGCTGTGTTTTTGTGGTGTTTGCTGTGCTTTTGTAGTGTTTACTGTGTTTTGTAGTGTTTGCTGTGTTTTTTACTGTTTGCTGTGTTTTATGCATGTTGTTTTGAATTGATTTAAGTACAAGAAAGGTTTTTGCATATTGAGGAATACACGCTTGACATAATCAGATAACAAACCAGAAGTAAATTATGAGAAAAATTAACAAGTTTTGATGACATGTATATTTTCTTAAGACTTAAGGCAATTTTTCTGACAATAGAAGGTTGCACTTCATAATTGGATGTGTGAAGTCTGGACAGCAACACAGATTGATACATCAATCCAAAGCAGGGAATTGTTTATAATAAATAGATTTTCTACTTCTAAACAATATTCAAAGACAAGCTACAACAACATAAAATAACTGACCACATGGTAAAATAGCTAAATGACATTGACTAGGTTGCTATCACAGATAGCTAATACTGAATAAAGAAGTTTTAAGTTTCTTCTTAAAAGATAGGTAGTTCGTTTCTAAACGTAGGCAGTTGGTAGGCTGGTAGGTTCGGTATTTTATCACATTTAACAAATTCTTATGTGATGAAGCTGTGCACTGGATAATCCGAAATGTTAATAATAGAATTTTAAACTAAATTCTGCGATCAACTGGTAACTGGTATAAGTTATAACTGACTGATGCGGCATTCAGGAAGACCATATAGTACTGCGTTGCCATAGTCCAACCTGCATGATATCAGCGCAAGCACTAACTTCTCACAGGAGTCCTGTGAGATGTATGGCCGTATGGAGCGAATTTCTGAGGTTATATGGGCACGCTTTACAGCGCTGCGATATTTCCATTTCTAGTGTTAAATGTGAATCAAATATTATTTCAATATTTTTGCACTATCCGTTGGGCTAATATGGGTTTCACCAATCACAATGCTATCCAAACTAAAACTAGTAAGGTGTGATGGTGGGATTATAACAAGCATTTTGGTCTTCGAACCATTTAACTTTAACGTGTTGACCGACATCCAGAGTCTAATTTCTTCGACACATAATAATTAAATTCAGTAGAATCGTTTAGTTGAAATTGTGCATACTTTTGAGTGTCATCCGCATAAATATGAAAAATAACTGCATGGCATCGTGTTTTTTCTGCGACCGGCAAGGTGTAAATTTTGTAATCCTACGGACCCATTAGATATCCTTGGTGCGCACCGAAAAACGACAAATCTGGTCGTATAATGCGTCATCTATGATAATAACTTGCGACTCTCCATTCTGACATTTTTAAGAACCTTTTAAGAGCGGTGTCTTCGGTATCCCAACACTTATGAATCCTTTGATCAATTGTATCAAGTGCCGAGCTTAGGTCCAACATAACTAAAACAACATCACGTTCATCGTCAAGCGCGCGCAAGATATGTCAAATATAAGCACCAGAGCCTTCTCTGTTCCATGACCAATACGATATGCAGATTTTCGTGCAATTGGTTTTGTGACATGTGTGTATCCAAAAGTTTAATGACTGCTTTTTTCAATTATTTTGGAATTCCACGGAATATTGAATGCTGGTTGGTAATTTTCAAGTTCTATCGGATTGAAAGTTGCTTTCTTAATAAGCGGTTTGACCAATGCTTATTTTAATGTCACTGGAAAATATCCATCATTCAGTGATAAGTTCACGATATCAGTTGTAGTAGGTAGCAGGTAAGGTAGGCACCGTTTCAGAAGTCTCGTTAGTATGAGGTCTAGAGTAAAGGAAGCATTAATTGTCGTGGCAATAATTTGTGAAATTTCATCCTCAGTGTAGGTGGTGAAAGACGATAGTTTCGTATCACACGTTCCGAATTTGGAATAGATGCGCTGCAATTTTCCTCCAGTTTTTCTCGAATTTTTGTAATTAACACTTGACAAGTCTTTGGCTTGCAAGGATTATATGAATTTGTGCGAGCAGCCGTTCGTCCTTATTTTTCTTCTTCACAATTTTTCCGATTTTTTGTGTCTTCTTCTCTGACACTATGGGCTCTAGGACCATGAAACTTATAACTTATGAAGAGCTTGATCTCAACGTGTGCATGTCACTTTTTATTTTCGTCTTCGATTTCGTTTTCTTTGTTTAAACGCCATGTGAAAAGAGTGTATTTTTGCAAGTAAATGCAGAGCATTTAACGTACATCACAGAACACAGTTGCTGAGCTTTGTGCGAGCTCTCACTGAGTAAATAGATACCACGGCGTATGCCTGCTCATTCAGTGAAACCTTAAGCCAACAAAAACCAAACACTACTCGGCTTATAAGACATATTCAAGCTGTGCTGTTTGCAATATATTATTCAAGAAATAACCCATTGATGGAAGTATTTTTGCGTTTTCATTTTTGTCAAGTGTTTAACATTTCGCTAGCAAAATAAGGTTCTAGTTTTATCCGAAAAGAAGCTGTTAAACCACTCTGTCAAATCTTTTTTGGGTGCAGGTTCAGGTAAGACGGTTTTATTTTTGCTATTTAACAATTCATCAAGTACGTTAAAAAGCTTTTTTGGTCAAATTCACAATCAATGATTTGTTGCGAATAGTGTGATTGTTTTTCTTTCTGAATGGTGTTAACAAATTTCAGTCTAGCCTGCCGATAACGACTAACGTTTTCGAGTTCTAATTTTTCGCATGGTCCTTTCCACTTTTCCTTTTCTCTCTTGGCAATGGTGATATCGTTCGGGAAATTTAGGTCGGATGATAATTACTAATTTTTTCTGGTGCATGCTTATCCAAAATGTTACAGAGAGGGCAATTGTATCTTTCCAAAAGGGTGTCGCCAGGTCGTAACAAATATTTGCATTTTCGACATCATGGCAAAATAAATCAATATCAATCTTTAACTTGTGTAGCACGTTTTTGTTCAAATTTTGATTTTTTATTCTAAAATATCTATGTACGGCATGGTGATCCGAGATGCGATCACTGCTAGTACACGTTGGAAGCAGTTCGTCATCGGCTCTAGTAATAATATAGTCCAGGAGGTGACCTTTTCTATGTGCCGCACAGTGGACATGTTGCTTAAGATTCATCAGCGAAAGCAGGGAAGAAAATTATTTGTTTTCGGGATGACTTAACACGCCCTCGTGAATGTTAAAGTCACCTAGAATACCATACCTTTCCTGGAGTTAAATAATATTTTCTAAAAAGTCTGCAAACCCGGTATGAAAATCTTTGAATTTCAGTCTGTGAGCGACTGAGGAAGGAGGTCGATAGACTGTATAAAACGTGATCTGTTTTCCCTGAATTATTGACTGAGTTGTGATAAATTCAAATGATAAATAAGTTTTGAAGGGGGCTGTAATATCCGTTGTTTTAATGGATTTTTGCGCCATAACTGCCACACCACCACCGCGTTGACCATTCTGCCTTGGTTTTTGATAGTATGAATAGCCATTGAGAGTTGCAGATCTTAGAGAAAGATCATCAGACAGATCTTTTAGCATCCATGTTTCGGTTAAAAAGCACAGTGATAACGAGTTTTTGCAGATATGCTACAACAGAATATTTGATTTGTTGCTAAAGGATTGGCAATTTATTGTCGATTGAAAAACATTCTTTTTGCGATGCGTGTTCGTGAAATTCTATTTGTTTCAGACAAAGATGCATAATTGGTCATCTTATTACTAAATAAATTGTTTAAATTATTTATTTATTTATTTTATTCCTTTCCTACAGGTAGAAATCTATAGAACATAGCGCAGAAGCAGTTAGCTACACAATTGCTACTGTTTACTGACTACACAATATCACATGGGGAACCGAGCAGGAAATTACTTTGACAGTTAAAATGAAGCTCCAGTGGGGATGTGATTATAAAGAAAAATTCTGTATTGCAAAGTCTTTCATGTTTCACTTTTTTGTATATTGTGTTTAAATCTTTTGTGGCAACATTTCTGTTTCTTCTATCGGTATGTTTACAAAACTGAGAAATAGTGCAAATTATTGGAAGTTTAATGAAATCAAATATAAAAGCAAATTTCAAGCTAGGATTTTTTAATAGACACTAAATTTGCACTTTAGAATGTACAGGAAATTTTGACGTTTCTACTGCAAAATGCTGATGTCAAAGTATAAAGCAATGATAAAAATGTTGTGAATGAACCAAACTCACTTTACTGGAACCATATTAACAAACGGGTAACAATGCATGCCGAATGGGATATACAATGATGTTCGAGAATATGTGGACATTTTGAAGTGCATGAGGGCAAAACAATTCGGATTTTTTAATGTTTTTCGTTATCATTTCTTTGTATTTTGAACAATAAAGTACAGTCTTGCGTATCTCGGTGCCGTGTAATCAGAATATTTTTTAAAGGTTCTTGACAAGTTCATATCTTGGCAGCAAATGATCAGCAACAAGGAAGACTACATGATAGCATGTATGGCCAAGCGTGTTAAATAAAAAATACGAAATATTTACAAAGCACGCCTTACATACTTACTTACATACATACATTAACAACTTTGGTGAAAGTATCCTCAAACATCCAGACTAATATCAACCTCTCCGTTTGTCTCGTTTACAGAATGCACCATTTCGTCAACCTTTTCCGTGCTTCTTCAGAATGTAAACAAACCTAGAGTAAAATAACTGAAGTTGAGAATAATTCTTAAAACATTTTTCGTTAAAACATACCAATACATCTGGCAATCTTAACCCTCTCAGTACCAAATTTTACAGGTAACAGTTACCAGCATGTTAGCTGATAATTCTTTAGATAGGAGCAGAACTTAACCACACTATTATCCTTAGACCAGTTAATCAAGTCAATCCAAGACGAGTGAGTTCCAAATGAAAACAATCATAGGAGACGCTAATTTGAGATGAAATTTAGAATATCACGAATTGATTTCTAATTAAGTAGCAATTGTCACTATATTTTCTAAATTTGAGATCAGTTCATGGTTAATTTAAGATTGCTCAGAAATGTCAAATATTTGATAATTACAGGCTAATTTATGGTACCAATTTCAAATTAATACTCAGGATCTATTAAACAATACAGGATGATATACAGACCTAATCTGAGACTCTGTATTGAGCCAACGGTCACCCATCCCAGCATAAACACTGAATAACTTTCTGTGAAGCTGCCTGCATTAGCATGGACACCGTACCTTCCGTTAGCAGGGAGGGGTGAACATTGTATTAATATATATATATATATATATATATATATATATATATATATATATATATATATATATATATATATATATATATACTGTATATATATTAATTTGCGATAAAGGCTCGTGTGGGATAGCGAACTCTTCAATTTGGTGATGATTTAAGTTTTTGCGGTTGATTTAAGGTAACAATGCGACATAGAAAACGTCGAAATAGGCTCATATTAGTCTAAAATTTCTCTCATATTAACAAAGTATTTTGTGTGAAAGTGGTTTTGTTAAATGCCCATATGAATCTAGGTTTATCCAATAATTTGTAATTGCTTGCACGCTAATCCGACAACTTTACTGCCAGTTATGAACTGTGAGGAAAGTTATTGTTAAAATTAATATTATTATTATTTTATAACATATTTATAATGCCCTTACAATGAAAAAGAATAAGCGCTATAACAAACCAAAACATGCTATCAAACATCACTACTAAGTTAATCTACAGATGAATTGATTAAAAGAACCATATTTGACTCTATATAATAATTAGAGTAGCATAAGTACTCACATACATATTTGTAAATTTTACACGTGTCTAAAAAGTATACTCCCATATACAACACTTGAGGAAAAACACATTTTACTATTTTATAATAGCTATTATATAAAAAATAACTAATTACATTAACTTACATATCTACAAAAAATGCGCTTTTCCGGACAGATATTCGTTCCTTTTCCCACAAGCAATGAGTTCTATAGTCTTGTTGCGCTTTTCTGGAAAGCTCTGTCATCGAAGCATTTGTTAGTTCTGTTTTCCAAGAGCAGACTCTGGACGGAGGACCGCAGAAGACGCTCATCCATGACCCAACATTCTTCATATCATTCATCATCTCTGCCAGGTCTGCATCCTCATTCGATGTGAACGAGGTTTAAAACTTCATTCCAATCCACTATCTGCGTAAAAAGAGTATACTATTCTATGGACGAGTGGGCCAAGTTTCTTCGCATTGGGGCTTATCCCTTTGTTCCTATTTTGAATTTTGTGGGAAGTCTTAACTGGCAATAGACTGAAAACTGCCAACTTTACATATGTTCTGGAATCACACAGCTATGACGACATCTAGTCAAATACCCCGCCTTCACAACCGTATGAACACTGCAGATGGTGTAGATATGTATCATGATAAACGGTGCGGAAGGAAGCAGATAAATCTAAAAATATCTGGTAGACCGCTTGTCGATTAATTAATTAAACTAGAAGTTTGTTGAACAGGCGAGCAGAAGTGACGCCATATCTTGATGTTTTTCAGGCAGACAGATACCTTTTTCTAACGGACGTGTTTCTGAATGTTCAACTACTTGTTGACAAATCACCTCTTCCAGCATTTCTCTGTGATAAATTTGAGGAGATAATTTTTGGGAAAGCTGTCAAGACGGGACTTTTATAATGAAAGGTTAATTAATGTTTCAATAAAGTAGTAGTATTAATTGACAGAGTGATCATTTTAATTATTAACCAGACATTTTATACATTGCCTTCATAAATAGCTCGAGAAAGGGTCAAGATAGAATATGTACAAGGAAAGGCCAAAAATATACGCTCATGCAAGGTGTTAAGCATTCCTGACTACTTGCGCCTAATAGAATTAATTGCAAACAGTTTCTCGTTAATTTTAATAAAAATTAATATTACATAGCAAAAATACCTATATCAATAGATCCAATAATAACAAAAGTACTCCACGTCTCTTCCAGAAATTAATTACGCTGTAATTAACTGCAGTAAAGTCATTAAATCTCTTTTTCAAAAATCTCCAAGTTTTTCGCAGTTTTTTCAGTGGATCTGGCTTTCATTTCTCATTTTTTTGCCATTCCTGTATTATAATAACACACTTGAGATATAATCTTGGGGATTATAGTCGATGCAGTCTCTTTGACCTTTGTCCGTTCCCTCTTTAAAATTGCCCACTTAATATTTTATCGTTCTTTTCTTGCAATTTTCTTCACAACACAGTACATTATCTGGTCTTTGATCAAGTGTGTCTGCGATGGCTTCAAAATTCAAAGATGTTTCTGCACTTTGTTTGCGATTGGAGCTATTCATTTAGCATCTTAAGATATTTGCTCCCACAATGAAATTTAAATCATTTGTTATGATCTTTTTCATACAATTATAAAATGATCGATGTAAGGGTTATAAATGTTAAAAAGCTATATTTTCTTTCGCAACATCGATACTGATTCGCAAATGTTGCCTTTTCCAAGACGAAGCCATTGAAGCAAAATTTATGAAAATTAACATAACTACGTGTCAGACAAATTGCAAAACTCATAAAAAATCCCTTTCATAATGAACGCCACTTTAATTGTTTTATTTATTTAAATTTGTAGTGAACTTCATTTTGAGCTAAAAAAACTCATTAATCATTTGTTCGCTTCTAGGTGTTCTCTTTCAGGTGTATGACCATTTTTGCACATTCACCTGCTCCAAATTCGCCCCTTCTGAAATAGTGTGTTTTATATCTGAATTTTTGTGTTGTCAAGCGAACGGCTTCTTAGATAAAAAAAGTAAGTTATAAGCATATAAGACATTTACTTCCCACGCTGTGTATTGTTTTCTGTAAAGAGGCACGGGTTCGACTCAGGCAGTATTGAGCACGAAAAAGTCTTTAAATGGGAATATCCATAGCTGAACATTAATCGGAATAATGTTTATATTGAAAATATACAAGGTAAAAACTTTCGAAAACGGAGTAGGAAATGGCGAAGGTGTCTATTGCCCCCAAAATAAGGGCATGTAGTTGAGTACATGCCTGTTAAAATTTATAGGTGTCATCTGTTTAAGTAAATAAGTATGACAGCGAGTACACTGTATAATCGCATAAATCGCATACATGCATGCTATCGCTTTGAAACTCGGTTTCCTCTGTATTTCAAAAAATATTCAACAGTCTTTCAAGTAAATTACTATTACTAATTCAAAGCATTGCAACGCCGGTATTAAATTTTATCAGATCAACCACTTTTAACAATTTATACTTAAGAAAGATGTAGATATTATGGTTGTTTCCATGAGCTAGATAAACAGCACGGAGTGCACGATTTGCAATGTAAATAAACGATTAATCCTGGATATATATATATATATATATCCATTTCTTATATATATATATATATATGGTTATATATAAATAAACAGAGTGGATGGATATTAAAAGAGAGCCGTAGAGGTTGGTTGTTGGACAACAACTTAATTTTATTTGTTTTGTTTTGTTTTGTTTTTTTCCTTGTTTTTGTTTTTTTTTTCATTTACAGATTACTTCTGGGGTTGTTTCGAATAGAAATCGTTTTTTTTTTTTGCTTAAAAAAACGAACTCACTCACAGACACACACAAGTAACACAAATCCTACCTTTACATATATTATAAACTACAAACAAAAATATGTCACCATTTTCTTTTGAAAATGTTTTACTGTACCAGGAGGAGAGGGTAATTGGGACAAAATTCAATATGTCACGCTGTTTTACGCAGTGTTGCTGCACTGAACCATTCAGAAACTAAACACCAATGAGTCCAGGTGTAGATTTCCCTGTAATTAAAAATTGAATTCCACGATTTTGAAAGGAGTTCTGCGCCAAAGAAAAATTGGTTCCTATTGGTAAAGAAGAGCCAAGAATGGGACAGTTTAGGCAACAGCACAGCACCCGTAAAATCACGTTTTTTTGTGTTACTCTGTTGTTTACCAAAAACGCAAAAGATTTAAAACAGAAGAATCTCTCTTCTTATAGCACATGGCGATTATGTGGTTTGCGGCTAACTGTGTCGTCGCTGTGCGATAAGATAAGATAACAGAAAACAAAAACCATACATTGTTATAAAACATTTCACCTTTGATGATATCTATCTGTTATGTTAAAACACAGCGCAGATGGATATTTTAAAAAGTAGTTTTGCTGTTTCTTGAGTATTATGTTTGGGGAATCATCAGTGAATTTTCGGAGTAAAAATGTCTTATACATTGGCTGATAAACAAGCTCGGAAATGTGTTTTCTGGGCAACAGCAAAAATACATTATCATACATACGCCAACAATTTGGACACAAGAGGCTGAGAATTAATGATTTATTCATTTATAATCGTATTAACTACTTTATCTTTTGAAATAATTTATTTATATTTCTGTTTAATGTTGAATTCAGCAGTTCCATGTTAGTATATGAAATTTTCTAATATATCTTGGACAGAGAGAAAGAGTAAAATTTTGCCTTTTCCCAGAAACTTCCTACAGAATTTCACAAATGTTTGCATGTTAAATTTTTATCATGCATAAACGGGTGTCATTTTGCTCTAAAAATGCATGAAATTGACAAATTAAGAACAAAATATTTTTTCAACCTTGAGATTCCACGTTCAACTACTTGTTAAACCTTTTTAATAGGCACATGGCGGTGTATTTACTCTATATCTTATGTTTTCAAAGCACCTCATTACCTACTCACTTCTACTAATTTCTTTGATGTAAATAACATTAAACATTAATTTTCATTGCATTGCAATTTCAGGGCAAAATAAAGCCCAAATCAGTTCCGACAAAAAATTAACATGCACAGAATAGCGAAATCGTTGGTATGACTGTGTTGCAGAAAAGTGGTCAAACGTAGATCGTGTTACGTGTATTCGGATTTTTACATACCTCTGCACTAACGGCAAAGTCTCTATGTTTGCAACTTTACTGAGGAACATGAATTATTTCTTGGATTTCTTGTTTCATGCTTTGTTACAAAGTGCATTATTATGTATTGTTGTTTCAAACCAAAATATTAAGTCATTTTGTTGAATTAAGTTTGTATTTTAATATTGTATTTTCAATTGAAAATCATGGTATATCTGTGCAATAACATATAAGTGTAATCTGTCTTTCACATTCTATCTACGAATATTTAGTCTTAATAAGCGTATGTGAACTATTTGCATATCTTTTATTATTCGTCTAATTTTCGGGTGCCCCTCATTTAGTTCTCATATCTACCTTAAATTATGTGCACCGCTGTGATGACCGTAGCCTCTTCAGCCACAAGGCGGAAATGTAAACACAAGTCAGCTGGTTCTCTTGAGAAATATTCGTAATTTCTGAGTAAATCACACGGCTTCTCTATACATTTCTTTGAAGGATAGGTATATATAGCTTCTTAGAACTGGTGGTTGTATGTCACAGCTTACAACCTTGATTTTCGCCCACTTTGTTACGCTGTCTCATTCAATCCTCCAGCTCATTCCATGGTCTACTCGTAGTCTCAGCGGACCCTTTCTATCTTCGTAGGCCAGAAAGGGTCCCTGTTCCTTCAATAAAAATGGCCATTGATCTCAATTTTCGAGGCTTTGGATCTTTTGGCGCAAGTTCAAGGACACCGAGGCTCGAACTGGCAGGCTTTTTCTTTAAAAGCACACTGAGAAGTATCCTGGCGCATTATTTTCGACCTCAGCGAAACTAACAAACTAGAGTAAAGCGTGGTTTTGCAACTGTGGATTCACTGTTGTTGTGGGCGATAATGAGGGATTCGATATCCTGATCTCAAGAAAACATATTTTTCTCAGTAAAGAATTGTTATCTGACCATAAAACTTGTGCGCCATAATTTATAATCGGACCATTTATGTGATGCACCCTTTCTAAAATAACGCCGTTGGCCACAGTCGTGCGCCGAGATTTGAAAATTGACATCAATGACGTTTCCTATTATAGGAACTATGACTCTTGCTGTCATAGGAAGACCGCAAGAGTCATCTAGGACTATCCATGGTCTGGCCCTGGATTTACCAACGCATACTTAACCTTAACTTACCCTTAAACAAGAAAATTTCCTTAGGGTTCCCTTATATTTCTTTCTTTAAGTTAAGGGAACTTTGGTGAATCCCAGGCCTGTTCTCAAATTTGGTGGAATTAAAAGCGAGCGATAAAACGTGCAATTCCGTTTTTTTTCGCTTGTTTTTTGTAAACACATCCTTATCATTGCCACTGGGTAGGCTGTTTGCATTAAACTTTGTTTATTAAAGACATCGAGCGAAAGAAATGCTCAGAAGATGTATGGCTTTGTAAGGGAGATAGTAAAAAAGAGAAAGATGTACTCGTTAGGTCCAAGTGCTCTTCATTATTTTTACTTGACAAATTTCTTTATCAGACCTACAACATGTTGCATTGTGTTGCTCATAGGGGTCAGCCTGAGTTGTTCTAAGAAACTTAGTGGGTACAGTTTTCGATATTATTTGTTTATTTAGTAAACTTTTGCTTCAAATACATCTCCTGCTACAATTTTGAGCATATGTCATTTATTTTTGGTGTGAGGCATCCCCAGGAGGTCCTGCATACAGCATATCCATTTTTACTTAATAGGGTGATTTTTTTAATTTTTGGTGCATTTTCGAATAAAATTTTCAAAAAGCTTTTGATCCGATGTCATTTATTTTTGGTTTGAGGCGTCCCTAAGGGATCGTGCATACGTCTTGTGTTTTTTTAGTCGATCGGACGATTTCTGTGTTTTGGGGAAATTTTGTGCTTTTTAAAATCGATTTGGGAATTTTTGATTTTTGAAGGAATTTTGGGAGAAAATACTTCGGAATGCCTCTCTCCTACAGTTTTGATCCGATATCATTTATCTCGCAAGCAGCCATTTCGATTGACATACTTTTTTTCAAATTTATAAATTAAACCTAGAAAAACAGTAAGATTAGCCATAGTTAAGCAATAAATTTATCATATATCACTTGTTTACATAATACAAACTTTATTGAACTGTGACTTTACAAAATTTGAGACAACCTAAAACTGATATTTGTGTCCGAAGTGGGCGATAATTGAGGACCTTTGTAAAGAGGAAAATCAAAGTGATTCTAACGGATACTGTTTGCAGTAATGAGTAAAACACGGGCCAAATCGGCTTCCTTAACCAATATGAGCGGAGTGGGCGATGTAGAACTAAGCGAATCGCTGAAAAGCATCAATAGTCAATTAAGTAAGCTCGATACTCTTGAACTAACACTACAAGAAGTAAAAGAAAATGTGCTGCAGCAAAGTGAACTCTTAGTTAACTTGAACACACGCATATCAACTCTTGAATCTGAAAATGTAGAACAAAAAAAGCAAATCAGTGAGTTAGAAAAGAGTAAAAACGAACTCAGTGTTAAAGTGGATAGTCTCCAAACGCGTATCGATGCATTAGAACAATATAGCAGACAAGAAAACATAGTGATATCTGGACTTAACGCTCAATCGTATGCCTCTGCTACTGACCCGAATCGCGAGGAGCCATCACAGAGTGAAGCAAATAATGTTCAGCAAAAGGTTCTTTCTCTGTTCAATGACGATCTTGGTTGCAATGTAGAACCTGCCGATATATCAGCCGTTCATTACCTTCAAAGAAAAAACATGGAAAAGACATTATAGTTAGGTTTGTTTCGCGACAAACAAAGACAGAAATAATGAAATGCAGAAAGAACCTTTAAGGTCGAACACCACAAGTGTTTATAAACGATCACCTAACAGAGATGAGTGCAAAATTAGCATACGAAGGGCGACAGCTGAAAAACAGGACCGAGTGATAGAGACCTGGGTTACAAACTGCAAAGGTTTCTTCAAATATTGCGCAAAGCCTAACGAAAATCCAAAGACCTTGCAACTTAAGACGATTAGTGATATAGTGAAAATACCAACCCAAATATCAAGTGCAACACAACCAAATGAAGTATGAATGTGGGATTTCTAATAAAGTAGTGAACTTTGACTCTATACAATGTGATGCCTGTCATAGTTGGATACATAGAAGATGTGCTGTTCTGTCAAAGAACGAACTTATTCGCCTTGGTCTATGAGACTCTTTTTGGTTCTGTATAAAGTGTAAAAATGAAGTTTTTCCGTTCTCTAATCTTACTGATAATGAATTTTTTGCATATCATGAAAATGTTAATGAGGAACTTAGTAGCCTTTACAACAGATGTATAGATCTAACTTTTGAACCTTATACATTTGCTGATACAGATAAGTATTTTGATAGTGATATCGATCCAGAAAACAATTTTTATAATCGTATTTCAACTCACTGTGATTATTATCTAGATGACCAATTTAATGATAGATTCAGTAAAACCGGTTTGAGTATAGTACATTTCAATACAAGGAGCTTTAATGCAAATTTCAATCCTATTGTTAATTATATGAAAGTGTTGTCTGTGAAATTCGATGTTATATGTTTTTCAGAAACATGGCTCGATATACATTCCCATAGTGACTTTCCACTACAAGGGTACATACCATATTATATATCTAGAAGTAACAAAAAAGGTGGTGGCGTCGCTGTTTATGTTAAAGAAACTCTTAAGCACACTCTTTTAAAGGACCACTCAAAAAGTGTCGAAAATATATGTGATATAGTTAGTGTAGAAATTGAGTTGAACAAAAATAAGAAAATTATTGTAAGTACGATATACAGACCACCAAATACTCAAACAGAGCAGTTTAATCAAGAGTTGAATGAAATATTAAAATCTTTTAAACGGAAAACAATTTATATATGTGGCGATCTCAATATTAATCTTCTGAACTATCATTGCAATGAAGGCACAAATGCATATGTAGATCTCATATTTAGTTATGGGTTTCGTCCGTTGATTACAAAGCCAAGTCGAATTACGGAATTTACTACTTCACTGATTGATAATATTTTTACTAATGAATGTTATAATGATTAATAGCGGGCTTCTTGTAAGCGACATTACTGATCATTTGCCTGTGTTTGCCTTTTGTAATTACATATTGGAAATTGTTACATGCAAGAAGTTTGTTAATAAAAGGGATTTGAGAGAGTGTAATGTAAATAAATTCATAGAAGAACTGAATAAAATAGATTGGTCCGAAATTAAATCTCAAGAGGATGTTAATATTGCGTATGGTTACTTTATTGATACGACTATTAAACTTTGCGATCAACATTGTCCAATAAAAGGTGTAAAGGTAAAGACTTCAAATGTCAAAAAACCTTGGTTGTCCAGTGGCTTACTGAATGCTTTAAAGAAAAGACATTGTCTCTTTTGGTTATCTGTGAAACTGAAAACTACTAAATCAATCAACAGATATAAAAATATAGAAATAAACTAACGTCGGTACTGAGGTCAGTCGAAAAAGAATATTACAGTGTATTATTACAAAAGCACAAAAAGGATATTAAAAAAACATGGCAAATTATAAATAAATGTATAAAGAAATCTAATTCAGTATCTGAGTTTCGAGAGTATTTTTGTAACAATGGTAAAACGATAAGTGAAATACAGAAATACAGATACAGAAATTGCTAATGGTTTTAATCAATTCTTTACAAATGTCGGACCAAACCTTGCAAATAATATTCAGAAATGTGAAGATAAAGATTATTTTGATTTTATTAAATATAGTTCTAATAACTCTATGTTCTTAGAGCCTACATGTCCTGAGGAGGTATTAAAAATTATAGGATTGTGTGATAATAAAACATCAGTGGATACTAATGGGTTAAACATGTCAATTGTTAAACAAATAAGCCATATAATTGCTGAACCCTTTGCTGAAATTGTAACAAATCCTTTAGTAATGGTGTATTCCCTGATAGAATGAAAATTGGTAAAATTATTCCTTTATTTAAATCAGGTAATGAACAAATTTATACTAATTATAGACCAGTCTCACTGTTACAACAATTTTCGAAAATTCTTGAAAAATTATACAATATAAGGTTAACCAAATTCGTGTCAAAAAATAATATACTATATGAAGCTCAATATGGCTTCCGAAAAGGCCACTCTATCAACCTTGCTTTATTAGATTTTATTGAAAGTTTGTCAAGTGCGATCGATAATAAAAGTATAACTGTAGGTGTATTTATAGATTTGCGCAAGGCGTTTGACACCATTGATCACGAAATTCTTTTAAATAAACTTAACATGTATGGAATAAGAGGTACAGCTCTCTCATGGATTCATAGTTATTTAAGTAATAGATTGCAATATGTTGAAGTTGAAGATAATGTTTCAGATTTATTGACAGTGTTATATGGTGTTCCCCAAGGCTCTGTCTTGGGTCCCACGTTATTTTGTTATATATTAATGATTTACATAATGTTTCGTCTATTTTGAATTACATATTGTTTGCGGACGATACTAACATCTTCTATTCTGGTCATGAAATATGTGAAATTTGTAACACTTTAAGTAGAGAATTAGTAAAATTAGATATATGGTTTCGAGTCAATAAACTTTCCTTGAATGTGTCTAAAACTAATTTCATCGTATTTTCAAATATTGTATGCAATGATTGTGATATTAATATTAATGCTACTTCTATCGAAAGGGTGTACTCCACCAAATTCCTAGGTGTCTTTATTGATTCTAAGCTGTCTTGGGAAACTCAGATTAAACATGTAAAAAATAAAGTCGCTTAAAGTGTTGCAGTAATGTATAAAGTGAAACATGTTCTAGATAAAACGGCCTTACAAACATTATATTGCTCTTTAATTCTGCCTTATTTGAACTATTGTTGTGAAATTTGGGGTAATAATTACCAAGCAAGAACTAAAAATCTTATGATTTTACAAAAGAAAGCTATTAGAATGATAGAAGGTGTACATTTTAGGTTCCATACCAGTGTCTTATTTGGTCGACTTAGATTATTAAGGTTCCATGATATTGTGAAACTTAATACATGTCTCATAATGTTCAAAGCGAAGTTCAACCTATTACCCCCTAGAATTAATGATTTGTTCGACTTGAATATGGGATGTACACGTCAGGCAGGAAAATTTCAGGTTAAATATCGACGTACAAAAAAGAGGTCATTTTGGATAAGTCTCATTGGACCCGGTCTTTGGAATAATTTGGACGATAGCTTATATCATTGTAAAACCCTCTGTGATTTTAAAAGGCGTTTTAAGAACGTTGTTATAGAGTCATACTAGTTTAAATATTATTTTTTTCTTGCTTGAAAATAGCTATCAGTCGATCTTGTCACTCATATTAATACATTATATTTTGTCAAGATGTGAACACTGTGTAATGGAGATGCTTTCCTATTATGGTGTTTTCTTAACTGTAGATAAATATACAAATATATAATATATACATGGAAATATAGATAATCTCGCCGGAATGGTTACTCAGTTTGAAAGTAATTTTGCAAACGGGTGGACCGCTTAATAAGTGTAAACTTTCTTGTTCCACCTTTTCTTTTAAACACAATTAAAGCCTTTTCGAATACCATATTTCGCGTATATATGTATATGTTGTTTAGAATGGAAATAGATAAAAGAAAGAAAGAAAATTTATTTTGGGCGTGAGCCTGTGAGGCATGCTTAGGGAGTCGTGAATACGACTTGTGCGTTTTGAGTCGATCATGGAATTTTTTTTAAGGAAAAAACTCAAAATGCATTTCCTCCTTCGGTTTTTATCAGATGTCATTTATTTTTGGTATGAGCCGTCTCTAGGGAGTCATGCATACGACTTGCGCTTTTTGAGTTAATTACGCATCAATGGAAGTTAGATAAACATGCGCACTGGTCCGAAATAAGATTCGCGCGTCAACGCAAGTTAAATGCACTTGCCCACTGATCCGAAATAATCACGCATCGACGCAGGTGACATAAACATGGACAGTGATCCGAAGGGCGAACCGAATATCAACGCAAGATAAACATGAACATTGGTCCGAAATAAGCACCTTGCATCAACGCAAGTTAAGTAAACATGCGCACTGGTCCGAAAAAAGAACCGTGCATCGACGTAGGTTGAAGAGACATGCGCACTGGACCGAAATGCTAACGCCGCATCAACGCAAGTTAAGTAAACATGTGGACTTGTCCAAAATAAGCACCGCGCATCAACGTAAGTTAAATAAACATGCGCACTGGTCTAAAATAAGCACCGCGCATCAACGCAAGTTGAGTAAACATGCGCAAAATGCAAACCGCGCATCAACAAAAGTTAAATAAAATGCGAACCGCGCATCAACAAAAGTTAAATAAACATGCACACTGGTCCAAAATAAGCACCGCGCATCAACGCAAGTTAAATAAACATGCGCGGTTATCCACGTTGCGAACCGTGTTTCGACCCAAGTTGAATAAACATGCGCACTAGTCCGAAATGCGAACCGCTCATCAACGGAAGTTAAATAATATGCGGACTGGTCCAAAATACGAACCGCGCATCGACGCAAGTTAAATAAACATGCGCACTGGTTCGAAATGCGAACCGTGCTTCGACGCAAGTTAAACAAGGAAATTCCCTTGCTCATGCATGCTAGAATTGGTCGTATCGTAAGCCGGGACTCTATCCTTGCAGAAACTTGTTATAGAGATTGGTCGCTTTATCGATACGAGATGGGGGAGGGGTGAGGGGTTTACCGTAGTTACCATTTTCTTCTTTTCATTATTATATAAATTGTAAGGGTTATAAGCGTTTTTGCCTGTTGTTTTACATGTTGGTCGGTGAAGTTACGCTGCAGCACACGCAAAAAAACTTAGGTAATGAAAACCATAAATTGTCACCCAGTCTACTTCTCTTACCTTGTGGTCTGGATAGAAGAGTGGTGATGGGACTAGGGTCACTCGGGATTATACGGCAAAGTATTGCTATTTCACACCTTTTTCACACGTGATTTTGTTTTTATCTGATCTCCGCCTGCTGTTCTGCCGTGTGGGATGAGAAGAGATGGGTGATTTCGAGGACTTCGCCGTTGTGTACCCGCCGGACGACCGGGCCATTGCCGAGGCTCTTCGTGACCAGCTTCGTCACCTCGGTCTCACCGGAGATCTGTACCCTTCAGAGTAAGTAAATTGCGCCTCGTACCTTATTTATACCAGGCACTTAAACCACCAATCGCCAAAAAGCAAAAAAAAAAAAAAAAACACCACAGACACACACACACACATACACAAAAAACTGGAAAGTTGAAATCAAGATCATATAAGGAGGCTTTTTATGGTGGAAAGATTCCTGACGTTATTCGTGCATAATATTGAACACTACGCCATCCTACATAAATGTTAATAAGCTTTATGTCCGTGTTTTTGTAAAGATTAACGACGGAAAGACCGGCGTTGAAGTGTTTTCAGTTTCATGTTTCATTATTTACTTTTGTAGATCTGTGCGTGACGAAATAGCCCTGGAAAAAATCGTCATAGCGAAATTCTTTATTGCGTCACAGAATAATTTAGACGACGCTTACAAAAGGGCCCAAGAAAAACTCAAAGAAAGCCCTGATCGTTTAACCATACCGGTGTGGTTGTCGCCAGGAAAAGACAGCTTGGTTAACAATGAGCCTACGAAGGACCATTACTTTGATTTCGCCAGCGTACAAGGTCTGGTAGGGCGTAAACCTGGAAAGACGGATTTTGATTTTATTAGTAGTGACGACTTTAGACGGGGTCTTGAAAGACGCAAGCTGAAAGAAAATATTTTAGAGAAGAAGGTAAATAAAGACGGAACAATATTTTTTTATCTTTCCAGCAAATAAATGCTGCCTTGTTCAAGTTTACTCCCCTGCAGTAGTCAGCAGTAGTGTGGTAAACAAACAATTTTTTTTGTTCTCGAACCAGCTCATCTGCCATGTAATCCGATCGAAAACTTCAGCGGCATTGTTTAAAATGGAAACATCGTAATATAGTTGTTCTGGGCTCTCCTATATGCAACCCGTAGTACGTCTTGTTCTTGGTTCAGGCTCGGTTTCCTGATTTTTGTGATTTGAGTTACTAACTTTCTGTTTTCCATATTTACCTAGAGATATGCTGTGAAACCTGAATTGAGAATAAGCTGTAATTTTGGGAAATTTTAGCAATCAAAACATATGGTGAAACTTTCTTCGGTACACAAGGGATTAAAAATTTAGATAAAGACACAGCACGCGCCACAAAATCTACAATCTGTAATTAGGGACTTTGAGGCAGAAATTTCGGGGCATATGCAGGCACTTTTGTTTTCATATAGATAACAGACTGTCTCCAGTAATGGGGTTGTTAACACAATATCGCTTCGTAAAGTAGCTGGTGCATTGCCATTGTTTACAAATACAAAACAAAAATAGGCCTTGCCCAAGGGGTTCGACTTTGGGAATATTCGAGTTATCGTTGGTGCTATGACTTACCGATGGAAAAAATTTGGGACCACCGAGCAAAAGTATATGGCCTACTGAATATTTCGAATTATGAAATAACGAGTTGTGGAATATCCACTGTGTACGAAAATTTACAAAGTTTTGAGGATAAGCTATCAAACTGATACACGGATCAGGATATCTGAGAGTTTTAGATTTTGTTGTTTTTTTTCAGAGTGAAAAAACAGAACAGCAAGGTTGGACTTTTACATATTACAATAATTAAAATAAATGAAACATTTGAATGATAACAGGTCTGATCAGAATGATAGCAAATTTTCATGATACAAATTGTACTGTAATTTTTTAATGTACAGCATTTCGCCGAGCAGCATTTAATTAAACGGCATTAAGTCGAAATTAGTACAGACAACATTTAGTTCCAGATTTATCATTGTGGTCAGGTTATTTTGAGTGACTGGTACGAGTGACTTTTATATGCACTCAGTCTCCTCTATCTGACTGCCCAGTCTGCTCTATCTGACTGTCCAGTCTGCTCTATCTGACTGTCCAGTCTGCTGTATCTGCCTGTCCAGTCTGCTCTATCTGACCGTCCAGTCTGCTCTATCTGACCGTCCAGTCTGCTGTATCTGACTGTCCAGTCTGCTGTATCTGATTGTCCAGTCTGCCGTATCTGACTGTCTGGTCTGCTGTATCTGACTGTCCAGTCTGCTCTGTCTGACTGTCCAGTCTGCTGTATCTGACTGTCCAGTCTGCTCTGTCTGACTGTCCAGTCTGCTGTATCTGACTGTCCAGCCTGCTCTATCTGACTCTCCCTCGGGCTTGTTTTCTGTACTGAGGCAACACAGCTAAGGCAAGTAATCAGCTGGCTTTAAAAGAAACTGTAAAAGGTGCTAATACTTTATAAATGTTACGAAACGTTTATAGTTCAGAGGCTATTATGATCTAATCATCTTTGAATAAGTTATACTTATTAGAAATGTAAAACGTAAGATTTTACAGATTCTCTGAAATTTCCAGCGGTTTTGGAATTCAGTGCAAGGGCAGTTATACAGTTCTGGGTGATTATTGGTTCAGCCAATCAAGGAACAGTTGGAATAGACCACAAACTTTCTAGCAAGAAATCAAATAACTTAACCACAATTATAAATTTCAATTAAATGTCGTAGATGGCAGTTTCGGCTAAATGCCACGATGCCGTAATTGATCATGTAGTACTCAAAGTGGCAATGGCGGGATTGTAATTAAGATCCCAACACCTTAATCATGGTGATTATAAAATCTGTTTTAAAAACTCAAGCATGGCAGCCGCGGCAGTTTGCTTTTAGATATGCCACTGTAACATTTTGTAGGCCGATTGCAATGTGGCTGGTCGAACGAGGGATTTTGCAGTCTGATTGAAATTTTCAACCTGGCGGTAAAATGCCTGATTTGACAGATTCATTTTAACAGATATGGATTTTGCCAATCTTGGCCTAAATATTTTATTTTCAAAAAGAAATGCCCATTGGACTTGGTGTGAGAGGAATAGCAGGAGGCATGGCGATTGCACCGGAAAAAGCCACAGGATCTGTTGACGTACTTGGACACAAGGTCAGCCAAATTCATTTCACGGAAGTCCACATTTCATCCATGGCGCTTTCCGGGATTATTTATTTATTCCCCACAGGCAATATATGCGATCGACCGCATGTCGGTCTGTCGGTCGGTCTGTCATCAAGAGCTTGTTAACACGGTAACTTAAAAACTCCTGCATTGATTTTAATGAAACTTGGTATGTAGCTTCTATGGGAACAAACACTGATCGATATTGTAAATGGGCCACGTTCGTCCAAGGAAAATGGACCAGCTGGACTTGGAAAATTTCAGCTCTTGATTGACTATTGATGGCCGTGTTTAACTGATGGGGGGGGGGGGCTGTTGGGAATATGTGGGTTATGAACACTGCTCTAGTTATTTTTTATAATTTGGGGCTACATATATAAAATATATATATGAAAATATAAGAGAAAGTTCTTCCACCACCGTGAGGTCTTCACGTGAGAAGATAAGTGAGCGGAGAGGGGGGGGGGGGAGGATTTCTATGATCATATTGATAACTATTCCCGTCTTCTTGGTGTGTGTAAATGTTCATGTTTCAGAAATTTGCGGAGAAGATTGCATCAGCTATGATCTTGAGTACGGACTTTGAAACCCCTGCCACTATAGGAATTTTTGCGCCATGGGGAAGTGGAAAAACACGATTTATAAATTGTATAAGTAAGTCAGCTATCCCGGAAAACTGAGTGTTTTTTTTTTTTTTTTTTTTTTTTTTTTTTGCTTTTTTTTGTTTTTTGTTTTTTGTTTTTTTTTTGCCTTTGAAAGATTGTCAAAGAGATTTTTAAAAAGGATTAGGATGTAAAAATAATAACATTCGCTCATGTTTGGTGCAAGTTTGCAATAATAATAATATTTCAGATATGAAAATATGCATTTTTTTCCAGACAGAAGTACAATCAGTTGTAGGTATTTCTCATTCCTGGGGCTCGTAGTAATAAAATTCCTCTTTGTGTAGAAGGCCGACTCTGCGTAGAGTAGAATTTCTATTTCGTTGTATGGCTCATGACGTAAATAGAAAAATGTATGTATGACAGTTGTGTCTGAATGTCTTTAAAATGATTTTTTCTCTAAATTCTGTTTTCAAGAGGCAAAATGTGAGGACGAAGGTGGTAGGTTGGACATAGCCGAAAAGAGAGTGAATTGTTGCTGTGTGGATACTTGCTGTAAGTGGTGGACGAGACTGATCGTGTGGGCTTTCATTGCCCTCGTTGCTACAGTCGCAATAATGGCAAGCATCATCGCCCTGTCTCACCCCAGCTTACAGCCCTGTCAATCATTGAATGTGACGTCACGGCACCATGACGACGAGGCCAACATGGCGGACAATGTCACCTATGCCACAATACTTACGACGCCAGCCCCGTGTGATGATTCCCTGAAAGTAAAGGAACACTATTGGTATTACCCGGCTTTAGGCGCAATAGCAATGGTCATTGTCTTGTTTCTAGCCTCATTATGCCAAAGAAAAGTTTTAGCGGACTGTAGAGAGACCTATGCGGATTGCTGCTGTGGTTATCCGGTCGAAGATTCAACGCAAACCTCGGGCAAAGCGAGAAGTGAGAATGCAGATGGGCAGGGGATCGAGATGCAGAACTTGAAAACACCAACATCTTCAGATAACCAAGCAGGTCAAGAAAATCAGGGCCTACTTCGAAACGAGGAGCAGTCCACGGCAGGGCGTGACAACAGGAGAAAGCGTTGTGCAAACTGTTGCTTGGACTGGAAAGCCTTGTGCTATATGATGTGGTTCCGCCCCCCAAAAGGTACCGATGACGGTGAAGACGTGGATGAGGTCACAGACGGGGAGAGCGAAGAAGCTGCCGTTGCTAAGCAACTACGAGTCATCACCGTCGACTTCAACGCATGGGAATTCTCTGGCTGTGACTACCTGTGGGCGGGCATTGTGACGACACTAGGCAACACGGTGGAGGACTACTTCGGCAAGTGGAAGGTCCGTCTCTGCAGGGTCCTCCTCAGCAGGACGAGCGGCGATGGCGAGGCCACGCCTAGATCCTACGCCTTCGCCTGCTGCCGCTTGAGATTCGGCGTCTTCCTGCTTCTGCTCTTTGCGCTGTCAGTGATAGCCATCGCCACCACCGTGGTGGTGATCGTAGCTACAGATGTCGGGGAAGGGTTCGATCACTCGATTAAGAAGTCGCCCATTTGGATCGCCGCATCGTCATTGCTCATAGCACTGACGGCCGTCGCTACAGGTAAATCACGTCACTTCCGGTGTGAATAGTAAATAATACATCAGTTAAAATATTTGTGCGATGTAAAAGTGTGTTGGTTGTTGTTGGTATCGTCAAAATTGTGTGCATTTGTTTTTGATTTTAAATAAATGTCGTAAA
Source organism: Protula sp. h YS-2021 (assembly GCA_949752745.1). Taxonomy (NCBI): domain Eukaryota; kingdom Metazoa; phylum Annelida; class Polychaeta; order Sabellida; family Serpulidae; genus Protula; species Protula sp. h YS-2021. The sequence goes on along the minus strand of OX457031.1, from coordinate 21,426,059 downwards.
TACGTGTCAGTAGAGGTTGGTGAGACAAGTCTTCAGCTGGCGAAACCGCTGTGGCATTTCTGTATAACAAAAGTACCAAGTCTTGGATTCGGGTAGTATCGGGTAGTACTATACTCGCGCCAACAGGCGATTTTCAATTTTGTACGATGGCCCCCGCGAATGTTTCAGCCTTTGGAATTGTGACCAAGAAAGTGGTGCAGAGCACAGAATCCTTGGTAACTGATATTAGCAGAGAAATGCGAGGCCAAGACTTCGAACAGGAGCTCGGCTTTATGCATAAGATTAAAGAAGAGGTAATTACTTCACGCTAGTAGGCGGGAAGGGAGGAGGGCGTTGTTATGCCATAACCCGTTGTACTTAAGGACAGCCCGAAGTGCCCGGAGACTGGAGGAAAATTGTTAAACATTATTTAAGCGAAACAAGAGAGAACCAGATTTAGCTTCCTAAACCCACTTCCCTGTCCCCCTAATTTTCTTTTAAAATCTTTAATTTTTTGCTTTTTGTTAACAGTTTTTCAGTATTTGATATTTCGTGTTTTTTTTACCTCGTCACAGGTTCATCACATAACAGACATAGTGAATTTCATGTCGCGCCTGTACGGCTGCCACTTCCGGGTTCTACTGGCCATCGACGACCTTGACCGCTGTCAGTCCGACCGGATCATGGGTGTCCTTGGAGCAGTCAGCCTCCTCCTGGAGCCCAAGAAAGGCACGATATCACCATATGTCTCCATTCTGGCCATAGATCCACGCGTTATCCTGGGCGCTATAGAGAGGCATTTCGACCCGGACAACCGGAGGGACTACAGTCAGGCTAATGTCAATGGGTAACCATTAAAACGATTCGATTTTGTCTTTACCAAACACAATTGTTGATTTTAGAGATGTGAAGAAAGGTATCTTGAAATATACATGTCAGGAAAATACACGAAGAGAAGTGCCTGGGAACTCATTCTTAAAACTAATTCGAAAACCATGGGAATTATTTTGTAGTAGGTTATATGTGCCATAAACCACTGTGCTGCCACTGCTGCAACCTACGGAAGTTGTAAGACTGGCCCATTCCCTGCTACAGTTTTCTCTTTTCTGTCATCAATGAACTCTCGAGGGGAAAAAAAAGCCTTTTAATGAAAAACGAATTGATGTTTTTCATAGTAAAGTTTTAACCTTCGAGGGTAAAAATATGAAAATTGAATTCTTTCACATGGCACGAATGGTCATGTGAACAAACGTAAGAAGCAATACATGTTCTGAAGGATAGAGTGGCGTTGTTGTAGGTACGAGTACCTGAAGAAAATCATCCACATGCCATTGTGCTTGCCTCCCCTGAGCGTGGCGGAAAAGCGACTCTATGTGGATACGCTTCTTCAGAAAAAGAAAGATAGAAGAATTCAAGGTAGGCGGAAACAAGGCACCGCACGAGGAACACTGTCCTGGTATTCCCTTCGTTGTTTTCTTTTAGTCTTTAAAGGCAGCACAAGTAGTAGATTCCAACCACGACGATTTACTTCTGTATTGGCCTTTCAGCTGTGTCCTCAACATGTATAATATTGGCGGGGAAGAGTCGTCGTTGATGATGTTCTGAATTTTGCGTTAGACGCATTTATAGCACAAACAACTGAATGTAAAAGTTTCGTTTTCTTTTGAAGGATGTGTGAAAAGTAATGATTTCGTTTTTTTTTTCCTTTTGCAGAATTGCAAGCGTCAGGCAAATACGTGCAGCCCGCAAGTCCATCACGGGACCCAGTAGGTATGCCTGTTAAATTCCTCGCTTTATGCTATTTTAAAGTATCATCTCGTTCCTTCTGGTTAAATATGTATCGAATAAAGACAAAACTCGTTTTTGAAATTCTGTCAATTAAGTTAAGAACTTCTTACTTTTTTCGCAACTTTTTTCGCAATAGTGCTTTGGTTTGAATGAGTGAAATCCTTTTCCCATTGGTGTGAGTGTTCTGTTTCCAGGTATGAGTGAAATCCTTTTCCCAGTGGTGTGAGTGTTCTATTCCCAGGTATGAGTGAAATCCTTTTCCCAGTGGTGTGAGTGTTCTGTTCCCAGGTATGAGTGAAATCCTTTTCCCAGTGGTGTGAGTGTTCTATTCCCAGGTATGAGTGAAATCCTTTTCCCATTGGTGTGAGTGTTCTGTTCCCAGGTATGAGTGAAATCCTTTTCCCAGTGGTGTGAGTGTTCTATTCCCAGATATGAGTGAAATCCTTTTCCCAGTGGTGTGAGTGTTGTGTTCCCAGGTATCAGTGAAATCCTTTTCCCAGTGGTGTGAGTGTTCTGTTCCCAGGTATGAGTGAAATCCTTTTCCCAGTGGTGTGAGTGTTCTATTCCCAGGTATGAGTGAAATCCTTTTCCCAGTGGTGTGAGTGTTCTATTCCCAGGTGTGATTGGTGGCGATGCAACAACCAGTGACTTGAGAGGAGGTGATGAAAATGAGGCGGAATTCAGCTTGCATGTAGAAGCCGGGAAATCATCACAAGAACAGCTAGGCACAGGTCCGGTCACTGATATATTAGCTGTAAAGTGTTCCGGTGTTTGTTCAACTGTGCAGTTAACTGTACTCTAAGAAGCGAAAATCAGTTGATCTAACTCTAGCACGCAAACCAATTTCGAATGTTCTGGCTGCCATTTAATTACATGCCATTTAATTACATGACATTTAATTACATGCCATTTAATTACATGACATTAGAGATGACATATAGACGCCTATATATTATTTTAACATTGCTTGCAAATACCGGTACGTCTGTTGCATAACTCGTTTTGGCTTAGAGGTTGCAGAGGGTTTCTTTTCTACGTGGAGTGGTATACCCGAGCACATCAAAAAAAAGTTCATGAATTTTCGCTGATTGGTGTTGACTTCAGTGACGGATACATATTTTAGGTTTTGTTTGTTTGTTTTTTTTTGTTTTTTTTTTTGGGGGGGGGGGGACTTTTTTGTGAAAACACAAAGTTTAACACACTATTTTTTTCTCTTTTTGTTTGGTTCGGGGGGGGGGGTAGGGTTGCAACCCTTCATTACCCCCTTGTATCCACTCCTGGCGGTTTTATGTGACCGATAAAGTGATTGTGCGCTACTTGTAATTTGCAGCCAAATTGGTGAGGTATGTGAAGGGTCAGTTGAAAGAAGAGCGGCTGTTGAAGTTACTGCACGGTAACGCCCGCTCTATGAAGCGTATCTGTAACATCATTCTGCTGGCGCTCAGTGTGTACAGGGAGGAGAAACTGAGCCAGCGCAATGCCTTCCACTTGCTGCTCGTTGTTGTCATGGTAGAGCAGTGGCCATTCAGGTCAGTTCATACGGTCGTTCGGTGTCATGACCGGGGAAGGGGGTGGGATGGGGGTGAAGGGGGGAGGGACTGGGAGGAGGTGCTTTAGGATTGAAACGGTTAGTCCTTATTGATAAAATGGAACAATTTGCGCATCTTTTGAATATAAAACAAAGACTGAAATGAAACAAGGCTTGATGTATTAGATTATCTTTTTCATTCCGCGTATTTATAAATATCGAATGCTGTTTACCCACTAGGTTTGCCTGGTTTTTCTTTAGCTATTCAGTATTAATCTCCATTGGTTGAAAAAAACTCAGTCAACGATGTGACATATTGTCCAATGGGAGGAGGGATTTAGAAGTCTTTTTTTTCCTTTTAACTGTGCGAAAACGAGGCCCATAATTTCTGGGGCTTGTAGAACCATATTGTCTATGGTTTTCTAGGACCAGTGTTTAATGAGCTTTAAGACCGTGATTTCTGGGGTTTGTAGAACCATAATGTCTATGGATTTTCCAGGACCAGTTTTCTTCTGCAGTATTTTATGAACCATGTACAAAATTCATTGGCATCGAAAGAGGTGGCGGCGACTATCGGTGATCTGAAGGTTATGAAAACAGAAGCAGGCAATACGGAGGAGGACATCTCTGAACAAGAACTGATAGAGGCATGGAAGAAAAAAAAGGGACTTGTTCGGGAGGTAAGGCCATTGTTAATTAACACTTGACAAGCTTTTGGCTTGCAAGGGTTATATGAATATGTGCGAGCAAAATTCGTCCTTTGTTTTTCTTCTTGACAGTTTTTCCGATTTTTTGTGTCTTCTTCTTCTCTGGCACTATGGGCCCTACGACCATCAAACTTGGGACTTATGAAGAGTTTGATCTGAATATGTGCATGTCATTTTTTTATTTTCGTCTATGATTTTGTTTTCTTTGTTAAAACACCATGTGAAAAGAGTGTATTTATCCCCCGTGAAACGGAGGGATATAGGTTTGAGATTGTCCGTCCGTCCGTCCGTCCGTCCGTCCGTCCGTCTGTCCGTCCGTCCGTCCGTCCGTCCCCTCTTCAAGCTAAGGACTTTGTGGACACCACTTCTATATCAACGAAGCATAATTCAGCTTTCATATTTCATACAGGCAAAATATAGGGTATAAAGATGTGCAACGTCAAGGTTTCAGTTTGATCGAAGCAAAATTGACAAATTGACAGGCTTTTGAAAATCGTCGAAAATAGACATATGTGCACATGTATAGGACTTTGTGGACACCACTTCTATATCAACGAAGCATAATTCAGCTTTCATATTTCATACAGGCAAAATATAGGGTATAAAGATGTGCAACGTCAAGGTTTCAGTTTGATCGAAGCAAAATTGACAAATTGACAGGCTTTTGAAAATCGTCGAAAATAGACATATGTGCACATGTATAGGACTTTGTGGACACCACTTCTATATCAACGAAGCATAATTCAGCTTTCATATTTCATACAGGCAAAATATAGGGTATAAAGATGTGCAACGTCAAGGTTTCAGTTTGATCGAAGCAAAATTGACAAATTGACAGGCTTTTGAAAATCGTCGAAAATAGACATATGTGCACATGTATAGGACTTTGTGGACACCACTTCTATATCAACGAAGCATAATTCAGCTTTCATATTTCATACAGGCAAAATATAGGGTATAAAGATGTGCAACGTCAAGGTTTCAGTTTGATCGAAGCAAAATTGACAAATTGACAGGCTTTTGAAAATCGTCGAAAATAGACATATGTGCACATGTATAGGACTTTGTGGACACCACTTCTATATCAACGAAGCATAATTCAGCTTTCATATTTCATACAGGCAAAATATAGGGTATAAAGATGTGCAACGTCAAGGTTTCAGTTTGATCGAAGCAAAATTGACAAATTGACAGGCTTTTGAAAATCGTCGAAAATAGACATATGTGCACATGTATAGGACTTTGTGGACACCACTTCTATATCAACGAAGCATAATTCAGCTTTCATATTTCATACAGGCAAAATATAGGGTATAAAGATGTGCAACGTCAAGGTTTCAGTTTGATCGAAGCAAAATTGACAAATTGACAGGCTTTTGAAAATCGTCGAAAATAGACATATGTGCACATGTATAGGACTTTGTGGACACCACTTCTATATCAACGAAGCATAATTCAGCTTTCATATTTCAGACAGGCAAAATATAGGGTATAAATATGTGCAACGTCAAGGTTTCAGTTTGATCGAAGCAAAATTGACAAATTGACAGGCTTTTGAAAATCGTAGAAAATAGACATATGTGCACATGTATAGGACTTTGTGGACACCACTTCTATATCAACGAAGCATAATTCAGCTTTCATATTTCATACAGGCAAAATATAGGGTATAAATATGTGCAACGTCAAGGTTTCAGCTTGATCGAAGCAAAATTGACAAATTGACAGGCTTTTGAAAATCGTCGAAAATAGACATATGTGCACATGTATAGGACTTTGTGGACACCACTTCTATATCAACGAAGCATAATTCAGCTTTCATATTTCATATAGGCAAAATATAGGGTATAAAGATGTGCAACGTTAAGGTTTCAGTTTGATCGAAGCAAAATTGACAAATTGACAGGCTTTTGAAAATCGTTGAAAATAGACATATGTGCACATGTATAGGACTTTGTGGACACCACTTCTATATCAACGAAGCATAATTCAGCTTTCATATTTCATATAGGCAACATATAGGGTATAAAGATGTGCAACGTCAAGGTTTCAGTTTGATCGAAGCAAAATTGACAAAATGACAGGCTTTTAAAAATCGTCATAAATCGACATATATGCAAACGGAGTGGACTTCAAGGAAGGGTGTCCAGTTTCCTGTCAATGGTAATCCATTAGCTTAGATATTGCATAGGGGTAATATTTAGGGTTTCACGGGGGATATTGCTGCTCTCTGACAGCATCTAGTTTTTGCAAGTAAATGCGTAACATTTAATGCAGAGCACAGAACACAGTTGCTGAGCTTTGTGCGAGCTCTCACTGCGTGAATAGATAACACGGCGTATGCCTGATCAGTCAATAAAACTTTAAGTCAACAACAACCAAACACTACTCGGCTTATATGACGTATTCAAGCTGTGTTGTTTGCAATATATTATTCAAGAAATAACCCATTGAAGGAAGTATTTTTGCGTTTTAATTTTTGTCAAGTGTTTAACATTTCGCTAGCGTAATGAGCTTCTAGTTCTCATCATTGTAGTCGCAAGCTGTGCTTCTTCCTTTATCTCAGCTGGGTTTTTTATTTCGGGAACGACTTCATAATTAGGGAAAGATTTCTTTTGCCTTTTTTATTTCAGTTTAAATATGGAGGGAGGTTTTTTAATTCAATACATTTTCGTTGTGTTACTACTGCTTTTAATGGCAATAAACAAAGTTAAACGGAGTGGACGGTGGAATTGGTTCGGTAGGGTATGGCATACACACAACATCTTTTGAACTCATTTCAAGTTTTAGATGTCTTGGTAGGCATTCCACATGATTATGCGTTCCACCCTGATTATTAAAATACTTTCGAAAATTTTGAATGGATGCCATCCATTTTTATTTTAATAGACTGGTGTGGACCAGTCTATTTATATCATTTGATAGTTAGAACATGTCATGCACAACGCGTTCTGTGTATTTATTTCAAGACCTAGAGAAACAAGGCTTGCTTTGTGTTTTAGGTTGATGAGTGGAAGAAGTTCCTATCGTATGACTGGGACCCAGAGCTTTTCAACGTGTTTATCGACACCTACAGGTTGCGTTTTTCTCACCTCAAGAAATACATTCGCTATGCCGTCAACCATGACACGAACATCGAATCCATCGTGGAACAAGGTCTGGCAGAATTAGACGACCGGAAAAATAACAAGCAAGAAAATGAAAAGCAAACTGAATGAGCTTCATAAGATCAATGAACAGGAGTTTGGAGGGAGTAGGGTTGCAGTATTAACAAACCCGTGGTTTTATAAGAGTTCGGATACAAGGTCTGCTTATTTTTTATTTTTTTTTTTTTCGTCTAGAAAAGGTGGTGAAATATTGTATTGTGAACCGTACAGCGATAAACAGCTTAACCACTGTCATCCGAATTTGCCGGATCCTTTCTGGTATTTAGTTATGTATGTTATATTTTTAAACAGGTGTTATTATCTGTGTATTTCATTTTGTTATACTTCTTATATTTTTAAACGGTTATATTTTGAGATCTTTTTACAATTTTCAGTTAGTTTGTATGTTTTGTATTTAATAACTCGAATCTCGATAAATCAGTGCGGAGTCGAAACTGCCACAAGCTCATTATTTATAAGTATTATAAATTATGTGGATTTCCTTGTTCGATATCTCTAACATATATTTTTTATGCAGCGAGGATTCGTGTCATTGAAAACCAATTACAGTATAAATGTATGGAGAAAGAAGTCACCAGCCTTGTTCAGTGTATTTAACCCAAAGAATTTGTTGTTATTATTTGAATGTATGAATGTTTGAAGTAAATGAGAATTTAGGATTTTTTTTTCTCTTGGACTATATAAAGCACTGCCGGCTGTGAGTCCATTCCACTGTGTTCAGTCTTGATATATATAGAGTGTAACTGACGTTTATTGTCGTAAAATCACATTTTCATCCCGGCAAATATTCTAAGGTCGATCCAAAATCGATTTGAGGTTGCGGCATCGATCCGACCTAACCACAACATGAAATCTGGTTTTGCTTTGGTTGTGATTGGTCGCAACCACAGATCAACGCCTAACCAACGTCTTTGACACAACGTTGAACAGACATTGGGTAAGCAACGCCGTTAGACGATGCTTTTGGTCGCAACTAAAGCGCAACTTTAGGTCAACATTTTCGTAACTGCTCAATACTGTCTTCATGACTCGAAATGAATCAACATATGCTTTGCTATGTGACTTCACTGGCAGTTTGATTACAAATAAATGTATTAGCTGTTCGTATTTTCATATGCGTTCAGATAAACTTGGAAAGATTATTGACTGATTGACCAATCAGATTATAGCATTTACATAAGTCATCGCAGGTTGTTGTGATGCCGCGATTGTGATGTAAGTTTCCAGACATTTTATACCGTTTTACGTAGAAGCTTTAAAACCGTTTGCTTGAAGTCTTAGTGTTGAGTGTGTATTATTGATTGTAGTTGAGTCTGAAATAAAGTACATCGAGTCCGCGGTCTAAGTGGTCAGTTTTACTCTTTCTGGCAAATATTGACAGCATTACATTGTTGCATGAAATAAAATTTTAAACGGGAATACACTTCTTTGTATTTTTTATGACTCATCTTTAGTCAGTCTTTTCCATTCGCTTAGCAATATTCCGTGTGTTCTACTGGCGACATGATGCGGACAAAGCTATCGTTTTTTTTTTTTTTTAGAACCGCCACTTCCGTTCGAGACGCTCTCACTTCTGATCTAAAACATTCGCCACAAATTAACCTCCGGTACCATCAGAACCGACCAATTGGCGTCACTTTAATAACCACTAGTGACGGCTTACTTCAATTTTGAATTGTTGGTCTCGACTTAATATGCCTCGGTAATGTATTCCAAAGTGACCTTTGAATTAATTAAAAAGCAATATCTGCCAATAGGGCATACCAATTATTTTTATGGACTAGAGTTCGGTTTTCAAACCCTTGCCCCCCCCCCCCCTCCCCCAAGGCCTTCCCCCAACCCCACTCCTGTTACGTTTGTCATAGCGACAACGAAGCCATGAAATATTTCAACTTAACAGAAATGAACTGAACGCATCTAGAACGTAAATCGAAAAAATAGATGTATATAAATGCGGTAACAGTGAAACATACGTGTTGCTTCAGATATATTTCTACAAAATTAAAAACTGACTTGAGGAGAGGGATGGCAGGGGGGGGGGGGGCGGGAGTTTATTTTCAATTGAAAATCCAAGTAAAAGTAACAGACCGTTTAACGCTATATATTTGCTGTGACAATCATTTAAACACCACATCCATTTGTGTATTTTATTGACAAAGCTTATTTGAAGTTTTTGAAAAACCCAGCTGCAACTGGGTGCAAAACAAGGCACACTTTCACTTTAACTTTGGATATTGAGAGGTCAACATCTCGGCGAAAATATCAATATTTCTCGAATATATAAAACCGTTAACAACAAAAACAATACCACGAATGGAAACAGGCACAGAGAATGAAAAAATAAAATTTTTATCAAAAATACTTGCAATTATTGGTGTAAACAAGATGGTTTGTAAACATTCTTTTTCTTGAAATTATAAATACGTCACGTGACACTGATTGGCGCCGTCAGAAGCAGAGGCAACAAGTTCATGAATTTCACTTACAGATTTCTTCGTGTAGTATCCAATAAGTATCCTGATGAGAGCAGACGATCTGCTAGTTCTCATCCTAAACCACAATCACACGGGTACCATAATGGCTTCCTTTTATCTGAGAATAAATTCTGAATAGCCTTTGGTCTCAGTTGTTATACCCTGCGGTACAAAAACCGCAAACCCGCAACTAAATTATGTCGTTTCAAACGTGGAATACTCAAAAACATTCTCAGAGTGATTGTGATACACCGACGCCTGTGGACAATACGCTCCTCCGGCTTACTCAGGCATAAAATAAGTTTCTGTAGTTAGGCCTTAAAGTAAACACTAGTTAAAGTTCGGTCAATACAAAGTTATCTGAATGAAAAACAGTATAATCTAGTTTTTGTTAATCCTATAATTTATGCACAAGAATCCCAACACTACATCTCTATCATTTATTTTTTCCACAATCATGAAATGTTAAGTATTTTTATGACCTCGGATTTAAGGTCAAAGAACTTCATTGTTTAGTGTATCAACAACCCTCTATTTGTAACAAGTATACGCGAATATTTTACATCAACCGGAGTATTTTTTCAATTGGAGTTAAAATCACTAACTGAATACCAAATTGCTTTGTCATTCAATATTATGGTTATCAAAATGTCTTGTACAATCTATAGAAATTCCTACAACAATAGTTCAGCATCAGCTTTAAGAAACAGATCTCCAGGTGTGAGCCTATGGTGTGAGGCGTTTCGGGTCACGTGGGAAGAGCGATGTTTTCCGGATGTTATCGAGGCCAAGGTACAGCATGCAGACGCGCTCCATGCCTATACCGCCTCCTGCGTGCGGCGGACAGCCATACCGGAAGGAGTCAATGTAGGCCCTGATGGTGTCCACACCTGCAAATTAAAATATCACCTTCTACGTGACTTCTCGCTGTGACACGATGCTACAACTGGCCACCAAACACGATGTCTCACCGCTTCATAAATCACAGTTAAACGGTCGATAAGTAAACGACGGAAAAGTTTTAAAGTTACTCTTGATTTTTTCTTTTTTTTTTTTTTTTTTTTGAGGGGGGGGGGGGGGCGTTTTCTCTTTAATTTGGAGTGATATTGCGAAAAACATGATCTAAAACTCAATTGAGAAATGCCTAAGCCCCTCCATCAGCCCGCACGTGGATTATCGAGAAGGCCTCACCCCCCCCTACCAAGCCCCTCACTACTCACTGATGCCGTGATGCCTGGCCCGCTCCTCCAGTAGAGTCGGCACGTGGATTCTCTGCGCGCCCGACAAGATCTCCTCACCGCGCATAAACATGTCGTAGGAGTTGCTCCATTTCTGAAACCACACAAGAGGGTATGAAACGAAGACCCACACCGAACAATGAACTTTACCTAACTTGCTAAATACGACACATTTTTAATACGTTCCGTAAGAACATTCTAACTTCTTACTAACTAACTAACTAGCTAACCAACTGCCTCAGTTCATTAATTACTGAACAAACATAAAGAAAAGAACTGCAGGGTGCCAACACCTTCCTCATGTAATTTCCCACCGTTATGCGTTTCTTTAAAGACGGATCAAAAGATCAATGGGCCCTTTGGCGTTGAATAACGTATTTTGTATTCACAGAGACAACAAACCTATACAACAGCACCATACAACTCAAGTATTATCCGTGTCATTTGTAGTGTCCCAAAAGAATCAAATATCAGCATTCTATTTTTTTCTTTTACATTGAAAGACTTACGGGATTATTGGGATCCGGCATTGTGTAGAAGGGCCTCACCGCCAGCGGATACTTGTCCAGTATGAAGAAATCAGTGTCATACTGCTCAACACAAAAACAAGACGCATTTTATTCAATGACATTTTGCACATGTTTTTCGCTTGTTTTCAACTTTTCTCTTTTGCGACATTCAACATTAATTTTATATCTTAAGTTTTTACTTAAGATTCTTAATATATATATATTCCACTAATATGTCATACATATTGTATCTATTTCAATTTTCATTCCAATGACTGTGTCCATAACTTTTTGACTGATGGATTTTAAAATTAGTGCAATTATGTCTCTCCTGGTATTGTGTCTCGTATTTTTTGTTTATTTTTTTTCTTTTTTTTCACAATTGCAAAAACCATCACAGGGCACTACAATGTCTCATGAAAAAATAAAGCGCTGAACGCGGTGCAGGCGTACTTTCGCTTTGACGAGTCTGCCAAGGAGCTTTTCCGACGGCGTGGACAGGTCATCTTCGTCCCCCATCTCCACGCCATTGTTACGCAGCATTTTCACAGCCTCCGGGTACGTCAGCACCAAACTGTAACCACACAGTGTGCACAGGTCAATAACTCGCACAATACTCTCCAGCAGACTACATCAGTTACCTCAAGAAATTCCACTCAATGCAAACTTCACTTTATAATAAATCACATTTCCACCACACGAAAAGCTAAAATAAATCGTCATAAAACAGAAGCCTGAAAAAAAACTCGGAATTTTATCAACAGAAATTATGAGAAATCCAAACTTCACGAGTAGACATCCGATTTTTCAAACGCTGGACTTTTGTAGTTTGACGCAAGCGTGACTGACCTTGGTTCCAGGAACTTAAATGGCTCGTGTGGATACTGTTTATTCACCGTCTGGATTTCTTCTACATACCTGTTGATAGAAAACTTTTCTACTTTTAACACTTGCATTAACTGACCCTCAACTGCTCAAGAAAACGTTTAGGAACAGCAGTAGCTACCCAAATAATTTGTGTTGTACAGTAGTAACAAACCAAGTGATAAGCCCAGTTCAATGCACGAAAAAATGAAACAAACTGAATCCTTCTAGTCCTCTGTTGAAGATCGGTTTTTCTTTCTAAAGTGATAAATATAAAATATAAAGATGCGCAAGCACACAATAAGGATTGCAGGGTGACTCTGGCTCAGTGCATTTGTATGACAGTCATCGCAAGGCGGCACCAGCTTAGTGCATATGCACTAACATACCACGCTTGGTGGATTCGAGCTCACTGCTCATCTACTAACAAACAATACACAATGAACAGTAACCAGGTGCCAATACTCACTGCTCCTGCAGTCCTTTAAAGATACTGACAAACATGTCTCCTATGACCTTGATGACCTCATGGTAGTGGAATTTGAAGGCCATCTCAAGGTCAAGGCCAACAAACTCGGTCAGATGCCTGTGGGTGTTGGAATCCTCTGCCCTAAACACAGCGCCTACTGAGAACACCTGCGTAATAAAACCACACTGCAGTGACTCATCGACTGGCGGTGGTACACCTGAATCATGTACAGCTTCTGTTATTTAGTGTGGTTAAAACACGCACAAGCTATCAGCACAACTGATGTTATACTAACTGATCATTTCAGGGTTAGTAATTTGGGGTTTGGGCATTTCGGCACCTGTCAAATTCGGCAACAAAAAATCTCGGCACCTTTTGGACCAGTCGGCACCATTTTTGTTCACAAACTCGGCAACAAACTCGGGAAAATGGTGCCGAATTTGTAAAGCGTGGTGCCGAAATTGTATGAAAATTTATGCCGACATTGTAAAGCATGGTACCGAATTTGCTGCTGCCGAGTCTGTTTGGTACCGAAATGTCCAAAGACCTAGTAATTTTACTAGATTCTTGACATCGAGCGAATCAATACAAAAAGTCCCCTGAACACCCGAAAATCAACTCCCACACACTCTCCAACTCAAATCATCTCGCTTTTTTATCACCAGAACATACAGGTGGTCCCATCCCCTCCGTTCTCCCACCCACCTAAATCACCTCGCTCTCTAATGGGCGTGAAGGCAGTGTAAGACCCCCTCACCCCCCCCCCCCCCAACAATCTAAATAGTCCCGTCCGGAACTCATTGGGACGTAAAGGGAGTCGTTACCTTGTCGAAGTCAGCCGCGATGGCCATCTGCTTGTAAAGCTGAGGAGATTGAGCAAGATACGCATGACGCTTGAAGTATGACACTTCAAAGACGTTAGCCCCGCCCTCCGACGCAGCTGCAACAAAATCAAAACCATGTTCCACACGTATTCTTTTTTATTTAAAACTACTCTGCACACCGACACAGTCGCTCTTGAACTACTTCAAAGATCCAACGTTGGAATAATTGTTCAGGAAACATCTTCGGATCACAAAAAAATCGATTTCATTTTCGCCGGCCGATCTTTGCGACGCTGCAGTATTTACTGGGACCCCCCCCCCCCCCCCCCCCCCCCCCCCCCCCGACCGCTCTCAGTCATACTATCAGTTATTACGTATTCTGATCCATCTGTCAAAGGAATTTCCCTTGGGTCAAAAGGAATATCTAAATATAGTGCGGAGAAACTTTGTGAAGATATGAAAGAAAAAGACTGTAATGGAATCTAGTTTTTTTAAAGCCTAAGGTCAGCTATGCTTATGCCCTCACCAACTGAAATGAAGGAACCCCATAGTGAGCAACAAAAACAAAAATGTCATGCAAACCTGAGATTATTTTTGGTGTATGTATTTCAACAAAGCCATTTTGGTTAGATGGTCCCTGAATAGTCTACAGACACCCGCCTCCACACGGAAAATGGCCTGATTGGTCGACGTCCTCAGGTCGAGAATTCTGTTGTCGAGTCGCACATCTTGGTTAACTGTAGAGAGCTGTATTGACAAAAACAGTGTCACGTGGTTGTTTATCATATTTTTTCACTGCTTCTGCATGCCTCCTGGACAACCATTTATACCATGCTTTCACTTGAAAAATATTGAACTCTCTGGGAACATTGCACAATTCACATTATCTATGATTAAAGCTTCTGGGTTCAATCCTATGTATTTCACTATTAATGGGTTGCACTCAAAGCCGCCCATTCTTCAGAAGTTGTTTATATAAATACAAAGGCATTGGACAAAATAAACCCTGACTCATCGCAGAAAGCTTTTGTTTTTAAATAGCAGACAAATGAGCTTATGTGAGATTCCGAGTTGGCCCAAGGAAAGTTGCAATGTGCAATGCGCCCTTTAGGACAATCCCGGGGATGCACGAGACGAGCGACCCCGATGACGTCACGCGTGACGTATAGCGAGCTCACCTCGGCCGTCTCGTCAGCGGCACGTGACGCGTCTTCTATGAGCAACGGCAGCCGCGGCTCTGACCGGCTAACCACCCACACCTGCAAACAGAAGTTGGGTATAATACATCAAAATATTATTTTTTACTAGATCGACTCGTATTAAACTGTGACTAATTTTACTTCTAGTATTTTAGTAAGTCGAGTTACAGGCCCCATTCTCCGATTCTCAGCTTTCGTAGAGGCGCTTAGGGCCACGTAGCGATGAGTGCATTTATCGACATGGGTATCTATTGTGTATCGACTTAGGGTCTATTTTTTATACCTGTGTGACGTGCAGTTCCACATCTTGCTGCGAACAACTGGACACTTCGACCATGGCTTTCTTCACCACTCCTTGTACATCAACTATAGACTCCTTCTCTATACTAAAAAGCGTATAAACGAAGAGAGGGCATTGTTATGCAGTGTTAAAACGCTTCACGAACAAACTCAGCCTTGCCACAACTGATCCACGACACCAGTTTAAACCCACAAAAATAGGGGATACTAAATCGCTAGAGTAATCACATTGAGGGTTCAGCTTCAGGGAACATTGCAAACGTAACTGTACTGACACACTTCCTCAGAAGGAATTCTATTATACCTCCAAATACTTGGATAAAATTGTTCTAACCAGCACAGTTGCCGTGACTACTTACTCTCCTATGAACTTGAGCATTGCTTTACTGGTTTTCTCGCCCACTGACAGTAGTGCTTGCATGGTAAAATGTTGCTGCCTCAATACAAAGAAACACTGCTTCCCTAAATATACGAAGGAGTGCTATTTAGGACAAACCAATTGCAGAAACCAATCTTGTAAAAAATGAATGGCTGTGCATAAAAATTGCGATTGCGGTTGTTTTGTTGTCGGTCAGTATGAAAGTAGCCGTGGTTCAGTCTGTCACTTGCGTAACTTTTATAGCAAAACTAGCGACGACAAAATCTCTCGAGACATCTTTAACATTGTAAAGGTAAACAAGACTCTTTCATACAAGAAGCTATTTAAAATAGTCCAAAACACATTCATTCTGTCATTATAGGTATTATCAACAATAAGTTCTAAGAATGTTCATAACTGACACTTGGCCAGTGGAATTCAAATGGCTTTGGCATACTTGGTTACCTTTCAGTCTGCCTGTGTGCATTCGGGCACGCACCCACACAGTGCTTCCATCCTCCCCTACGCCCAGCTCGCTGAGGTCGTGAAAGCGCATGTCTGGTTTGTCTCGAGACTGGATAAGTGGGTAGTCTCCATAGCAACCCGACGAGACATCAACACCACTGTCAGTACTGCTCTCCTCACTCGCTTCTTCACCCTGCATGAAGAATGACGTAATCAAGCACAAAACGAAACAGCCACACGCAAGTCTTTCAAGCGATTTAATGCGGTCACAGATCTCTTGTGAAAAGATCCAGCAATGATCCATTATGTACCATATATTCATAACATAGTAATCACTCTAGATTTCTCACTGTTTTATTGTCACTAACGACCAGACTGTGTTGACAAACTACCACATTGTCGTAAACCACTTGACAAACACCCAATCACATACGATAAACTTATCCTACCACACTGGTCATTTGTTCTAGAACCCAGTTTTGTTTCCAATATGTCTGAGCTCAAATATGTCACTGACCATTTACAGTTGTATAGTGTTAGCCTCTCTATTTTATCCGGTTATTTCGGCTTCTGGGTTTGACATTTTTTCGATACCCAACATGACGCAATTTTGGTTTCAAACAATACATTGGAGCTGGTAGTAAAGCCATATTTTTCAATGCTTCAAAAGCTTTATTCTGAAAGCGAACTGAAATATTTAAAAAGACATATATTAGGACCAAGCAGGAATCCTTACTATCTGCCTGACAGAGAACAGTCAGACTTATATACGCGTCTTATTCCAAATCGCAAAAAGTCAACACTTATTTCCTCCATCCCTTAAATACAGCAAAAAAAAAAGTCAAGTCCCTGATTATAACTCGCCACAAAAATATCCACCCGCTAACATTGTACTGTCTCACGCAATTAACGGGCCACTGCGCTTTATGTTTACCTTGTCTTTATAGGCCGCCTTCTTGGCAGATTTCTCCGCTTTCTTGTCCATTTTCTTGAGTGCTTTCTTGGACAACGGTTTTCCGTCTGCGCTGTAATATGATAAAAAAAATAATCAATGATAGAAAGGGTCCGCTGTGTAATATTATTGATAGTGTTACAACTATCCACCCTTGGGTATTGTTTACTGAATATATTCTATCTGGTCATGTGACCATGTGACGTAATAACCAGAATGGCTGAGATGTAAATAAAGGTTTCAACATAAATCATTCAATAGTCGCATCATTCAATAACACAACATGGTGGCAGCGGTGACCACGCTGAAAAAGATATGTAGGACCAGTGATTCAGCTCACTTGCAAATTTAGTACACTCAACGCCACAAACAGAAGAAATGGCAACAAACGCAATTCCCGCCCCTCAAACGTTCGATTTCAAGAAGCCAGAGGAGTGGGGCCGATGGCATACTCGTTTTGAGCGGTATCTAGCTACTGCCAAAATAAATGATGATGAAGAAAAAGTAAACACCCTACTGTACTGCATGGGTATCGAAGCGGAAGACATTTTAACCAGTTTTCGGTTATCCAGTGATGAGATGAAATCGTACCAGACAGTGAAAAACAGATTTGAATCTCACTTCAGTGGGAAGAAAAACCTGGTGTTTGAACGTGTGAAATTTAGCAATCGTTGTCAAGGCATTGATGAAACATTAGACAACTTCATAAAAGACTTGTGGATCCAGATTGAAAAGTGTAATTATGGCGCCACGAAAGAAGAACTGTTACGTGATCGCATTGTTGCGGGAATCAGAGACAAAAAGTTATCAGAACAGTTGCAGAGTGAAAAAGATCTGAAACTTCAAGACGCCATAGACGAGGCACGAACGCGGGAAGCCGTCCAAAGACAGTCTGCGCATTTAAACACATTCAATCCCGCTCAAGCCAATATGGTACGCAAACAACCATTCCACAGGGACTCAAAGACACAAAAACCAGTAAAATAAAAACCAATCACCAATCGCGTGCAGCGCCAAGACGTCATCAACAACAAAAACAACAACGCCATGCCACTGGTGTGGTAAAAACAAACATTCCAAACAAGATTGTCCCGCGAAATATTCTACGTGCAACTTCTGCAAGAAAAAGGGGCACTGGGCTGTTGTCTGCAGAACCAAGCAACAGAAACGCATTCACGAAGTGAGGGATGAAGACCACTTTCAGGACATCGACCCAGTTCCATTCCATGTACAGGGCAGTGGACAGCAGTTCTTAGGGGCTGTTTATATCAAGGACAATGACGATAAGTTTATGCTAGATGTAACGGTAAATCAACATTCGGTTTTGTTAAAAATAGACACCGGAGCAGATGTATCGGTAATCATTTTTGATTTATACAATCGAGTAGCTAAACAGGTTCCCCTGGAACCCCCACAAAAGGTTCTGATAGGTGCAAATTCTGAGCCCTTTCAAGTACTCGGTCGGTTCAATGCGCGATGTGTCACTAAATAAAACAAGGCCTGTTCAGAAAATTTTTATATCGTCAAAAATTTGTCGACACCCTTACTGGGCAAACCTGCAATCAGTAAATTGCAACTTGTCAGCATTGCGAGTACAATAACTTCATCCGATTTTAAACAAAATGTCCTGGAAAAGTTCCCAAAATTATTTTCAGGATTAGGGATGATAAAAGATTTCGAGTACAAAATACAAATCGAACCGGATGCGCAGCCAATTGCAATAAATACACCAAGAAGGGTTGCTCATCCATTGTTGCCCAAGGTTAAAACAGCGTTAGATGACATGGTACAGCAGAGGGTAATTCGACGTCTCGAACCACACGAGACTTCACCTTGGTGCGCTGGGATGGTGGTGGTTCCAAAACCAAAAACGGGAGAAGTACGCATTTGCGTCGATTTAACTCAACTAAACAAGTACGTAATACGTCCTAGATATCAACTTCCCACAGTCGAATCAACACTCGCTAAGTTACAGGACGCAAAAATATTCACAAAACTTGACGTTAATAGCTCCTTTTATCAGATCAAACTTGCTGAGGAATCGCAGGAGCTAACACAATTCATCACACCATTTGGAAGATATTGCTTTTAACGCTTTCCATTTGGTATTTTGAGTGGGTCAGAGGTATTCCAGGTTATACACGATATTGTGGGACAACAACCACATGTCAATATTTAAATTGACGATATATTGGTGGACAGCAAAGACACCAACAAGCCCTATTTCCGGTTTTGGAGAAGTTACAAAATGCCGGAATCACTCTAAACCCAAGCAAGTGTGAATTCCTCAACACAGAGGTAAGTTTTGCAGGGCATAAAATTGGTCCCAATGGTATTTTGCCAGATGACAGCAAGATAAAGGCTATCACACACTAGTCCTAGATGACTCTTGCGGTCTTCCTATGACAGCAAGAGTTATAGTTGATGTCATTGATGTCAATTTTCAGATCTCGGCGCACGACTGGGGCCAACGGCGTTATTTTAGAAAGGCTGCATGACATAAATGGCCCAATTATAAATTATGGCGCACAAATTTTATGGTCAAATAACAATTTTTTACTGAGAAAAATATGTGTTTTCTTGAGATCACGATATCGAATCCCTCATTATCGCCCACAACAGTGAATCCACAGTTGCAAAACCACGCTTTACTCTAGTTGGTGAGTTTCGCTGAGGTCGAAAATTATCCGTCAGGGTACTTCTCAGTGTCCTTTTAAAGAAAAGGCCTGCCAGTTCGAGCCTCGGTGTCCTTGAACGTTCGCCGAAAGATCCAGAGACTCAAAAACTGTGACCAATAGCCATTTCTATTGCAGGAACTATGACCCTTTCTGTCCTAGGCAGATAGAAAGGGTCCGCTGGAAATACAAGGAGGAGGAGAACGAATGGCTACAGTAGATCCAAATTGGTGAAACTGAAAAGACCGTCTTCCGTGGCTGAAAACAATATTTATTTGTCAAGTATCGCAAAATAAGAAATATTTGACTAGAAAGATTGGCAAATTTCCATCTGGCTAAGTTTAGTCAGAATTGAACATTTTGTTGTCACCAATTACCATCTACTCTAACCAATTCTATCTCCTCTCCCTCTTAATCACACACATGTCATGACAGAGAAAATAAACTTTATTGACTCAAATAACGTATTTTCCTCATTGTTTTTCAAATGAAATTCAGCACATTTCCTCTTCTAAACATGCGCACTTCAAACCGTGAGTTTACTAATTAGGATCGAAAACTTCCTTAAGAGCGACCTGATGCAACACATCGAAATGTGGGCGATAATACATGATTCAATGATCTTGTAAAAACAAGTTGTTTCAAACCAGTAGCACATCCATACCCAAGCTGTGCCTCACTGTTTTCAGACATTTCGGTCCTGACAGATTCAATACTTTTGCTTTAAAAGAAGATCCTTGGGAAACACCGACGCACCACTCCCGTGAAAGTGTCTTTCACCACTAAATTTGACACCATTAAAGTCCATCTCAAAGTGCTCGTTTTTTGCATGACATGCGTGAACAAGGGAATAAATTATGATTATTTACCATTGCAGCTTAGGAACAAATAGTCGTATAATCGTTTTATTGAATATTTTGTTCTTTTGAAAATATTTTTAATCTAATAAAAACCTTAAATTTTTTTATTAACCAGCTGTTTTTTTTAAGTTACTTGCTAACCACTTTACTCCTTTAGGAAGAGATAATTTACCCAGCCTGTTCAGATTATAAAACTTTTTTTCCAGTCTTTCTGTTTGTCTCCTACACAGCTGCACTGGTCAAATGAATTAGGTATCTCATCCTTATATTTGGTGCATTTGGTGCATTACTCCTATTCAGTACAAACATGATTTCAAAGTGCTATACGCCTATATATATATATATATATATATATATATATATATATATATATATATATATATATATATATATATATATATATATATATATATATATATATATATATATATATATATATATATACATATGTGTGTGTGTGTGTGTGTGTGTCTGTGTGTGTGTGGTAATGGGTGTGCGTGTGTTTATTCTACTGTGCGTTTCCATTCTTATAAAAACTTGTAAATAACTTATGAAATGTATCGTCATGAACAGATTTTTCCATGTGTATGTTCCTTCTGTTAGCTATTGTTTTTCAGTATTAGAATAATGCAATTTTTTAGACATAGCTTTGTGATTAAGTTGTAAATTTAGAATGTAATTTGGAGAATACATAAAAGTTATATGTTACAATTAATTTTTCACTGTAAAATTTGATTTAAAAACTGCTAAAACCTGTAAATATGTGCATAGTAGCAGTCGCAAATACTCAGTCAGTGTGTTATTTCATATAAATCGCCATTCTTCACTTTACAGAACACAATTTACAGTTGAAAATCTGCATTATTAAAAAAATAAATGAGTATTAAACATACTCTAAGCTTTATAGAAGTGATATATTACACAGGATTTCAGGAAAGATGACAGAAATAGCATAAGATTAATCTAGTCATGAGCATCTGTTCCTATTCCTACTCAGCTGGATATCCACAAAGAAACAGATATTTTAAAAAATCTTTTGATGCCCTGCTCACCGTATAATTAAATTATTATACGGAATCATGCAAAAAAGTGCGTTTTTGTTTATTCATAGCTCTGAATTTTTGTTAGGTTATTGTTTGATACGAAAATGTTTTCTTGCAGTTTTTTTGCACAGATTTTTGTCCACATATTGCGCTGAACTTCTTGCTGTGTATTCCTTTTAACACAAACTTACATAAAATGCGGAGAACCGGATGGGAAGTGGTTATACTCCACAAACGAGCATATTATTTAATTAAATTAAAAGACAAGTAAGTATAAAAAATGAAATATGTTATAATCCTTTTTCTTTATATTTATTTTTCTATAAATAACTACAATTTTAAAAGGTGCTATTCAAAAGATTGCTATTCATTAAATTAGGATGCGGATGGTTTATAATGGAAAAAAATTGTTATCCGATGACAAAAAGGAAAGTCTCTTAATAAATCGTTCAATTTCATAGCTAATAGAAGTTTTAAGCTGCTTTATAATTTTTCACAAATGTTATTTTGTTATTTCATTTACCCAGCTAAATGAAGGACACTAAAATATCAATCGTTACTGCCCCGACTTCATCCTTAGGTTAACTTGAATCACCCTACACTGCAAAACATTAAATCTCTCTTGGCTGGAGGTGTAGGATATGACAAACTTTCTCCCTTCAGGAGTTGGAACTAGGAAATTTCAACGGTTAAGAGGTACGCAAAACATACTCTGAAGTGTACATTTAAAGTTTTTCTATTGCTCATTGTCCACAATGTATTATTGTTAGGGCTCTGTCTCATAAAATCGGTAACATGCGTGTGTGCTCCCCAATGCGCCAATATAAGATATTAATGTGCTTGTAACTTACTTTTTAATTCTGCTGCAGGGCTTAAAATGGCGACAGGAAGAGGGGGAGGTGTCAAACGTATATGTTAATATTTTGCGTATTTTTGTGATAAAATGAAGCCAGAATGTCACAAAAAGTGTCACATAGGATGTGTTACAGATAGGGATGTCCAGAAGAAAACAACAAAAGCCACAACATTTATGGAGTAAGTGTAACTGAAGGGTAAACCAATTTCTTTTTCCGTACGAGTTCCAAATTTTGTGCCAGTATTCAGTAACATGGTAACTCAGATTGTAAGTTAAAAACTCAAATATCAAACATACGTGAGCAGTTGCTCAAACTAGAAAGAAAAACAGGTTTTTCTGTTGAAACAACAAACTTGCATGCTGAAATCCAAACTACCAGTCGGAACGAAAATGCTTCTACGAGTACTCGAATGAGGGAGTGGAGATAGAATTGGTCAGGGTAGATCGTAATTGATGACATAAAAGTATTCAGTTCTGACTAAATATAATAAGCCAGATGCAAATTTGCCAAAGCTTTCGACTTAATATATTCCTTATTTCGCGATACGTTGTAAACAAAAATTGTTTTCAGCCACGTAAGAAGTTCTTTTCAATTTCTCACACTTAAAAGAATTCACTTCAAGAGAGAAAGACCCACTGTACCGGTATCAGCTGGAAAATCTGAATTATTTCTATATGTTCTGTTGGTAAGCTTGACACATAAAACCGCATGCATCTCTCCTTCACGACGTGAACAGAAGACTATGATTAAGAAAGGTTTATCCCCCGGAGGGAGGGGAGAGCAGCATCCACTTAGCAACTGGTTACCATGCTTTTTCATGACTTAAATACGACCTGTAAACGCGAAGCGCTGATTTAAAAAAAAAAAAAACACACACACACACACACACACACCGTTGTTATCCAAACGCGGGGGGAAATTCCCAAAAAAACCCTTTTTGTGCGAAACGCGGAGTTTTTATTGAAAATCACCCCGTTTTTAAAGGAAATTGGGACTCGGCGCGGACTGCGCCTAACATGAAAATAACCCCCTTTCTCCTCGTTTTTTTCGGGGGGGGGGGGCACGCATGGTATCACTTTTCATACTAAGTGTTCCCCCTCCTTCCGGGGGTTTAATATTGTCTCAAATTCATTTTTGGGCCACGTTTTGATACTACGGTTGCTGGAGTTAGAAATTTGTAGCACACGACCTTTGGTTTGAAAACTTTTACTTGGTAATTTATATTTATATCACTAAACCTGCTCATTCTTTGCTAATTGGTGTTTATACAGAGGTTAAAACCATACAGTAAAAATTGAATGGACTTCTAATCTCATATCTTTTTTTTTTGGTTTTATTTTTTATTTATTTATTTATTTTTTTTTGTTTTTGTTTGTTTTTATATTTTGCTTGTAGTTTTCTTGGAGAGACCCTTTTTCTTGGTGAGGGTCATAACAGTTTTAACGTGACTGTTATATAGCACATTGCTAGGTGGTTAATTATATGTACGAATAGCCTGTGTAAATAAACAGCATTGTTTAATTTATCGTTTTTGTGTCCAAAAAAAAAAACAACAACAACAAATGCCCATTGGGGTTGAAAAAATGGCCACAGTGTTTTTTTTTTTTTTTTTTTTTTTTTGGCTTTGGGCAGAAGACCAATGGCAGATGACACGGAATCTTAAGAATGTTCCTGCAATCTCCCTTTCCTACTTGTAGCCGTTGCAAGAATGATTTTAGAAACTTTGACATTGCTTTTCAAGTGAAATCATTTAACACTTTATTTTGGAGTTTGCTTTATGACTTTATTCTTTATATTTATACACTTGGTAGTAACATTGATAATTTGGCAAGAAACATTTTTAGAGAAAATTCAGAAACTCATTTTAAGAGAAAATATAACACTGTATATTCACAATTTGGTACGTGAAGATGATTTCGGAAACAGAAGAAACGCTCTTCTGCAGTGGGAGTTACAAATTTTGGAAAATATGTAATGTTGTTTGGGGTGGGGATGCAAGTGCGAATGGGTGTACAAAAGTGTGATATTTTCATGTAAATCCTCTGTATTCGAATGACACGGGATTGTAGAAGTTAGCTGAACTTGTTTACCTTTCCTTATTCCCTTTGAATTAATAATTATTGAAAAAAAATGATTTTGCGAATGTATTTGACCCATGAACATCTTTACAGATTCATATCAGTCTGAGTAACTCCTCAGTATCTTAACAGGACTAGTGTAGAAACTGATGGGATATGCGTTCTCTTCGTTTCCAAGTCAGACAGGCTGTTACACCCATACATACCGTGTAATCTTTGCCATCATACAGAAAAAGCCTATAAGGCGCCCAGACAATATTACTATCACCTGTTAATTTCTTTATTTTAAGAGCAGTTTATGTAATCAGATAATTAATTTTTTTTTTCAATTGTTTATCACAGAAATTCTGTTTGTATGGTGTATTTTATACTAGTGAGTGACTTCGCTATGTAAGCGGAAGAACATTTGATTTTTAGTTCATCTTCACCTTTTGCAGTTCTAAGAGCGTTATAAAGGTACTGGTTTTCCTTGGTGTTTATGAAAACATGTTTATGTTGAGAAATTTTAAGGTTTTGTGTTGTATTAAGTTAATATTGAAATTGAAAGACTTCAGAATGGGTTTTGAAAAGTGATCTATTTCTGGTCGTATGGGCAGCTAGCAGACACAGTTGGGAGGTATTGTGGAAAACACGTGCGCGATTCTCGTCTGCGTATGTACCCCCGTGAGCTGTTCTTTTGGTTCATTTCTGTATTCCATTAAAACAGAATAATACAAATTGTTAACTTTGCGTTTGACTTGACTGTCGTGCAGTGAGAATATTGTCAAGAGATCCGATAAGGTTTTGGTGGTTTAGAAAGGTCAAGAGATCGCTGTGTTGCTGCGAAACGTTCGTTTGTGATTGTAATTTTATTAAAAAATATTCTTTTTTGGTATTCGGAATGGGGTTTTCAGAATGACAACACACGATGATTTGATGACCAGAGTGGACACTGTGGTGTGGGATGTGCAACAACCCCCCCCCCCCCCCCCTTCCCTTCCAAATTTCCAAATAGGTGGCGCTGAGGTCGTAGAATGTATGCCTAAAAGTAACCAGTTGGTGACAGTCCTTGTCGGTGAAATAACGGCGATTTGAAAATTAATGGGATTTAATGTTAGATAAGTGTAAATCTTTGCGATGTGGATCTTTTAAAAGGCAGAATGATAAACAGATTTATGGACGAACCTTTTAAAAAGAAGGCAGTAGTCAGACAGGAGGAGCGAAAAACAGGGTTATTGGTGTACACTGTATTAAATCAATCTTAAAGCTTGTGCTGAAGTTGGTATCAAAACCAAGTTTTCTAAAGGAAGTAGTGGTCATACTACCTACAAGAAGGCAGAAGAAAAAAAGAGGGGAAAAACAAAAAAAATCTGAAAATAATGAGTAAATAGTGAAATCACTTCAGGAGAAAGGAGAAAAAAAGTGGTAGCAATTAAAAGATGTGTTAAAAAACTGAGTAAATGGTGAAATTCGCTATGAATCACAATTCACTGCGTCTCTATAATTAGGAACTAGTGAAAAAACAGAGAAAACGTGAAAGTAAACGGCAACAATGAAAAGGCTGTTGGGTTTTTTTATGAAGTTAGCTGGAATAAAAATATATTTCCATTGGTTAGGATTTGAAAGTAACACGTTGTTGTGTATGTAAGTAAATGTTTAAAGAGAGCAACAGAGATCTTTTCATAGGAATCCCCGGATGGTTCAGTGAGATGCAGTCGGGTCTTGCCTTCAGCACTGGTGGTTTGAACGTTCGTCATTCTCATATTATGTAAAACAGCTTGAGTGAACACTTTGTCAGAAGCCAACAGTTGTTGAAAATGCCAAGTTTGTTGCAACGATAGTACAGTCATGAATGCGAAGTTGTAAAATGTGAAGTGTACTATTTCAGAAACAGTATAATGTATGCATACAGGTAGTTTATTTACTGGCAGTGTGCCTACATGTGTCATAAATGTACCGTAAACCAAACAAAAGTGAAATGTGGAGTAAAATGCATAACGCGAGTACAGAACTGTGATTTTTCTGGAGGAACTGATGGTGTGAGTAAGGAAGAGACAGTTAAATACTAGTTCTGAAAAGACGCAGTTCATTTGTTATTTGATATCAGACCGCTCTTCTCTGCGACTTGATTTGTGTCTTTTTCCCCCTTCAGGCGCCATAATTTTATGTTTTTACAGCAAATGAGCGACAATTAAAGTAACTGACAAAACGTCGATGGGAGGCTGATGTTTTGGTTACTCGATTCAGCAGTAAAAGGAAATTGATAAAACAAACTACGGGAGTAGCATTTTAATTAGGAAGCGTTGGAGAAGTAAAATTCGTATTTGTAGAGGATTCCGTAGCAGTGGAGTGAGGTTCACAATTCGAAGGTTGTTGCTACAGACTGGACCGTATCTTTGTTACGACTTACCAAGGCTTAATGCATGGCCGTGCGAGCGTTTTCTGTCGTGAATTGCCGAGGTTTTATGTTTTAGAAGTACAGTCCTTCTGAGTCAGGGTTGTTTCTTCTTTTTAATGTAAAAGCTATGTTGGAGTGGGAAGAAAGCACGTTTCTGACAGGCTGTACGTGCATACTTGGGGCCAGAAAACAATGCAGTGTATAATGTGAAAGTCTACATTGCTGCTACAAGCAATCACTGCTCGAGTGTTTGAGGTCTGCACGCCAATACAATACAGGTCATGGCAAACGCTGATCAATCAATGCAATGCAGCAGCATGTGTGCACCAACTGTTTTCTTCATGTATTGCCTTTCCCAACTCTCCCCCCAGATTCCATTGTTCGGCCCCCAAAATTTGTTTGTGAGCCATATATAGGTGCCGCGATGCAAAATCGAAAGGCGCTGCATTTAGCTAATCTGGTTTTGATTATACAAAGATGTTAACTCAGTATATGGTTTTCATTGATCTTGTGAATTCAACTGCGCACTTTTAACATGCCCGCTAATGAATGTCCAGGGTCGGGTCTGGGTCGTAGGATGGTTCTGCAGAGATTCTTACCCTATGATTCTGGTTCCTGTCAAGCTAAAGGTTAGATTTTGCTTTTGTTTCGGAATTGTGAGAGCGAAAGATTCATGTGAGATATTATAACCGGCAGAAAACAACCAGACGCTTTTAGGTGATGCACAAATCCAATTTAAGAGACGTTTGAAAGCTCTCAATATTTCAATGCAAGGAAAATGTGGCACCTCCTCTTGATTTGCGCCTTATCTTTGCGCGTCTTTTGTCCTGAATACCAGATTGTCTCTCGAGCACACGCGCAACAAAAGGGAAGAAACTGAAACGTGCCCCGTACGTTAAAGATTGGGGTATGGAGGTATGGCAATGATACCCAATCACGTGTCTCCGCAAAAAACCGGGTTAGCGATGGACTTGAAATGTAACTTTTTATTGACAGGTCGCATTTTTTTTTTGTTTTTTTTTTTTTTTTGGAAGTTTGACATTATTGGTGCATCAGACTTGTAGTTTGGCAATAGGATGTCTCGATAACAAGGAGCAGGGTTGGCAACGGCGAGGTTACTCGGCGGGGTATTCTTGCACGTCATGAAGTTACCATGTAAATATCTTGTTAGCGAAATATCGCTGTGACACAAAATGAAGTTGGTCTGTCATTTTGAGGCAAACCTGATTTGGAGACTTATGATCTGGCTTACTTCAGTGATTCCAAGAGCGTTCTTATACTCGATATTTTAATATTACCAAACCGTTGAACCTGATACAAATTTTCCCCAGTGTCTTGTTTTATGTATATTTTTTTTTACTTTGGAATAAATCTCACAATAAATTTGTTGTTTTACCTTTTTTATTTACATTCCTATAAAAAGTGGTTGTCTCAAATATTGTATTTGTTTTAAATAAGTGGGTGTTTTTTTTAACTTTTGATCTTATCGTATTGGGGATGTCCTGCTGTCTTGTCGCTCTAGCTTTTTCAGGCGTGAGGCTGGTTTTCAGTGCTTTTTGACAACAATACATCATACCAATTCACTTGGGCTGAATCCACTGAACCTTACATTTCTAGACTGGTGCCCTGTATGCCAAGAACAATGATCTTTCAGCTCAAAATAATCTGAGATCTAAGCCATCGAATCAGTGTGACATTTTAACGTCATTTCGGTATTCTGTATTTACACTTCCCCTACCCATGTCTCAATGATAGATGGACTTTTCCTTTAACTTGAGTAAAGTCGTTTCAAACACAGCATTGCACATTAAAACATCTATGGGCCATCATCACGAATAGAAGAGACTTGAGCAAGGTTTTTTTTGCGCAGTAATCTTCTTCATTGAAAGTAGCATTATCGGGTTGCCTTACGTTTCCATTCTTATCTCTCAAGGACGAGGCCTCTGTTTGTGCTCGGTTCTCTCAGGCCATTTCTTTCCTGCATGTTTGTGTGCGTGGTTCAACATCAGGAAGGCGAGACAGAAAAAGAAAGAATAGAGTAGGAACGTTGCTCATTTGATTTTGAGAGGAGAGAAAAAAGAGGCAGGGCATGTGTTTAAGAGTACTTCATCAAGGTCTTTATTAGTGGATGCTGGGAGAAATAGTCGCTGTCACTAGCAGGCGTATATTATTGGCATTTGCCTTAAAAACCAAACCAGCCCTTTTGTGGTTGGGCAAAATTGCTGGGCAACCTCGGTTTTTAAATCAAGTTTTTTGTTTTGTTTTGTTTGTTTTTTTTTTTTTTTTTTGATGTTTTTTTGCCCAACATGACCAATTTGGCAGGGCATAGTTTGGTTGAATGACCGAGCTTGTTTTTTCGAAATTGAGATGACTCATTATACTGGGTCACGTGACTGTCTCGGAGGGCTGAAAACATTATGAGAGAATTGATCTGTGCCTCTCCGCCTTTTAAAAGAAGGAGTTATGCTACCTCTAGTTAAAAAGGGTGTTTAAAAACAAAATATTACCATGAGACTTCGCCACATAGCCACTTTAGGGTAACGCATAGGACAGGACCACCTCGCACATTGGAACTCATTCAGCAGTCCCGGTTTTCGGTGCCTTCCATCATGCAGCAGCCAGCCCTCACAAACAGGATATCAGTCCACTTCAGATCAGTCCCACGGTTTGCTCTATTTCAGGAGCTCTCCGCTCCATTTAGATTAATGCTGTAGTTATATCTGTCGTTCATCCCCCCCCCCCCGCCCCGCCTCCCGCCGCATCGCTTGAAAGTTAATAACTATTATCTTTAATTAGAATTGCACAACTGAGTTCGTGATTATTCGATGTAGTAGACTAAGTGTGTTAAAAATTCATTCCTGTACCAAAAAAAAAAAAAAAAAAAGAAACAAGCTGTAAAATAATAACCCGTACAGAAAACTATATATGTAAAAACTAATGTAAAAAAAGTAATGAAAAATCGGGAGTTTTGTTCTGTGACAGATCCTGGACGTAAGGATGAGGCGTTCAGAGACTTAAATAATTTATTGTGAGTGCAAGAACTAAACACGACATTCAAATCGTACAATTTTAGTTGCGAAAGCTTAAACTTTGATCAGATACGCTTATGTGCGAGAGTTACTGGCCACTCTAGTTATAGCAGTAATTTGTCTTGGCGTGGAAGCTTCAGTTTTGATGTAACATTGAGTTGCAAACACTAATGGTTTCGTGTATATTAAATTTGCTGTGCGCCCCAGTATCGTCTGTGCAATTTGTTGACGCAATGTCCAACAAATTGATCTGGACGCCCAGCTCATAGCGACAGCATTTCTACCGGCTTGTAAAATAGTGTTCATAAGCTTAGGTTAGAAACGTGTTGAGTGGTTGACATAATGCTTCCACCAGCCGTGATACCTGATTAAGAATGCATGAGAATTTAGCCAGCATAGGAAAGATCGTCGTCTCGCTATCCTGGTGACACCGAGTCCCAAGCAGGTGAAGTGACTTACGTAAAAGCAGTGTGGGGAGTGGGGGGGGGGGGGTGGTGGGGATGTGCTAACAGGTGCTTGTCATTTTCGTCGCTCTACCAAGGCTGGATTCCTCAGCTGCAACAATTGCCTAACCGCTAGTCACGAATCTCCACTGCCTTAAACCGACGCTTTCCCGAATTAAATTGATCAAACAGCAATGAACGGGGCTTGATCCGAGTAAATTCGGCGCCCTTCTTCGCTCACGTCTGCCTTGCTTGAATGTGTTCACTCCAAGGAAGGTCTCATCTCACTGCTTCAGAAATATTAATGACCCACGATTTATGGAATCTAAAGGTTTGAGGAGGACAGAATGAATTGGTGCGAATCTTTTCCGGACTTAGTTTTTCTCCAGCAGGTAGAGAGCAGTGTGACTGACTCGATGCGTCCTTTCGCCAGAACACGTACGAGTCGACATACCTTATGTCGTGACCCACACAACAGTGACTGCGTTAATGTCACTGTAAGCACGCTTCAGATAGCGGCATATGTTGAGCCGGGTCTTGAGAGTTTAGTCCGCATTACGCATTTACTTGTCCACGACGTGCAAAAACGGCACACTCATGACCAAATGATAAAATATTAAAATAGAGTAGAATGAAAAACTTTCAGTGAAAGCAATAAAACAGGTCCAGTTAATAATTCAAAACATCGCTCTCCCCCATCACAGAACTTAACTACGTTTCAGATGATATTTTTCTAATTACTCAAACGAAAAAAAATTTCAACTGGCCCTCAAGTGTGTCACTCGCCATTTTGATGTGTCTTCAAAATTTCAAAAATTTACCCGCCATTGCGCGGTCAAGCTGAAGGTCTGCTTAGCCATAAATGAAGCTCTTTTTTTACTGGACTTTGAGAAGACCAGGTAATACCTGAGCTCTTTTGAGACACGTTTGACTGTGGCAAGTGCCAAAGTGTTGTCACATTCACAGACTATCTCATGGGATACCATCATTGGGAGCTCTCTTATTGCTTCCGTCTCAAGGACACTTTTTCTTGTCCTGTGTATTGCGTCTTTCAAATACAAGTCCCAATGTACGACGTGTTGACCTTAAAAATGACCATGATTTAGATTCATTTTAAGCATTGTTTGTAGGTATAAAACGTGTTTGATATTTTCTGAAAAATACGTTCCCTTGGATTGGGTAAATTGTTGACGTGTGGCATGATATGTGAGGGAAATAGGTCTGGTACAACTGAATGAAGTGAGAGGTGTGCCACTCGGGTCATGCGCAGGTTCCTGTGTGCATAGCACTTATCTACAGGCGTTTTCATTGTAAGAAACGCCCACTCGTCACAATCACTGTATTGGTTTCCATGACAACACAATTCACAGTTCTAGTTCTTTTGTCAAGACTTTGGCATACTTTGGACCTTAATCGTTCATAAATATACTCCAGCATGCTTTGTTTTAGAAAGCGAAGCACTTTTATTCAAGAACCAGAACTAGAACTGCCTAGAACGCCTGCAAACCACCTAGTCTGTGGTCATGGATGCGTTCATAGTTATCGATATATTCACTGAAATTCTTTTTTTTTTCTCCTCACCTTTTATATGACTTAGTTACTTTCCTTAAAATTTT
Source organism: Protula sp. h YS-2021 (assembly GCA_949752745.1). NCBI lineage: Eukaryota > Metazoa > Annelida > Polychaeta > Sabellida > Serpulidae > Protula > Protula sp. h YS-2021. The sequence continues at coordinate 21,394,260 of OX457031.1, read as the reverse complement.
GAAATAGGGTATTTTTTTCACAAACATGAAATTTAGCCGGTTAAGCTGAAATCGCTGATGTATATCTCACACACAAAGAATCAAAGGGCTAATAGTCGGAAACTTGGAGTTGTGTCGTTAGGCCAGTTCCGTAATGGCGATGGTCGTTGTGCGCTTACATGCACTCGGGTTGTTACGGGCATTGTTCCGTCCTTTCCGTCCTTTCATTGGCCTTCCGTCCCTACGAGCAGTAATTACCACATTTGGTAATCGCGAAAGTACTCAAAGTACTCAAAGTACTCAAAGTACTCCGAAGACACGGCTGAGTGACATTATGTACACTATAGGCTTTCCTGGGGGCGTTGGTGTTCTGGGCCGGAGGCATCTTTTGGAAGTAGGTCTAGTGGGTCGTAATGAGATGTGCCGCTGCGGATCAGCTGGATTACCACACAATATGTAAACAGCAGTAAACAAAAAAAAAAAAAAAAAGAACAAAAGGTAATCACAAGCATTCTCTCTCCTCTTGGTAGCTGATTTAATGGCAATCGCGCGTTCTTCAAGTGATGACAGCCCTGCTCTTAACAGAAGCTTCTAGTGTGAAACGAGCGGCAATGCATGAGCAAGACATATTGCAAGAAAAGGCTGGAACTGTGAGGTTACAAAAAAAATGGAGGGAGTGAGATATTGTTGCATCGACTGGCAAAAAAGGCGAAATCCTTGAAGCCATTAGTGATAAATGGAGCAATAGCGAACGGGTGTGGATGTGTGGCGTGCCTCGGAACACTGCTTGCTGCGCTTATAGAACAAGGCCATTCTGATTACACTCACCACACTCTATTATGCGAACGTCTAGCTCATCATTAATCAGAAATGCTCGACAAACTTGCGCAACGCTAAAAACCAATCTTATAGCCTTGAAAATCGCGATAAAGAATCACCGCAAGAATTGATTTTTAGAACTTCTTTCATATTTTGAGAGACATTTTCGAGCCCTCGTTCTAAACTGCATGCAAGTGAGGGGTTTTAAGATACGCCGTTAAGAGTTTTGTTACATCTGAGGCCCAGATTAGGAACATGTCAATAACGATCAGTCTACCGAAAAAAGACATTCAGTAATTGAAATACTCCCCGTCGCGACACAAATTACTTTGGTGACCCTGAAGCAAAGGTCAGCGGATTGTTCAAGATGATTTGATTATGTTGAAAATAATCTTGTTTCTCGGCTCTGGTTTTGTTAAAATCTGGAAAAGCTATGTGTGCGTAATAGTTGCTAATGATAAAACTGAGTTATGGTTTATTTGGTCTTATTTCTGGCTTCGTGTGTTGTTATTCTTGTACAGTTGACCAGACTCTATTATAATGTTTGAAAAATAGCAAGGGCTCTCTAAACCGTAAGACAATTTTTGAAAAAGGTCGGAGACTTCGAAAGCTTTGCGCTAATTTTGTGTACTGCTTATGCGTAGACAGAAGGAAATGTCTCTTTGGAAACTTACCGTTGGATCGATGTACCCGCTAAGTTTAGGTACCCCAGGGGCGTCAGAAAACGGCTGATCCAGTTGACGCTGACGAGATCTGCGTTCGTAAAGGTAACTGTGTATCAATTCTGAGTTGCATTTCTTTGTAAGCACATTATTGTCACGTGCAAGGATTGAATTTATTTTGTGTTTGTCTCATAAAACAGTGTCGTATTGATGTGAACTGGGTCGGAATGCTGAGATCTGCATTTTAAGTAATAAGTAATGCACATCGAATTGCAATTGGGGTAAATGTTGGTTTTACGTCACCAAAAACTAAATATCAGCTTGTGGGTTTTTAACAAGCCACAGAAATGAGAGTAAGTTCAATTTTTTTTATGACGCCCTGAGCATTTTAACCCGTTTCATAGCGATTGTATAAGCTGATATTTCTGAGGTGGGTTAGAGTAAATCATTTTTGGGAGATGTTTTCTAAGCTTTGTAAGTTGGGATAATATGATGCAGTTTCCTCATAGATAGGCGAAGATATTTTGGGGCGTGCCTGAGGAACGGTTTGGCAGTGCAGTGGCTGTCACATAGCGTTTTTCAGGTTTATTAACGTCTTTTCGGATTTGGTACCAATATACATGAGGCCACGTACAGGCTTCTGTCGTGCTTTGGCCGCAAATAACCCAGCCAACACTGCCGTCTTGCGTTTCATTAGTTAAAGACTTACATTGAATGCCAAAAAAAAAAAAAAAAAAGAGAAAGAAAGAAAAGAAAATTAGAACAAGAAACATAATAGCCTTTCTCATTAAAACATTGCAAATGAAAGCTGGGTGATAGAAACCGGAAACTGTTAGTTAATTCCCGCATTGCTGTCTGTGGATGAAGAGCTCCATTGCCAGTGGCATATTGAGTAAAAGTCAATGTTGTACCGTATTAGAGAGATAAAATGAAAACTGAGAACTCGTGTTTTTTTGTTTTTGTTTTCTTTTTTTGTTTGTTTGTTTGTTTTCGGCGGGGGGGGGGGGGGGGAGGGTAATTTTGTTCGGTCACACAAATGACGTATCTCCAGCCCCGCCACGACTTAAGGTGCTCCAGATGGAATAGACTTATAAATTTAAGTATATAAATCGAAGGCGTTATTTTTTTTATATTGATGACGCTCTCTTCGGCTGTTGCACGTGCTTTCAGATCTGCGGCATCAACTCTTCTGACATTGAGCTACTCGTATTTCAAACTTCGCACATCTTCACAACCTCCTAAAACTTAAATTGAAGCGAAGGAAGGGAAAAAAAACTATCTCAAAGCTTGAAACCTTAACAGACATATTGTCCGAAATCTCCACCACAGCCCAAATTCTCAAAACGAAGTTAGGACCCTTACATATTGGAACAAAGACAGTAAAATGAACAAACCAAAAATTTAACAATAGAGGCACGCACCTTCAGCACACCATAACTTCGCACCACAGACACACTTCAACCAGAGCCTTAAATCTTCCAAGAGATTTGGTTTTTCACAAATGCTAAGTTTTTACAAGTGAAGCTTCACTGATGGGCGAATACAGGGGAGAGGAGAGTCATTGAAGGGGGGGGGGTGGCTGGATGGTCGTGGTAACACTGGACACATGGACTTAAATACAAATATTGCTAGTCCTACAAATCTGGAAATCTGGTCGGATTGCTTCCATTTCAAACAATGAGCAGGAGCGTTCTTCAGGGGGTCTTCTAATGAGCATTTATTTATTTATTTTATTATTATTTTTTTTTTTTGTGCAATCATTAATATATATATATATATATATATATATATATATATATATATATATATATATATATATATATATATATACTGTATATATATTATACTGATTTAGCTAATTTAGTAGTGTTTATCTTGATATCTTAGTGCATTGTTAGGTAGGTCTTAATGTCAGTAGATGTTAGATCAGTAGGATTTTTAGGCCTCAACATGGCGTCGAATTAACCTGGACTTGTATTGACTAAAAACAAGGGCATGGCCTTGGAAAAATGTGCCGACATAAGCAAAAATCGCAAAGTTGCCTCCTTTACCTTCTTGTATTGTTTTATGTTAGGCATAGTTTAATATCATTTAATCAAGCGTGTCGCCATGTTCATGACGTTTGGTAGCCTCTACATGCGTATTTGCTGTGTTGGTGACGTGTTTAGGGTTATCGCGTGTGTCGCCGCAATGATGACGTTGTGTGGTTGTATTGCTGGTATTTATGTAGCCATTTTCTTTTTGGGTTCGTGTTCGCGCATGGTTTCCAATCATGTATCCTCTTCAATTTTTCTTCTTTTTTTGGGAAAATGTTCGTTTTGAGGAAACAATCCTTTCTTCGAAACAAAACCGCTTGTTGGAGCGGTGAGGGGGGTGACGGGGTTTGATTGATCAGCCTTGCATGTTGTCTGACCAAGTAATGCATACCAATTATAGTCCCCGTGTAGTCTGCTGAGGCAATCTGTGAATTGATGAACTGTCGTGTGCTCTAAATCCAAGGTCTTAAGATCGATGCCGGCACAGCGCCACCCGCCAAATGACGCATAGCTGTGGGAGAAATGCCCTTCACTGGACTTGCATTGAGCTTTTCATGTATGTCCATTTATATCAGTCGTCGTAGCTTTACGATGTCCTTGGGGAACATGGAGCTTCCGCTTTGCCCATGCATTATATTTTTGTATATCAGCTTAAAATTACAGCAGTTAACAATTTTTTGTTTTCAGTGCATGTCTTTTTATATTTATATCGTGATACATTAAAAAATAATTATAAAAGTAAGAAAAAATAGATTTTTACATGCGGCTGTCTCTTCTAGTTTTGCATCTTCGAAGTACGATAATTCAGTTGAATGCAATAATAACACTAGATATTTTTCTATAAACTTCTCAGTTTGTGCTTGAATGGATGGTTGCAAAAATTATACATGTGAAAATTTTTGAAGCACAACACTTTTTAGGGGGGCTATCAGAACTTCTGCGTGCGCACAGCCCTAGATTCTCGCTGTGACGCTTTGCGCAAGTTCTTTATGGATGGTCCCTTATAAGCTCACACAAATAATCAGGTTTCTCGCTCCAGTGTGATGACTTATTTTGGGTTCAGAAAATAACAGAATCAACAAAAATTGGTGAAGAATTACCTTACAAGACTATTTATGTCCACTTTGAAGAGTTTATTTTAGGGGAACCTGCTTTATGGACACCTGTAGGTTCAAGGGGAAGATGGAGGGGGGGGGGGGCTTCGTTGTGCCCTGCAATGTGCGTGCCTTGTGGGTATGTGATTTATGTCCTTGTAGAAGCTAGAAGAGACAGCTGGAGGTCTCAATGCAATTTGTGGTCCTATACTGAGGAACTTGAGGAAGGCAAAGCACAGACCATCGCCTGCCGGGCTCTCCGCTAATTGGCTGTCTTTCGCACCCGTGCCCATTTGTGTACGACTATCGCATGGAACCCACCTGACGTGCCCAGCCTAACTAGTGTGGTTACACAGCAATGTGTCGTCTTTCTTTGCGATGTCTCATCGACAGACCCTTGCCTGCAGATGTGCCGTCTGCGACTCACATATACCCTGCATCTTCTGGTCAAGTACAACATGAAATTTAGAAAAGTAAAATGTTGATTTTTCAGTTTTTCCGCAAAGACGGTTTTGGTTTTTTTTATTGATGTTTTAGTTTTGGTAATTACGGAGGGTCGTTTTCAAATATATACGGCAAATTAATGTGTTTCTATTCAGATATCTGTGGTTATAAAAGAACTGAAAATATCGATCAGTAATTTGGTTGTATCATTAATTTAGAAGAGGACTTTTTTAAGAGGCGGCTGTATATATTATATATTATAACACACATCAAAAGAAGTGACATATCGACATCGATTAGAAATATTTGTAGTTCGGTTGAAGGTTTACAAATCTAGATTTGGGATGTGTCCCGTTATTAATTGTGTGGTGATTTAATGGGCATTTCAGGAGTTTTTCCCAGGAAGACACTGCATTGTTCGTTTTTCAAGGTCAGAAAAATCCTCCTTGGTCTTACTTTACCAGTAAATGGAGAATTTTCAATTAATCATTGGTAAGATAGTTGCACGATCGCGTCGGAAAATTAGAAAATTTCGCTTGTCAGTTGATTACAAGGAAATAAGGTTGGCATTAATATGATGCGTAATAACAACGCTGACAAGCCACGAATCGGGTCCTGCCAATTACGAATGCCTGTCAATTACCCTGGTGTGCAACACGAACCCTCTCCTCGCTGTTTTAACTACAGACATCCCCGTCGTTTAAATAACGCCTTGCTATTTTTTCTTGTGCTCGATTTCAATATGTGGGCTTTTTTTCAATTTTGTGACGAGTAATTGCCCACTGATGTATCTTTACGTCTGTCGCCTCTTGTCGCAGCCCAACCACTCACCGTCACCCCTCCTTCCACTCTTTTTGTTTTGGAATCAGCTCTAATTTGAGTCCAGTTGAGCAGTTGCAGTGCAAAGAAAGTCTTATATTGTCACTTTGAGATTGTGTGGAAAAGCGCACGATGCGTCATCTTAAAAGGATGTAGGAAAAAAAAAAGAACGCGGGAAAAGCGCCTTCGGCTGTTGGCGTTATGGCGTTGAGTAGCCTTGTTGGCGTTTAGTGTTCAGCCTTAGGAGTGCGATAGGGGGAAAGCCTCTGGCCTTGTAATTGCCGCATAAGCGTGTCACTCCTCTTGCATTGGCATCATCGTCCTTAAAGGATTTCTATCTGGAATTCAGCTTTGCCAGCAGGCTTGAGAAGGCAAATGACGTCACTCGCGCTGCAGTCAAAATTCCTACCTTGGTGGAAATTGTGCGCACTCGCAACCTTCCATGGACACATGCTCTTCTCTGGTGTAGCAGCTATACGAATTCCCTGTCAGAAGTATCCCACATGGTTTGCATGACGGTAGCATATATATAACCTGTATTTGTAACCTGTGGATGTTTATAGTTCTGTCTTAAACGTTTGTCGTTTTCAGTGACAATATTAACTTGTACAACATCTTCATGACGAGAATCGTTCTGTATTGGCACAAGGCCAGTGCAGGGTCGTTTCGAGGTGAGCGGCTGAGCGAGTGGGGCTTGATGAGCGGCGGCGGAGGAGGGAGCGGGTAGGCGGTACCTTCGTTAACCCGTGCACAAGTTTTTTGCGGCTGGCTGGCACTGCATTTTCTGTGAACTTTTTTTATGTCATGGTCGTATTTATTTGCCTCTGCTGGACTATCTATTGATATTAGTGTGCTGACAAAGAAGTTGCTTTCACTACCTAGCTATTTGGGAGCGGTTATGTAACATTTGCTTGCCGTGCCTGGAATTTTTAAGTGGGGTCATCTGGTATCTTTTGTTGTCACAGGCAGCTCACGATTTTGGCGGGAATATATCTGTTTTTTGTATACAAAACCAAAACGGCAGTTGCTAGCTAATAAAATGTTTGACGTGCTCGGTTAGACTGATGTTGGCGGGCACTGGCTGCTCTAGTTACTATAACTTTTTTTGCGGCGAGCGAAACATGTTGCATGTGATTTATTGGGGGTAAATTACACCCAAATATTGAACATAACTGCAGGTGTTCCTTACGGGAGGGTTTACTGAAGTGTTGAATGTGCACTTACTATGCAGTAGTTGGAAGCAGAAATACATACGAGGTTTCTGGGTGGTTCAAAACTGGTCAGTAAATCTGTGTATCATGTTTGCTGTACAGATGGTAAGCGAATATTAGAGCTTTTGCGGTGGTTTATGACGAACAGGGTTAATCTGTACGCATGACAAGCAATTGACACCAACAAGGGTGAACACCTGAGACTGAGCCAGACGACAGTCTGCCAAAATACGTGTAGTTGTAAATACAAGATCGTGACAGGCGAACTTCACTGCCTGGAACTTCATCGTTGAGAGAGACCTTTTCCTTTTTTAGGGGTAGGTGAGGGAGGCTAAATTTTACATACTAACCTATTACTAATCTTATTCAGTATTTATGCCCCGTCCCGTCTCTTCGGCTGTCCGTGCGTGAAGCTTTTCTTGTGAACACGGATTCCGCCAGAGTCACTCAACGAATTTTGATGAAACTTGATGTAAGTTTTCATGTGGATGACCTCTCTGCCAGAACAGATTTTCGATGACCTCTCGGGCCGATTAGATGTTTATGACGTCGAGTGGTTATTAAAGGTCACCGCAGCGCCTTGTGGTTCTTGTCAACTCAAAGGTATGAGGACGGATTGTATCCAAATTCGATGTTAGTGTGCATGTGAACCTCTCCAGAATGGTGTTAGATTTTCGTGACCTTACGTGACATCTAAAGCTAACCGCGTGAATTCCCAGTTTTCTGCATCTTTAGAACGCGAATCAGACAAGTCCAGTGAACTACAGTTCCCGCAACAGATTGTGCGTGGATGGGTGACCTTTCAAGCGAACTAAATTTCTAGTTTTTGTTTTAAAATTAACATGCCTATAACAAATGCTCGGTTATTTTGTCTCATGTGGAAGATTTGCGGTTTCAGAATTTCATGTGAGTGGAACATTTATCGACGCTTTTTTCAGTGTGATTTGTTCAACATGAAAAGTATTCGGATGTTGTATTAGTTAATACCCAAATGTTTCTGTCCCGCCCCACAACACCTCCCCCCCCCCCAAAAAAAAAGAAACATAACCACTAATCCTCGTGTGTAAAACTTGGGTGATCCTTATCCCAGACCCTCTTTCCGATGTCAGATAATTTCACGATGTGTCGTTCTCTCCAAAAAATGGCGTTGCCCTGGTTTGTTCCCTTTCTTCCGAATCCGTTAGAAAAATAAAACATTTGTAAGGTTTTCACCACTGGGTGTAAATTGTATTTTTTTAAACAAAAGGTTTGGCCCCACCCTCAGGGCAGCGGATGAATTCGCTTTGCCAATACCCTGTCCCGACAGCTTCCCCTCTCCCCCCCCCCCCCCATAGACACACATACACGCACACATACACAGGGGACTTGGTAATAAAAGTTTAGCTTTGATGTTGTTTTTTTTGTGGGAAGTGATGTAAAAGATTGCAATATTAAACGTGGACTATTAAATTGTTACCCGTAGTGGATCTTTGTTTTTGAAGTAAATAATTTTAGGGTCGGGCATTGATATTTCCCAGATAGATCTCTACTAGAAAATTGCCACCTAAAATGCCTAAATCACGGAATTTCGATTTTTCTGCCAAAAAAAGGTTCGTAAGATAAATCTCTGTCTGGGTTGTGCTTTTATGTGGCGACCTACCGAACAAATCGTTGCTGATCTTTTTGACAAGATTTGGGAAGCATTTTATATAGTCCTGTGGAAAATATTAACTAACATTCACGTATGAAGTTATTTCAACATGGTGCATTTCATTTTTATTCACCTTATTTTTTACACTGGAATTTGTTTTTGTGGCAAAAAATTTGTTGATCGGATGATTTAACCATCATGTTTTTTTATTCATTTTAATATTTATATTTGTTGCAGTGCTGACTGTAAAAAATCATTTTTGTTCTGAAAAACGAGTTTTTGAAGTTTTATCACCATAGTTGCTTGGAAAAGAAAAAGGAAATAAAAGATTTTGGTATCTTTCTTCCTATAGGACTTAACAAGAATTTGTCTTGAAAAGACACGTCTTAGAAAACACCATTAAAACATCTGAGTAAAAACACGATGACACGCAGCGCTATTTTTGTCGTTGTCTGCTGTCTTGTTTTTGCAAAGAAAATACTCATTTGGTTTTCATGATGTGAAATGGAACTGCATTGAATTTCAGAGCCGCTAGCGACTAATTTCATGATTTTTTTTTTAACCGGGTTTTAGTGAAGTGGGTAGATGGGGGAGAGGGCAGACATGTTTATTGATTGCGCATACCGAGGGTGTGGGTATGCGCAGTACATGTCTGAGAGAAGCAAGAGCTATCTGTGATATGTTCTCTCAACTGAAAAACCGTTGCTATGGTTATCAACTCATTTTTTCTTTCAAATCTGCATTTCCAAGTAGCTTTGAGAAGCTCAAGAATTTATTACTTGCTCTTTCTCTCCAAGTCAGTTTTCTTCGGCATTCCTTTCAAAGTTGAGCCATTCCTAATCCCTACTAATATATATATATACTTATATACTGTATTTAATTACAAGGAAAATTGGTCGTGCAGTTTAAGGTTTAGAAAAAACACATCATCTGATTCGTGGACGTTCATGGAAGTGGAGTCAGCACAGAGGCAACAGCTCACTTTATGGGAGGGAAAAAGGCAAAGTGTTCATGAAAAGCAATTTAATGATGTTGTATAGAAGAACAAACTTTCATCTAAAGAGCTGAGAAGGCTAAGAAATGTTGGTTACTCTCATGCAAAACTATGTTTTATCATTGCTCAAGCTTACATTAGTTTCTTCTCATCAAGTGAAAAGAGAATATTGCGCATTGAAATAAAGCAAGCATTGGCGAGTTTTATTTCTGCAAGAATGCCTAAGAGGCATTTGCCTTGTTTCTAGATGTTGCTAGGAAACGAAGCAGCCGCATGATCAGAGCCAGCAACGCACATCAGACTGGCTTTCAGACCCAAAAACTGCCAAACTGTGTTACCTTGCTAAGGTTTCATGCAATCTGTTTCACCTGAAATGCCTGTGGCGTACCACTGGAGGAAAGCCACGTTTGTGTGTGTATGTTTGTGCGTCTGTGAGCAAATATTTCTGTCGGCCATGAGTAATTTCGTTGAACTTCTTACGTTCTGATTCGCCCCCAGCCTAACTCTGTCGACTTGGGCAGTATCGTGGTTTCTGCACCGTTTACTTGTTTATTCCCCACAGGGGGAATATATGCGAGCGACCGCGTGTCTGTCGGTCTTTCTGTTGGTCTGTCATCAAGAGCTTGTTAACACGATAACTTAAAAACTGCTCCAAGGATTTTAATTAAACTTGGTATGTAGCTTCTATGGGAACAAACACAGATCGGTATTGTAAATGGGCCAGGTTCGTCCAAAGGAAATGGACCAGCTAGACTAGAAAATTTCAGCTCTTGATTGACTATTGATGGCCTTGTTTAACTGATGGGGTGGGGGGGGGGGGGGGCTGTGGGGAATATGTGGACTGTGTACACTGCTCTAGTTTTCAGAATCTGGTGTGTGTCTGGCGAATTTATGCAATATTCCTCTGATGCGAAAATCCATATAATATAAAAATGTTGTAACAGTGCCGGTCTTGTGTTAAGAAACTGTTCAACGATTTATCGGGGATCCGTGCGGGGAACTTCTAAAAAAGGGACTTAGAATTTTTCAAAATGGGTTTCTCAAACAAAACCTTTTACAGTCTCCGAAAAAAGCCACTTTTTGAATTTTCGGAACCTTTCCGTTTCTACACTTTGTATGATCATCCTTACGTCATCAACTGAAGGGAGAGTGCACTAGGTTATTGAGGCCAGGGCCATCTATAAGTTGTATGGTTGAATCTTCGCCTTTGACGAAAGGTATACAAAATCAAATATTGTTACCAAAACATTGAAATGGACCTGCAACAGGAGCTGGGACGAAATCACTCCAAATTAAGGTCTGTGCTTGGCGCATGGTCCTGCAGTGTGTTTCTTAAACCTATACGAGCATTTCATCCCAACAAACGCCTTACCCTCCAGTGCCGTTCTAATCCTGACTCGGACCGATCAAGCAGCGACCTTTAAAGCAACGGATCGTACCAGACTTCTCAGAAAACATGTGATAATCTGCCGCACGTTTGTGCCATATCGCGGCGTTAGTGAATTCAAATGCTTCCCACACAACCGCACTTCAAGATCATAAGCGGCAACGGATGGAGACCGGGGTGGGGCTGGCTGGTCACTTACACCTTAAATACGATTAGAAGGGGGTTGGGGCGAGAGTGCAACATAAAAATTCATAAGCACAACAACAATGTAGCGCGTAGTCGGGCGAGGGTGCAACATATACATAACAAAAATATAACCCGTACGATATTAATGGTATAAAGGGGGAAGATGGGGAAGAAACCGGGCAAGGATGCAGCTTATACATTAAAATGCGATACGAGTGTGCATGTGTGTGTAGGGAGGCGGGCTTGGGCCTGCAAAAAATGGCATACATACGCTTATGTACGGATTAGAGAGGTTGGCAGAATGTTGGTGGCTGCAAGAACTTGATCTTGCTGTTCCCTATGCTGCATGCTGCCACTGATGGATAAAGGGTGAAAAGGGGTGAGTTGTATATAGCAGTAGCTCCCTCGAGGGAAGGCACAAAGCTCGAGATGTAATGTTGCACGGCATGGCGAAATGGCGACAAGATATCTGAGGTGGACATCGTGGCTGTTCCCTGTCTAAAATTTAGGGTGCTGAAAGTTTGCCAATAACAGGCTGGTTTTAGAGGGTTGTTCCAACCAGCCAGGAAGCATTTCTCTGTCTTTAGAGAGCGCGACTTGTCGTAAGCATAAGCCCGCAACCGTTTCAAAGGAAAAAAACTTTATTTCATTCAATCAACACGTGGTGGAAGGGATACATAGGACAACTGTCAGTCACTTCTAGAATCCCCAAAGACCGCGTTATTGGAACCGTGCAGTCTCTGGTTTCAATAAATTGCAAGGCGCTCTGCAGCACACTGTACGAGAAGCCTGTGTTGGTAGAGAATACGAGTGTGATCACCTCTGTCTCTAAATCTCTTTAGGTATGCAGATAGGAAGAAAAACGGGTGGAGGGAGATTGTTGTTTATTTTAACAAAACTTTTATTTGCGTCTTCTATATTTTCCAGGCAGCGCCTTTCATTACCTTCAGTGTCCCCTTTATGTTCAGAATTTTTGCAACGGGGGATTTTGTTGGTGTGGGTTCGCTCTAGTTAGTAAAGCATAGTCTTGGAATTGTCGAGAGCAGTTAGGACAGGGTTTGGCATGAGATCCACCCTGAAACATGTAGACAATAATTTCTATGAATTTCCTTAATTTGCGTTAAAAAACTGTTGCCATAAAGCAGCAAACCAAAGAATTATTGTCGTGAAAAATGGGTTCTGTCTCTATGCCTTTCACTTTTATTTGAGTTTGTGCATTCTTTACACTACAGAGCGTTTCTGCTGTTATCACCGTTTCATCTGTTCACCATACATACTTTATTTTTGGTGGCTTTGCAATATTTGTAGACCCCAAAGCGGGAGAAAGGTCCTGTGATCTATTGATATTCAATACTTTACCACAGCTAAAACCCATGCAAGTGCATGAAAGCATGGAACTGAATGCAGATAACAATCTTGTCGTTCACCCAGCCCCCAATACATTTCCATGCTATGTCCCTGCTCGCCTATAAATCCTTGAGAATCTCTCAAAAGCTAAATGGCATTGCGCACTGGGCCGGCCGAATGGCGCCGCAGCAAATGTATGAACGTTTTTGCTGGCGTTGAGCATGTGACATGCGGTGACCCTCCACTTGCGTGGCGCACATATTGGTTTCTTTGCGGGGGTTCATTCAATTTTTGACTACGCCCATGCCTTTCCAGAGAATTTTCATTAATTTTGAGAGAAAGCACATTAGTTTCTAGGAGACGTGTGGAAATTTCTATGCAGTGGTGGTTAGACTCTACAAACTTTTTTTTATGCGCATAGAATGCATATCACTTTACAAAGTGGCCACATTAATTCCATAGAAGACGCGGAATAATTTGTAAGAACGCTGTGGATAATTTCTGAGCATCCATATTATTTTTAAAGGGTGCGCATTTTTTACAGAGAACGTGCGAGATTCTAAAGGAAGTACGACAGAATATACACTATAGCGAGCTTAAGTGTCACATGGACACAGGCCAGCCCCCCTGAGATGCACTGTATGAACACAAGATAGGAAGTTCGCGCGCTGATTTTAAAGGTGTGCGTGCGCATTTGGCGCGCCTCTCTCAACGTTAATTGCAACCCTGGGGAGCTGATGTGACGGGGTAAGATGTCCTCCATGCTTCATTATGTGTCGCTTCAGCGGCAAGGACGTGTGTTGCAGCCTTGTCTGTGACGCTCTGCTCCCACCCCACCCCCACTCTCGCCCCCTCCCCTCTCTCACTCGCTCGCTCGCTTCTCATCTTTTTAGCTTTGCCCATGAAAACCAAACGCTGTCATCTAATTCTAGCCACAGTTTTCCTAAGTAACTGCACGTGAATGGATAATACTGGCGTCTAATGAAATGTAAGAAATCGATCTTTTACGGCCCTTGCCTTTTCTTTTTGAAAAGTTATAGGATTTCGCTTTTCACCGCCTTGTGCGGGATCGACGACTGCAACAAGACAAATGCAATAATTTTGTCTAAAGTTTTCGAAAAACTAACTTTAAATTTCGAACAGTTTAATTTGAGCAGTGACCGATTTTTACTGAGCACTACTTCAGAAAAAGTTCAGCAAGCCCGGCCCCATTTCGTAGATTTATTCGCTCAATAATATGTACTGTGTTTTCTTAGGGAGTTATTGCCAGACAATGACTTAACTCATGTAGTTAAAAAAAATCGAATGAACGTCTCAGTAAGTCTTTTCCCTTGAAGCAGCGGTAGAGGTGAAACTGAGCAGTAATTTAAAGAAGAAAATAAAAAGAAAAGAAAAAATGAAAGAGAAACTGACCAGGGTCACATTGAAGGTCGCATAACGCATTTAAATTTTTTTGTTTAACATTTATACTATTTATCCAATTAAATATTTAAGAAATATATGAACACCTTAAAAGTTTGTGTTTGAGGAGACGAGTCATGTTTTAATCGTTTTAGCAGAAGTGAATATGATCGTGGTAAGACGGTCCCGTCTTAATTGATTTTTCTTTTTTTTTTTTTTTTTTTTTTTTTTTTTTTGGCGGCGGACGTTTGTGAAATAGAGAACCAGAACTACTGGACTTTAGTGATCAGTAAGGCCCGGGAGGGACCAACAATGCCATCAGTGCATTTCTTTAATTTACAACTAAGCTTCATGTGAGCAGAGATATTCATCAGATTGATTCATGTAAAAAAGAAAAAAAAAAAGAAAAGAAAAACAGCTGTCAGACACGTGCATAACTACATAAAAAAGACATGAAAAGAAACACGACTGTATATGTCGATGCATTGATTGGCGAGTTATGAGACTGGGATACAACAATCATCTTTGCAGTATTGAGGATACGCTGAAATGTTTTCACATCAAGTTACATGATTTAAGGGTGATTATGTGATAATAGAATTATCATAACTGGCCACATGTACCGACAAACTGACTGCCCAGCAATGATTGGGTGAGTGTTCTGTTTTATTGGTGGCGTTGTGACCACTTCATTTGGTCCCAAACCATTTGATAACTTATCCTCCTTTAGCCCCTGAGGTTCGGTCTTATCTGTCCGTACGTCTGTCGAGCGGTCCATCCATCCCCGGCTGTTACTCCCAGCCTGACAATCCGTTTCTTATGGTATTTGGTATATAGAAGACTTATCTCAGTAGGTAAGTGCACGCTGTTTTTTTTGTTTTGTTTTTTTTTTTTTGGACCTTGACCCAATTTCAAGGTCACAGTAACCGCCATCTTGGAATTGGGTTGGGACTTGTTAACTAAGGTTTTTCAGTTTCCTGCTTTTGCGTAAATGACGCAGCTGTAAAATTTAACGTTTAGTTTCAAAATAAAAATGCGAAATAAATACCAAAATAAATGAAAATAGAATATAATGTGAAAGTGAGTTGACTAAAATAAATAAAGCCAAGAAAAGATCCTGTTTAACTTGGCGTTATACACAATCAAAGTTCTCACAAATAATTGAAGCCTTGGAAAACATTTTTTTTCCTTGGAAAAATCATGACCCAGGATGAACTTCTTAATATTTGTTGGCTCAGAATGTAGTTTCACAGTATAGTTTATACAAAAACCTTTTGTGGTACAGTTTTGTAGTTTCTAGAAGTTTAAGTAAGAAGCCATAGACGGGGAAGGCAAAATACGATTTATATGATATATTTGTTCTTAGAAGGGCCAATTTCAAAAATTAGTCGCGGCACGCAAATATAGAACAGATGCTTGTATAGTAATATGAGTTACAAAAGCTCTCATTTTGTAATGAAGTGCGAAGATAGTCACTTCCAGGAATGGCAAAAGACTCGTACCTCCGAATGGTTTTGAAATGACATTTAGTGCTCCCTTATGTTTTCACTTTTATTATAATATTAAAAAAATATTTTTAAAAATAGAGAAATATTAGTGACAAAGAAAAGATAATTACAATATTACTGTATTACGCCTCCACTACCTGATTAGTTGCTTACCTTAGTACCTACGGTTCCAAAATATGGCTTTTTGTACTTTTGTAACAGATATTTCGCACATTTTTGTACCTTTTTTTAACCAAGTGTATTTTGCAGCTATTTCCAGTTATTACCAGATGTTTCTCAAATACAGATTTTCGTTAAGGTACGCCACGTAAAATGATCGAGCGCAAACTATATTTTTTCACAGTTTTGCAGGAAAGGAAGATAATCATTTTGCGGGAGATTGTCTCCAGAACCTTAAGCGGACAAAACCTCTTTTTGACCCGACCGACATTGTCGGACTGGGTTAGTCGTATCGCTATAGGGGGTTGAATGTATGTGCGTATGTTAAACGTTTTCTTTAAAATGCTACTCCTCCTACAGTTTTGCTCCAATCGTTTTGATATGACGTAGGAATGTTTCCTGGGAGGTCCCCCACCTGGCTATTACTTTTTTTGACGATTGACGAAAAACTGACAAAATGGCGGCACTTTTTGTGCCCGTTTTCACCCATTTTTAAATGCTACTCCTCCTACAGTTTTACTCCAATCGTTTAGATGTTAAGCAGGGATGTTCCCCAGGGGTTCGCCTACCAGGCTATTATTTTTTTTTTTTTTTTTTTTTTTTGCGGTTCGTCAAAAACTGCCGAAATGGCGGAAGTTTGGCAAAAACTGGAATAAATGGTAGGAAATAACTGAATTGTGAAACCATTCATTTCTCTCAGTCTTTTTCAAATAGTTATAAAGTTTTAATCGAAAGTTTCTTAGGTGCTTCTCCACCTGGATTTTGCTTTTTTCGCAAATGACAAAAAATGCCTAAAGGGTGGAATTTTAAAAATTTTGTAAAATTGTGTAAATGTCGGTAAATACGTGAATCGTCGAAACCCAACCTCTCCAACATCCCTTCTCTGGTATCTTTCACCCGGGAAATCTCGTTTTTGTGTATTGCAATTATGAAAAAGTTAACTTCAGAAACAAAGTTCTTCATTTTTTGGCCTAACAGTATTCGTTTCAGAGTTTTTCTCTCTTTCCTTGTTTGGTAACTCGGCTGGGTCATGTCCTTGGACATGCTTGTTTTCGAGGTTTTTTTTTTTTCTTTTGACAACTGTAACTATTTGCAGAAATGAACTTGGGACGAGGTTGCGAAATATTTTTACGAAGGTGCTACATTCGTAAAAGAAAAGAAGCACCTAAAAAGGTGCGCATCATTCCCCTACAGAGAGTCCTACCATAATGCTTCGCGAATGGTCTGTATAGCAACAACCTGTGGCCTAAGCAGGCTGTAGGCTAAAGGTAATAGGTTATAATCCTTAGAAAAGAGAGAGATGTAGGTCGGACATTTCCTGTCCATGACGTTGTCTTTTTCATCAGTTTGACCGTAAAGAAAATAAAACCACTCTCAATTTGGCTTGCGCTTCTGCGGCTTGCTTGAGAACTAATAACAACATCCTTGGACATCATTCACATAAAAAAAACATGAAAATCAAGCGGTGTCTGTTTTGCTTTCCGTCTCACTTTTCTTGTCTCGTGGTCTTGATTTGATTTTGGATTGAAGTTGCGCCTTGACAGTCTTTACACTTGGATGAGTTATGTTGTTTTGCTTTTTTTTGTTTGTTTGTTCTGTAAATCATGTGGTTTTCATATACTCCGTTCATACCAGAATGCAAGTTCTGCACACTGTGTGAAGAATAAACATGCTTGATAGATAAATAAATAAATATGCCTAAATCTTGATTACATCTGTTATAAAACTAAGTGAAATACCAGCAGGATTCCTAGCGGATTAAAATCATGAAGAGTACGAGTCTCTAAGTTAACTTTTTAACATGTGCCCGGTGAAAGAGCGGCATTTTGCAACTATATGTCCCATGATTTTCGGAACAGTCTGTCAGTGCCTGGTGTGTTGTTGTAACACAACGGTCCGAACCAATTAATTGGCAAAACATGCACTATTTCATATTGTGACACCGATGAGCGCCGGACGCTCCCTGAATCCGTCACTGTCATGTGAGTGTTGCCCATGTGCAGGATGGTCAAGCTTTCATTTTACTGAAAACTCCTGTAGCTATAAACTTTGCCAACTTCGTAAACTTTCAGAACATAATATACATGTAGCTGCTGCTTATGTTGTGACAATTTAGGGCTTTGGTGTAGTGGTGGTAGAACAAACGGTCAGTCTATGAACTGAAAGTAATATATATATATATATATATATATATATATATATATTACTTTCGGCATCTGTACATGCTTACTATGGGAGTTAGAAACTGTGTGTCGCGTTGATACGCAATAGAATAAAATTTCAGTAGAATAAAAAAAATTATTTATGGCTGTTGTGCTGCATTTACTGGCTAAATGATGCGAAGTATGCCGTTTACATGCACGTGCAATATATATATATATATATATTGAAAATACGGAAGACTTAATGAAATGTTTACATGTTTTTTAAGTGTCAAGTATACTTTAAATCCTTTCATCTTTCATTTGTTGTACAGGCAAATTGATGGTAGGTTATATTGACCATGGACGATGGGAAAAAACTGCAGTTTAGTTGGATTGAAATTTGAGATTGTCCGATTAAGACCTATTATTTTATGATTTGTGTGTGATCTGTATTTGATTCGGTGAAGATGTAATGCAATATGGGAGTTGGAAACTGTGTGTCGCGCTGGTACGCCATAGAATAAAAAATTTATTTATGGCTGTTGTGCTGCATTTACTGGCTAAATGATGCGAAGTATGCCGTTCACATGCACGAATGTTGGCTGAAGTAATCTGCCGTTATGACTGCTTATTGTTTGCAGTGCTGGCAGTTAATTGCATTCTCTGCCAACAGAAGGCACTGCGTAACGTTTCTGGGTCGATGAACTAATTTCAGGCCCAAGTTTGCGTGGATTGGCATGCTGAGTGCTTGCCTTGAACTGCATGTACAGATGCCGGAGGTGGAATTGTGTGCAAATCATGGCGCATTCGGAGCAGCATCTGAAGAAGAAATGAAGGCATTTGTATGGCAGCTAATGGACAGGAATGTGCATGGAATGTGTGCAGAACAGCTGAAAGGTGCTGATCAATGCGCAAGCACACACGGCAAACGCTATTGATGTATTGCCGGGCATTCTCCCTACTCCTTTAATCCAATACTAACATGAATATATGTATATGGCTTAACACCAGCGTACATCGAGAATTGACTGAACGCAAACGATCAATTTACGAGAGAAAATTGTCAAATTGATATGCACAGAAAATAGTAATAATGATGATAAAACTGTGTGTCATGTTACTGCAGTTTTAATACGTACACCTAATAAACTTTTCAGTTTTTATTTCAAAAGTATAAATTAAGAACTTAAAAGCCAAATTTAGAGTATAGTTTGATTTTACAGTGATCAAGACTGTCTTGCATGCAGTGTTTTCATTCGTTCAAAATGCAAGTGAAACTGGTTATTGAGCAAAATGTTAAGAGTGCGTTGTACGTGATACAGACGTTATGCATTAGGCAATAATGACTCTACTCAAAAATAAAACGCACTCAAAGTGGTATTTGGATGTATCTAAGCGTCAGAACGGAGGACTGGATCATGTTTGAAACACTTCAAGTTATGAACCACGACCGCCAAACAGACTAAGATTTGGGTCATCTTGTGCATTGTACTTTTTTTCGCGAATTGTTGAAAATTTACGGAACCTGTTAACAGCGAATGAGCTTAAATCGTCCGAGCCTGACCACAACTATCAGGCAGCGTTCTCAGAGACATGCATGATTTTCTCTAGTCATTTTGTTTTATCACTTGAGATAAATTTCACTGGTCAGTTTTTTAGCATTAGCCGTGCCATATGGCTGTATGGAATTGTGATACTAATCGTGCTTTGTACCAGACCTGGGGCAACTAATTTTTACTTACACAGACAGTTTCAAGTATTGAATTCTAAGTAATTAACCGAAGTGAAAACTGTACGTAACCTGTAATATTTTTGAAATTGATGAGCAATTAAGTGTTACAATTTAGTTTGAAAATTTTAGTTTTGTCGGCAAATCTTTTAAAAGAAAAAGGTTGGGAATATTTAATTGACTGCTTGATTTTTTTAAAGAGACAGAGAAATTGAATATTTCACATTTTTCCAAGTTTTGATTAGATTCGCCATCACTTTCAGCAAAAGTGATACATTTATAAACTTAATTAAAAACTTAAAAACTTAATTAAAAACACGTAGAAAGCATTCAGTTTCTTGTGTCTCTGTATTTTCTGATCAGTACCCTTCATGAGTATCTGCTGGTACTGATAATATTGCTGCTACAGGCAACTGTTTCTAACACTTATGAAGTACAGCAGTTGTCTGTTAACTTGAACTCAGCGAGACGAAATGTAAATCCTTTCTGCATGGGATAGTCGAATTATCGAATAAGAATATGCACAAAAAGGTAAAAAAAAAAAAAAAAAACGTTTTCAAAATGGAATAATCGGATGATCGAATAAGAACATGCACAAAAAGATCGATCTTTTTACCACTGAGTCTGTTCAGTTTAGTTACAGTGTACTTAAAGTCAGAGGGTGGTCGCATTATTGAATATTCACTGTACAAAAAAAAAATATCCGATCAACGCATTGCTCGGCAAAGTGCAGAAATGAGACTGTAAATTTCTTGTTTGGCACGTTTTGTTTTAAAGGCATGAATCACTTGCTACATGCATGGTAGTGTGTCATTTCAAGAGGGATACAGAAACCTTTTTAAGTTTTGAAAGCCGTTTACGTGTAGCACACATGATGTGGATCACTGCCAAGACTTTTTTTCATAGCCTGAAAAGGATTGGAAATAACGAGAACTTTTTTTCTCTCTCTCTCTCTGACAGACGCGGCGTTCGTGTTATCACGGCTCGCAAGACTTCACGAGGAGGCAATTATGACAATGGCATGATTGTCTTCTTAAGTTTGACCTGACACAAAAAAAGCTTTTTTCAAAATTTTAAATATGAATGGTTTTTAAGTTTGACACGAGTGGCATGTGTTTATATAACTAGGTCAAGGGTGCGAAAAAGCGCTTTCGAACAACCTCGTATTCAAATAGTTCTAAACGCATAATTTTAGACTAATGTATAGTTGAACGTATATTACTTCACTGAATATGTGTGCCTACGAGAGGTCGTTAAAAAAGCTGACTTTAATGGTTTTGTAAAGTTTGTAAAGTTTAAACGCTTAGAAGGGTTAGCGCGACTGGAACATAAGAATAATCAGCAACAGCTGTTTGCATCTACCTGTTCGTCTTTGTCTTCTGGTCACCAGAAAAGTTGTGTGTTGGTTGTGATTAGATTGCCTCTAATATGTGGACTGAGTTTGGTTTGGTATATGTACTTAAAGTCAGCCATTGGCTATATGGTTCCTAATCCGTCGATTTGTCAAGACTGCCCATTCCGTTGTCTTGGTGCCAGTTTTGTATGTTCACTATATCGGGCCAGTGATTGTGAGGTTCTTTCGAAGACAGTAGCGGTGCCGTATGTTCTCTTTATTCGACTCGCCTGGGCTCATGCCAGAGCTCGACACGATGGTATGATACAACAGTTTGTGTCTTGTACTTGATGGTCCGGATTCTGACCGCGTTTTCAGTTGCCGTAGAAGAAGAAGAAGAAGAAGAAGAAGCAGAAGAAGAAGAAGAAGAAGAAGAAGAAAAAAGGTTTTACAGAATACATTTTTAAAATATAGCTGTGTAGCAAAACTAAATGCGTATGTTTAAGAGTTGTGCCTTGATTACAAGTTGCAACCGGATCCCTGGAGCCTTCCGATCTCATTTTTGTACAAGTTTTGGTATTTCCTGGAGATTGTCAGGCTCGACAAAATCATAGGCTGTGTTTGCGTTTTTCTATCCGCCGAATTCCCGCATGTACTCCTGGTTTTTTGCTACGAGAATAAAAAAAAGTTTTATATAATAATAATTATAATAATATTAACAACAATAATAATAATGATGATGATGATGATGATGATGATGATGATGATGATGATGATGATGTTTTGCTCACCAGGCTCATCCGACAGCCTGAGGAATGTCCTGTTTTCGATACAAGAATTTTCGGGGTGGATTTGCTAAAATTGGAAGAAGTGCTTTTGAAACTGATTCCTTTGCCTTTTCTTTGTGGGCTGATGTGTTTACCCCCACCATACGGGCGAAGGGTGTTGACGTGTGTGTTCAGGTTTTTCATGATTACATGTGATAGTTATTCCTTGGGCATGAGTTTATGTCGACACAATCGCGTTTTCAGGGAATTCTGTAAAAGCGTGGAGATCGAAAATAGCGGGAAGACGCATTGGCCTCCTGTTGTTGCTGGATTAGTCAACATGTGTGCAGAAGGGTGATTAATAGCCGATGGGCGCTTTAGCGAGCATCGACTGTATCATTTGCGTGCGCATGGTTCGTGATGATTAAACAGAACACGCACGTCTAGTCAATGCACTCTATTCATATAGATTGTGATTGAATAAATATATAACAAATTTGATTATTATTTGCCCCGGTTATGCGCTGGTGTCCTAGATAAAGTGTATACAAAAGAATGCAGGTCCTGTTTTTCAGTAACAGTGTGCGTGCTATGCATAGATATCGGTGTCGGAATTTTGGCAGCGGGCCTCTTCACACATACCCAGCTGGGAGGAGAGAGAATATAAATCTATACCATGTTATTTGCAGGCTATATAAAAAAATATATATACATATGCACACGATTGTTCGGAGTGAGTTTCAGTGTGTGTCTGAAAAATGTGAGCTCTTCAGATCGGCAAAGAATATTGGCATGAGGAGTTTTCAATGGAGCAAATCACAATTAACATCAGCCATTCTGTCGGTTCGGAAAATGCTCACTTCCACGTATTTCCGGTGAGCATGACAAGTGCAAGCAATCATTTAGAAAAGATGGTGAAAAACAAGATGTACATGTTGCAACAATTCGCATGTGCCAGTTAGATTTAGTACCGACTTGTAAATTATATGCACGCTTGTCGGCTTCTATTTTCCCCGCGTTTTTTTATCTCCCTCCCCCTCAAAGCAATATCAGCTTACCTGTTCATCATGGAGTGCATACATGTTCACCCCCCCCCCCCCCCACCCCGGTCCCTACCAGACTCATGTCGAAAGGGCTAGTTCTGTCTTTTTGCTAATAAGATATAAATATCTGCTTGTCTGTATGCATTTCCATGTGTACAACTGTAACGAGTGCTGTAGTTCACATTTAGAATGTTGCTTTAACTTACTTTTTATTTACCCCGAGGATTTGAGGGAGGGGCAATTGTTTTCTGGGTGGTCTGTTAAAATTGACCAAAAGTTCGCATTGGAATGACTAATGACTAATAGTAGCAAAATAATAATAATAATAATACTCATCATCATCGTCATCATCATCATTATCATCATCATCATCGTCGTCGTCGTCGTCATCATCATCATCATCATCATCATCATCATCATCATCATCATCAGTTGATATGTTTGGGCAGTTTTCTCAGTAGGAACAAATAGTGATTTGGTTTGGGGCAGTGTTGCCAGTGGAATGGAACGTTGAGGTTAAGGCACTTCCCCCCGCCCCACAAGAAAACAATTAATCAGCTAAAGTTTATCTAATTTTTTTACAACCATATTGAGAGTGACCCGAAGAAAATTAAATATTTTTGTCCAATTTCTGACAACCATGTTCCTGGACGTTCTTCTTATGAGCTTTTTTAACATTTGGGAATGGGTGTAATTTGAAACTGAAAGGTGATAAAAAAAATCGTTTGTTTTCGTCCAGTGACCTGCTAGCCCCCCTACAAAGTGTGTAAAAGCAGAGTGTCTGCAGTTCTGACATGATGCCAAATCTGCAGTAGAGATATGTATAGCTTGCGTATTGTGTAGATGGCCTTGCTTGATATATATGCGAGTATTGAATCTCTCTGACATACATATGTTATCTGCCTACACACACACATGTATGTGCTTGTGTGCTTACATGTTAGTAAACCAGGTTATATAGGCTATACAGTAAACAGTGTACACTAAACAACGCGCGTACGCTTCGTATGTGCGTCTTCACAGATCAATACGCAGATACCGCACAACTGCCAGTTGTAAAATGTATCGCGAATACTGGAGAAGGATTTATGTAAAGTTGGATAAGTGAAATAACTGCACTGAGGGCAGTGGTGAGTATGGTTCATAAGCAGGTGTTTGAATGTCCATGTTCATTACGCGCATCACTGCAATCATTGCTAATAAGTGTTATATTTATCTGTATGACAGAACGTCTTCATCAAAAAAAATATTACAACATAATATTTACAGTTTCTTAAGGGTCCTACTTAAGGGTCCTACTTTTGCTCGATTAAAAAAAAGTACAGTATTATTATTATTATTCTTGTCTTATTCAGTGAAGTGTCCGCTCTGTGATGCTTGAATTTTCGCTACGCCGTTCAGCGTTAGCGTGGCTCTTACCTTTCTAGATTTTTTTTGGCGATTTTCCGCATGTAGCATCTGCAGGTTTCTCGTCCAGTGTTCGGTAATGCCTGCGAGATTCTCGTTCGGCTAATCTCATTTTGGCCAGTCTCTGATTTTGGTAATTTTTGTTTGGAACTGCCAGTTTTTAATGAATGCACCACCACACCTACAGATAACGACATTCTTGTGCTAGATGAGGCCACAAATCTGCGCTGCGAATGGAAGTAAATCTTTGCACAACAAAAGACAAGATTAGGGGTACGGCTAGCAATTAAGTACAGCGCAACTTCGCTAACGGTGTGAAAATGCGGGCGGTCGGGACGGTTTTCCTTCGATATGAATGGCTGGCTACAGAAGGCTTATAAGAAGTGCCGGTACCATTTTGAAAGTAGCCGTTGTTCTCCAATAGCCAACTTCTACGACTGTTCGGTCTGTTGTGTATTAGACCTTTTATGTCTCTCACGCTCTGGAGATTCCGCGAAAACAGAGCTCATTCAAACAGGGGAACCACTTATTAAAAGTCTACCCTCCGTCTACCCGCCGCCTTCATGTCCTCAGTTATCCTAATCCCAAGGCACACGCACACACAGTCTTAATCGCCTAATCACCAAAGAAAGTGACAACAACGACTCAAGATAACGCATAAACATTGCTTCATAAAAAACAAATGACATTAGTGCAAAAAATAATAAATGAAAAATGTAAAACTTGTTCATTTATTACAGATGGTCAGTTGTCCACCCCAGGTGGTCAGTGTAGTAACTGGTTATTTGTCTGGTCAGTTGGTATGTACCCCCCTCCCCCCCCCCCCCCTATCATCGCGTCTTCTCCTTTACAAGCCGCCTTTCTCTTTCCGCAGTCAGTTGGGGTTGTTTTTTTTCAACAGTAGTCTTAGAACTTCATACACAGATAACTTCATTATCAGCTCGATGGGCTTGGGTCTAGGATGCGTGGCGTGGGTTGGGGGTGG
This sequence comes from Protula sp. h YS-2021, assembly GCA_949752745.1. Lineage (NCBI taxonomy): Eukaryota > Metazoa > Annelida > Polychaeta > Sabellida > Serpulidae > Protula > Protula sp. h YS-2021. The sequence continues at coordinate 21,369,176 of OX457031.1, read as the reverse complement.
GTAGCAGTTTTGCCAATGTTTATTTTTGTGGCGGATGCTTTTTCAAGTGAATGCTGGATGAAATTGTAATGCGTATGTGCATCATTTGCCCGTTGTGCATCATTTGCCCGTTGTTACACAGAAAAGGAATGGTGGTGACCCACCAGGTAAAAGGTTATCTGTACAAAATCTTGGTGGAACTTGGGTAACCATCCCCCCCCCCTCGTCGCTCTTCTCCCCCCCCCCCTAACAACACACGCTAACATTTTTATTTCCTTCAAATAATCTGTGGAAATAACACACCTCTAGCCATGCCTCTAAAACAATCTGTCAATCCATTCGCCGTTAACATGCTGATGTCTTGTTTTGTGTGGTCGGTTACTGTCATATTACATTCACAACTTCTTTATAGCCCAGGGAAACGAGCAAACTTTCTGTTATCTCTCATTCGATTGTTTTCATATTACCGTATTACACGTTTGTTTGTCATTACCCAAGGCAGGCAACTGGTAAAATTTGATGTGTAACGTCTAAGGACATGAGCAGAACTGAACCAGAATATTTATTTCATTTATTTATTTTTCTCGCGAGACATAAAATTATGAAAAAAAGGGAATATTAACGTTTCTGGTTTTAGCACTTCAATCAGTGCAATTCTCTTTGAAGATCTTTCGTTCCAAGTAAAATTGTAATGTCATTAAACAAATAAAATTTCAACATCACAAAAAATCCAAATCTCGTCAGAAAAGATCAACATTTTTATCGAATTGTCGAAAGTACACATTTTTAAAATAAACATTTAACATGGATTCTAAGTGTTACATTATTTGTCCCTGCTTGGATTTTAGGACTTAAGCTTATTATTATAGCAAATTCCTTCGATATATTTTGTCGTATTTAGTTTTCGGCTTTCCCCCACTGGCTCTGGCTACTCCTGCAGACTGTTGAGCTTAGTTGCGTTCTAGTGGTCAAGGCACTGGGTCAATAGATTTGAAGTTCCCCGAAGAATTTTTCTCTTTTTGTTATCTTCTAGGTTGTTCACCAATCTAAAACAGTTCGTTTTTAACGCGGAAAGAAGCAGAAGAAAAAAATGTGTGTGCCTTGAACTAGCAGATAGGTATCAGCTGATAGTGTGCCATAGCCGCTAGCCAGCTTTACGTATCAGCTGTTTCAGATTGGTTACTCCCCAGAGGATTCTTCACCCAGTTTTAGCAGCAGTCACGCGTGTTAAAAAATAGAAAGAATTTTGCTGGTCCGTCTGTCCGTAGTCGTGGATACCAGTTTGCGCATCATTGTGTTTGTGGAGCATCTGTGTTGATTTTATTCTGATACGCACGCGGTCAAACATACAAAGATTCATTTGATATGGATGGATACACAGAAGATGCTTGTTTATTTGTCAACGGATAGTTCATTTTGATCATTTAGTTCACATCAAAGATGTTGTGTCCCGTTTGGGATTTTTCAGTTCGCCCTCTCACACTGATGGTGTTTAACGCACGATTATGCCACACCATTATAGCTCATATCAAATGGTACGAGTTAAGGCCTGCCGTAGCTGAACGTTTCAGCGGCTCTCCTCATCTCACCAGACTGCGTATTAACGAAACATTACGGCATATAATCCATTGAGGATGGACCGATTTCGTACCACAGGTTATTTTCTCATTTTCAATAAAAAGACCCGAAATTATTAAGGCCAGAAAAAAAAGCACTTGCTCAAAAGGACAAAAAGAAAAATCAACTGTGCTCCGGCTCTTGGAAAAAAATCCTGTAGCTATTTAATAAGACTGCTTATTATTAAAAGGAGGTTGTGTGTTTTCATTTGTTTTTAATGAGTACAGGTGTGCTATGTTATTTGAAAACACGTGTTCATGTGTGTTTAAATTTCTGTTTGGAATGCGTGCTGCTTGACGGGAAAAGTTTGAAGAACGGTTAAAATATTGGCGGATGGAATGTCAAGTTTTGTTGTTATTTACGCTGAAACAGGCGCGATTATTTCACGAATAATGTATTGCCTAAAAGCAGATATAAGTGGCATTTCAAATGCAACTAAACATCTTTTTATTGCGTGTTGACGTGTTAAGCAGGGCGTGAAAAAGCAACAATCTCGAGCGCACGAGAGGGTGAAAAGCCATTGTCCATTGTGAATGAGTGCTTTATTCAAATTCAGACTCACTTCTTACTTTTTTTAGAAAGCTCTTCTGAAATACCAGCCGCATTAACTTGACAAATAAGACGTTTCCATTTGTTCTGCGGCCTTTTGAGGCCACAGTACAGCCGGATCCGATTGCCGCGATATGCCCGGGCGAAAAGTTGTCTGGATATTCGAGAAAGCCGGATCCGATCATCGCGACATGCCTGGGTGAAAATTTGTCCGGATATTCTAGATAGTCTGATCCGATTATCGCGATATGCCCGGGTGAAAACTTGTCGGGATATTCGAGATAGTCTGATCCGATTATCGCGATATGCCCGGGCGAAAAATTGTCTGGATATTCTAGATAGTCTGATCCGATTATCGCGATACGCCCGGATGAAAATTTCTCTGGATATTTGATATAGTCGGATAGTTTTCGAGATAGCCGGATCCGATTATCACGAAATGCCGGGGCGAAAACTTGTCTGGATATTCGAGATAGCCGGATCCGATTATCGCGATATGGCTGGGCAAAAGCTTGTCGGGATATTCGAGATAGCCGGATCCGATTATCGCGATATGCTGGGGCGAAAACTTGTCTGGATATTCGAGATAGTCGGATAGTTTCGAGATGGCCGGATCCGGTTATCGCGACAGGCTTGGGAGAAGACGACTCAGTGTGTCGGAATGTCTGTGTTCTCGAGATAGACGGTTATAGGCGTTTCATAGAAAAACGAGAGGGTTATGCTCAACATGTCGACATAGGCGACCTTGAGATGACCGTGAAAGACAACCATCAGCGGTATGTGTTCCAAACTACTGGTCTTCTAAATAACGTATCATAGACTATTGTAATAAATATGTTTTTTCTTTTCACAGGCGGAGATACGACAAACCCTACTGAATGTCAATCAAACGGCCAATCATCTGCGGATAGACTGACGGAACCAGAGCTTGACACCGATAACAAGAGTGGCGGCTATAGTAAGCTAGTGACGAGACATTCGAGCGAGTTGGCGAAGTCCTGTGATTACGCTTACAGTCGTGAAGAGACACGTGAATCAAAACGCGGTACGGGGGAGGGGCGGAACCCTCCCAGATCCCTATCTACCTCAAGCGTACACTGTGATACTCATCCCTGCTCGCCGCCTGTCAGAAGCAGCCCAGTATTTACTCAACCTCCTGTTCTTAACCACACGTCATCACACAACCACAATCAAAATGAAATCAATAAAACCACTTTAAGTAACCATTGTGGGAAGCATAACCACGAGTGCATAACCACGTGTGGTTGTACGCATTTTGACACATCCCCCAATGACTCCGAACCCCACAACCATAGCAATCAAGAACCAAGTGAAGAATGTAAGGTTGGGGAGTTAAACCAGTCAGTGGCTGATTGTCCTGCAGATAGTGGTGCTGGTCGCCATAGCAACAACATTGGTGAATATTGTCACCATAGCAACCATTCAGTTCATGAGGACGGTAATAATAATAACAATACAAACGGCTCGATTTCCGACAATACACCCGTCGAAAATATTAAAAATCGTGAGACTGATTTAACGAGAGAGAACTTTGAACAATGTTCTGACCTGAAGACGTTTGAAACTGAGACCATTAACAACCAAAGAGCAGACCACAGTATTGACAGTTCACCAAGCGGAAGGTCAACTGATAGGGAAAGCAAAAACATTGCTGCTGAAGAAGAAAGGTGTGATACCAAAGTGTCACACCGTGAATCAAAGTCGAACGAAGTAGAGAGCAGCCCGGGCGTAGGTTTTGGCTCATTCGCCGGTCTAGGCTCAACCGCTACACCGGCTGGCTACCCATGGCTGGCGGGCAGTGAGACGACCCTAGCGCGCTACACGTGTCAGGTGTGTGGACTCGTGTTGGCTAACCTCGGAGAGCTGGGGCTACACGTGCAGGAACATCAAACACAGAAGCTCTACAAGTGTGAGGTGATTAACACCATCCTACCTCCTAGTATGATTTATTCCCCACAGGGAATATATGCGATCGACCGCGTGTCTGTCGATCTGTCGGTCGGTCTGTCATCAAGAGCTTGTTAACACGATAACTTAAAACTCCTGCAAGGATTTAAATTATACTTGGTATGTAGCTTCTATGGGAACAAACACAGATCGGTATTGTAAATGGGTCAGGTTCGTCCAAGGAAAATTGACCAGCTGGACTTGGAAAATTTCAGCTCTTGGTTGACTATTGATGGCCGTGTTTAACTAATGGAGGGGGGGGGGGGGGCTATGGGGAATATATGGGCTTGGACACTGCTCTAGTTAAAATTGAAGAAATGGCTGGCCTCTAAATATTTGTGTGAATAATAACAAGCTACCCAGCTGGTGTATTCTCTAATGAGCTGAATGAGGCAAAGAATAGTTTGGGGAAGGTGTTGATAGGAATGCTGGAAACGGAAGATTTGAGGTAGAGGATAAAAGATCAATATGGGCAGATGTACATTGTGGGAAAGTGGTGAGAGCTTTCGGAATAGGATGGTCAAGTCCCCTTTATTTTAACCCCCATGTTTCAAGTTGTACACTTCATTTTCCAACGCAGTGTTCCGTTCTTTGGGTTGCTTTAGAAGCGCACGTATACAATTTTAAGTTAGTGACATGCGTAGAACAAGAACACGCTGGTAACATTGAGAGAAAAAAACATGATTCCGCGTGCCTTATGCAGTATTTGTGTGACTGTCATAATGCATTGGTCATTCCCCCGAGCATAGTCATGCCCATTGTGTTTGACGGTAACATCTTTATTTAATTCCTACATCTCTAACATTACACCTTTCTATTTCTTTCCCCAACGCTGCGTTTATTTTAAAAGAAAAAGTAAGTTTAGTGATGAATGAAAGCTTTTGAACCCATGGTTGTCTCGATTTAGGGCTTCTGAACAAAGCTGTAAATGTGCGCGGGGATCGTATATTATGAGACTGACCTTGCCCATAACAAAGCACATGTCAGAGGGCGAGTCCCGTGCCAGCATTTCTGCTAGTGGGAGGGAGGGGGGGAGGCTTTCTGTAAAAAACGTTCAGTTCTTTTTTTGGCCCATGATGGTTAGTGATAGATCACGTGGATGATGCCGAGGAGCGCTGCAGTTGCCATTTGTGGACTGTTTGCTTGTGTTGACGGCTATTTTTAGGACATTATCTTCAAATAAGCATGCCATTTCGCTTTCCTAAAATAAAATAGGTGCGTTCATGTGCATTGATTCAACAACTCCAGCCAACTTCCACGTTCCAGTTAAGGCCAAACTTTAAACAAAATATGTAATTAGAATTGAAGCATATAAGCTTTTCTGCCATCTTAAATTGCAATTACAGTGGAAATTCATATTGCAATTGTAGATGAAAGTGCTACTTATCTGAACTAATTAGTACTTGAAAAGTAAATTTCCCTGTCATCTGTGAATTCTAATTGCATATGAAAAGCTGCCCCTTTCTTGTGAAGTATTAACTGTAATTGCAGTGATTTTTAATGTTATCAATAAATGAAAGAAGCAAGTACGAAATTAAAACTGAAAAAAAAAACAAACAAACAAAAAAGGTTGCAGCGGGGGGGGGGGCGAGTATTCCAGGGGGGAGTATTTCCATGAGGGGAATTTTCCAGGATGAGTATTTGGCGGGGGGGGGGGGGTTATATATACAGTGCGATACAATCTCGTTATAACGACATGGCTGGGACCGCTATATCCGGTGTACCGTTAAAACTGATAATTTTAAACAGCGAAAAGTTTAACCGTGGTCACACAGTTACGCTACCACCGCTACGTCAGTATAACCAGTGTCGTAACAATAAAGGGATTCTACTGTCCATGAAAATAAAGAATTGAAAATCCTACGGTTAAATTTACGTTTCTCCGGGATAATGCATTGGTCACATTTTCATGCATTTCAGTTATGCAGTGCCTGTTTTGAGACGCACTTGTCGCTTGAGTGTCACAAGAGTGAGGCGCATTCGCTACGACTGGCTAAGCATGTGGCACCACCCCACGGCAGCACAGCGACGACCATGCAGCAGCAACAACAGCAACAGCAGCACAGCGACGACACGGGCGGACGTACGTCAGTCGCCTCCAACACGCAGTCGCCCAGTCCGTCACTAAGCGGCCGAGATTACGAGGATAAAGCGCGCTTTAGTTTCCACACGCCATGGCAGGAATTTGACAGTTCTAAACGCGAAATTAAAAAAGAGAACACGAGCGAACCCAATTTGAAAAGTCAGAATAATAATTATGTATCTGCGGGATCAGATTTAAGTCGGTTTGGTTTCACATTGCCGATTACGTCACAACACGCGTGGCGCGCGTCATCCGCGTCGCCCTTTATGACGTCATCGCAGATACCAGGGCTGTTGTCACCGGGCGCCGCGCAGCACGTTAGAAACCACTTCAGTTACTACAGCAACGGGCATTCGAGCCGCGAGCATTCGCTGGAGCGCTCGCGCCATTTAAGTACCGACAGCTACGAGCATTCGAAACGGTCGGAAAGTACGCCACCGACGACGTCACGATTGCGCAGCTACTCGCAGCAAGAAGATTCACAGCGCCTCCATTCACCAGTCTACAAGAACTTCACGGGCGCCACAGCTTCCACAGCAGACCGACCAAGCAGTAGAAACGGCGATAGCAAGGAAGAACCCCACCTTGATACTGTGAAAACGGAGCAGCCAAGCTCGTCTGCCTATGGTGCTGTCTTAAATTTGCTATTTAAATTTTATTTTTCAACTGAAATTGAAAATAAAAGTTGCTGAAAACTTTGTTGATTGAATGATTTTATAGCAGTATGTATTTAAGATACAAGGAATGTTTGTATACATTTTCTTTCGTGAGCTTTAGAACCCACAGTAAGCAATCACTCGAGCATATATTTGTGGTCAGTTAAATACAAGTAAAATTTTAACAAATAGTCAAAAATCACCGAAAAATATCATGAGTGGTATAATGAAACCTGCAAAGGACACCCAGATCCAATAACAGTTGTGTTACATGCCCTTACCGCTTTTTTTCACATTGATTTATACCACGCGTGGGATCTTTATTAGCGTCGTTTATTTTGTTGGGGGGGGGGGGGGACTTTCACCTTTTGTTTTGTAATAAAGTTCCTGTTGTCATAGCTGGTAGTGTTGTTTGTGAACAGGCTCTGGTGCAGCCTCTTCCGAAAGAGAGGACGCTTTGAATAACCTGAAGTCGCTGACAGCCAATAGTTTCGCTTATCCCTCACTTCCGGGCTTTGCCAACGCTTTTGGTACGCACCCATGGGCTGCCAATGTGAATAAATACGCCGCAGTCAATGGTTATGTACAACGCATTGTAGGTCAGTCCCAAGTTAAAAGGTTTATATGACAAGTTTTCATAGTGCAGAATAATTTTCATGCGGCACCGAACGATTCGTGTATTTAACTGTGCAGTTGTTTACGAGAAAAACAGCGCAACTGTTAACAAGAAGAATGAGAAAACTGAGTTTCCAGGGGCGAGCCTCAAGAAAGATCGCTAAAATTAGGGCGTCAAAACAAAGCAATCTGCATTTCCACTTTGTTTTTCATGCTGTTTGTCTCGGTGACATTTTTTTGTTCAGATTTTGGATTTGGAAAGGGGGGTCAGAACAGAAGGGGTGCAGCGACACGTTTGTTTTGTGTTGCTGGAAAAACTATGGGGATCGTTCTTAACGTCAAGTTCTTCTCAAGGTCAATGCGGTTAGAGTGCATCGGTGCCTCAACACGGGCATTAAAAAGCAGTTCACCCGTAGAGATTTCTGGTTAATATTTAGGCGCTAGGAGAATTCAGACAAAATGTAAACTTAAAGTAAATTTCAGATGATTTTTACACATCGAATCGGAAATCAGATCATCTATTCGTTTACAACAAAACAGAAAAAAATACAGTACACCCTCGTCTCAGCGACATGGCTGGGACCGAGGAATTTTGTTGTATCCGATGTCGTTTTAACAATTTTGATTTTGTATGCTTTTTTTGTAGGCGAGCCAATGTTGTACAGTCGCGGCGCGGCCCACGCCCTGGCGCGGCCTGGGCGGGGGTCGGTGGGCGGCAAGCAGGGCGACTGTGGCCTAGCCTGCGAGTACTGCGGTAAGGTATGCCCGCGGCCTAGCATACTAAAACGCCACATGATGATGCATACCGGCGAACGACCCTTCGAGTGCAAGGTACTACCAGCAATGTTTTGCTTATTATCGCCCGTTCCGCTTTTTGTTCTGAACCACCTATCCCGAGGGGAGGGGGGGGGGGTGGGTTCAACATGTTTGAAAATTGCCTGATCGTTATCTCAGAACTTCACGCAATTCAAGGAGTCCTTGTTTATTGAGTGAGCCTAATAGCGACGTAGTATTTTGGTGTGGGCGGTTGCCCGGGGATAGCTGTCTGGCGGGGTCTTTAGATATTGACGAGTACTTAAATGCTGTTACATTATTACCTTGGTTTTGAGTGGCTCAATAAGTAGTGAACCGTTCTCTAATGCAAGATAGATGAGACTGTAGGAATAACACGCAATTGTTTCTAAAAGTACAGTAGGAACTTTTGTGTGGAAGGCTGTTACGAAGGTGTCTCACTTTTCGCGTGCGTAAGTAATTGTAAAAGGTATAGAAAGTATTATTTTGAAGTATGTAAGGCCTGGGAAAACCTTTACTTGTTAGAAAGTCCAATTCGGTATTGAAGGGGCCGTGCAGCTAATTATGTGGGGTGAGGCTGAGTTCATGGTGAAGCGTTTCATAGGTCTGGTGACCAGTGAATGTCTACTTTTATTTGGTACTGGATGAAATATTCCAGAGCCGAACGTTAACTGTGCTGAGAAACCCTCACTATGTTCGTATATGTTGTGTAATAGGTGTGTGGGCAGCGATTTCGCGCCAAAGGCAGCATGCTGTTCCACCAGAAGTTACGTCACAACATGGACGTCAAGCTAAACAAGGCCTTGGAGGAGCGCTACCTACAGATTGTAGCCAATCAGAGGCAGAAACAAATGCGCGAGGAACGTAAAAAAGCGGCGCTCAACTCGAAGGATTCAGCCGCCTGGTTTCAACAGGAGGTACAGACGTGGATGCTCCAAAACCACCTACACAACCAGGCCTTCTCTGGCGCTGTAACAACCACCGCCTCTGCGGCTGTCCCCATAGCAACAACCAATAGCTTTAGCAACCGCATACCTAGTCCCGCAGTCTCTAAGCCGGTGTCGGAAAGCGACTCGGTCGATTATGAAAATTCAAACTTTTCGTCAATAGCGGCTGGGGAGTACTCGTCCAGTGCAGCGTACCCCGGCAGTGACCACACGAAAACTAACCTGAGTAACGCCGGTGCAGAAACGTCAAACCACACTAACAAAAATGGTGAACATAGTTCTTCCTCCAGGATGGAGCACGAAATAACGGACTCGGTACGGACTCGTGAAAATAAATCTAGTGATTCGGTTTTCAAGGACGAAAATGCGAACAGTGAATTAAGCTCAGGCGATGTAAATGGTAACGTTGAGTCTTACGTCAGAGGGCAAAGGTTCAAACATAAACACAGTGACGCAGACAAACACATGGACGAACAGGGTGAACGTAATTCAAGTACTGAGACGGCAGAAACTGTCGACTCACCTGGCAAGATGGCGCCTGAGCATGCGCAAAACTTGAATCGCATGCGCGAGTTGATGTTTACGCCAGAGCCAGCCCTCGAAGCTTTTGCGAATTTCGACGACAACTGCAACTTGAAGGAGAACCTGGACAGAATGATCATGAACGCCTTTAGCAAGTTAGGGATTGATAATTACTGTATGGCAGCCAGTTTAAGCGCAGGGCTACACTCGACCCCCGTGGATGGGAATGGCCGGGAGGGAGACCAGTCTACCTCAGCTAATAGCAGCATCTCTATCTCCCCTGTGGGCCAGGGTACCAGACCAAACAACCGTAGCCAGGATCGGGATGGTGACCAGCAACTTCATGTCGAGTATCCAGCAGTGTTTCCGGGCTTAAAACAACATCTAAGTATTCGTAATGAAACTGTGATTATCTCCAGATTGGACGGGGTGAACCAACAGACTGGGGACAAGGTGTCCCTCTATAAGTGCTATCTCTGTGGGCGTATTTTCCACCAGCTGAGCGTGCTGCAGCTCCATCTGTCGACGCACTTTGAGAAGCGGGTAACGTATTACCAGTGCTTGTATTGTGATGCCTGCTACCGCTTTAAGACGCAACTTGTACAGCATTTACAGACACACCATCGTGTGCAACTCAGCTTGGAGGATGGCCAGATACCACAGGTAAGAAAACCAGTTCGCGGGTAGGAAGCGGAGGGTGGGCAGATAAGGATGGGGGTGCCACTGCCCTCGTGGAAGGGAAACATTTTGTTTTTGTACTTCCTGTGTGTGTGTAGCGTGTGCGTGAGTTGTAGACATTTGATTTGTTAACATGATAACTCTCGCACGAAACGTCGGCACAATGTCAAAGCTTGTTCGGATTATACCTTGGGTTAGCCCGCCGGTTGGGACTGCATTTAACGTATATTGGGCAACGCGTGACGTCATAGAAACTCAGAATGTGACAGTTGCGTCATTACTGTAACTGCAGAACTGAATATCGGCTTAGCTTCAAACTTGGTAGGGTGGTTACGACGATTCGTAATATATCTGGTTTATAAAGCGCAACGTATGACGTCATATGACGTCATGTGTTTTGGATGCTGTACTTTATTAACAGGATAACTCTAGAAAGACAAGTCGGATCAGCTTTAGACTTGGTGGAATTATGCCGTAGGCCTGACTCACGGTTGCTATTGTATTTGACGCATATTAGACAGTGCGTTACGTATATGACGTCGAAATGTGAAAAATGCTTCAGCACTACAACTAAACGTCGGATTGGGTTCAAATTTGGTGGGAATCTGCCTTGGGTAGGTCGGGCGGTTCATAGTGTTTTTGGCGTATATAGCGCACCGTATGACGTTATACGATGTCATTACGTAGTGTGGACACTAGACTTTGTGAACACGATAACTCTTGGGGTTTTTATTTCATGATTACTATTATTGGTGGCCTCGTTTGTAGTGACAAACACAGATGCTGAAAGGTTGGCGGAGTAGCTGGTTGTTGTTTTACCCAAATGGAGTTCGAAATGTGAAAGAAGTAAAATAAATAAAATTAATGATAATTATATATATATATATATATATATATATATATATATATATATATATATATATATATATATATATATGGTTAGTTTTGTATTAGTAAGGACGGAATATTAGTGGCAGATCACTGCTATAAAATACTTCATAACAGTTTTAACAAAAATACCACTAAATGTTTAAGCAGAAATGTGCTTTGCTGAAACGCCTTGAACTTGTTGTGTTTAGATCCCGGCAGCGTCCGAGATGGTGGTATTGACTGACGCTGCAGAGAGCATGAATCAGGACGCGTCCTCCCCTTCGCCACTCCAACCCACGACCTCTGACCAAACACACAAGGGTAAACACTACTCGGGCGTGAGCGTTCGTCGCGAGGGTGGCTTATACGTATGCCGCTATTGTAATAAAGGCTTCGATCGCTCCTTCTCCGTCATACGTCACGAGCGCATGCACACTGGCTACAAGCCGTGCTTATGCCGATACTGCGGGCGCGGCTTCAGCGAGCCGCGGAATCTGCGCCAGCACATCGCGCGCTTTCATTCGTCGGCGCGGGGCATTATGGGTAAGTCGCTGAAGCATAGGAGACACAACAGCTGCCCCGGCAGTGTACAGCGCGAGATGCGCGCGAAGGGTGATGCTGACGTCACCAATGTGTTTACCACTAGTCAGGCCACATTCGTACATGACGGCAACAAGGAGGCCCAGAGCACGCAATCCAGACCCGACACCAGCTCTCCCAGCCTCGAACAAACTGTAGAAATCAATCATGAACAACAAAGAGAATCTCCCGATAGTCATGGCAACCAGTCAGCCAACTCGGAAACGTCCGAGTCGAAGTTAGACTCGTCCGCGGAAATCGCCAATGAGATTCGCGAGAAGGAGCGCCTGGACGATGACGTCATGGTGGTGATCCCGTCAGACGCGCCACTGGACCCACGCCAGCCGGCGCTGGACACGCCGCGCTCGGTCGTCTCCGACAACACCACGTGGTCGAACGTGTCGGAGGGCGACTACGAATCGATGGGCGGTGAGATCATGTCTGCACCAGTGAGGTCAATCATTGGTGAGTTGTATTCTAAAGGTCCGACGAGATTCTGCCCATAAAAGTTACGCGCTAAATCAAGGCTAAATCAAGAGATCCATCTGCCTGACCATCAAACCCCTCCCATTATTTCGAACCCTCCCACTGACCCAACTCTCCCCCCCCCCCCCCCCCCCAACTTCCACAATTTCTAATAACGCAGTGTCAAATTTCTTGTCTAAAAATCAGTTTCGAAAAAAATGGCTCATTTCTGGTGCGATTCATGAATTCCGTGAGGTAATAGTTTTAACTGTCAAAAATTAATATTAAAATTAATATCTACATACTTTGCAAATTTTGCAACTCATGTAATTTTAAGGACTTCCTGCTTCAGGTTCACACCAGTTTAAACAGAGAGGTAGGCGGCCGAGTGTGCCAGGGCGAAGCTCCACCCCTACACAGGGTTCTGTCAGTCCCGTGTCCACGCCTTCCGAGTATCGGGATGGTGCGGGAGAGTACCGCGAGAGTGGCGGGGAGTACAGGGACAACACCCCCAGCGAGGAGCTCCACGCTCGCGCTCGCTCTGCCGCCAGCGAGACGGACGAGCAGAAGCCAGTGTTCGCCCCACCTGACACGAGCACCAGCATGACCCAGGCTATCACGCCCCAGGGGGCTGCCCCCGCGGGATTGGCCCAGTTCGCGCCACTCAATGTGTCGACGTTCCTGACGCCCGGGGGGCTCCCGGGCATCCTGCCTTCGCCTCTGATGTCTCCTGCCCAAGCGGCGTTCTTTGCGCAGGCTGGACTAACGTCACCCACCATGCTGGGCGGGGCACTGCCATTCATGACGTCATTCGCAGGTTCCTCCTCCCTGGGTGCAGCCTCGGCTTCGGCAGCCAGTAGCAAAGAGGTAGCAATTGTTTTGTTGAATGTTCATGACCAAACTCCTTTTAATTTTTTCGGCAGCTAAGAAACATATCTGGCATTCATAGCAAAATGTATTATGTCTTCTTAGTATTTCTGCCTGGTTGCCTGAAATCCTGGATCAGACAAACAGTATTGGTAGAAATTTTAACATCAGAGCGACGTCTTTTAGTCCATCCTAAAAAATAAGAAAATAATAATTTTGAAATCAGGTCTAGTTGTTTTGCGTTCAGTTGGAAGTTGTTGATATTGACTAAAGTTTACAAAATACCAGTTTCTTTTAGAATATGTACTTTTGAAAATAGTGCAGTGGATTTGTTGACTGTTGTTGTTCCCATTAGATTCCCAACTGCACGGCGCAATCGGTGAGCGATAATAGGGAAGCACTGGGGTATAAGCAAACAAGTGAAGCGGCTAAGGCCGAGGAAAGGCGCGAGGATTATCTCAGTCAGCTGGCTAAAGGCACCTCCCTATCGAGAACCCACTCGCGGTGAGCCCCAGTTCTTCTTGTACAAAAAGAATCAAAATGATTATAATAAGCGAATAAAAATAGTAATTTTTTAAATAATAAAACAATACATAAATGGATTTAGTAGTTTAGTTTTTGAATGTCGAAAAATAAGTCACAAGAAAGATGAACATATATTATAGTGCAATAAAATCTATAAAAGGGATGTATTGCTAAGTTCATATCTTGAAAAGTAAGAGTCGGAGCTTTGTTTTTAAATTTCTTGACCATAAATGTGCAAGTTTTGAGGACAAGCACACGTACCTATTGTCTTGTGTTTGTAATTGTCAGAGTTTACGTTGTCAGAAACCCGATCAAGCGCGAGGAGGCGTGCAAGCCGACGGTGCTGGCGGATGGACGCACCGTGTACCGCTGCACGTACTGTAACAAGGACTTCGCCACCTACTCCGACATCAACCGCCACATGGACTTTCACGAAGGTCGGTCATCGCTTACGCAAGGTGTGTGTTAGGCAGTCGGAGTGAGAACAAAAATTTGGTATTAAATCGTAGACATCAATGAATATGCTGTTGAAACAAATGTACTTGTGTCATAGTGAACAGGGTTCGCGTTGGCGGGGTTTTTGTCCACTTTTTGGGTATTTTTTACGAAATGACTCACTTTTTCGGAACCCACCAACTCTTTCTGGAGCGAATCGAGTCACACTTTCCTTTTTTGACTCACTTTCCTGAGAACCCAGCGCGAACCCTGGTGAATCTGTGTAATTATGAATTTAAAATAATCTCTAAGGAATTAGTTCAGTTACTGAAATATTTAAATCTTGATTCTACGCTGTTCTTAATGAATTTAAAAAAAGTAATATAGTTATGAGAAAAGAAAAAGTTAACGAAAAACATGGGGGGAGGGAGGCGATAGTATGGTGTCTGATTAGCGTGCTGAATGCCGATAGTCGTTGTATGTTAACGTCCTCGAACTTCCGAGCCCATTACTGTATCTGTTTGATGCTGTCACAAAGTTAGAATTTACTTTCTGCATGAAAACTTCGATTATTTTCGGCTCCGGTCGATTTTAGAATGTTACAGTGTACAGCGTCCGAGATTAAGCCACAGCATGTCCGATGCGATTTCTTGTGTTCCAAAGATTTAATTTGTTTAAAAGTATTTCTTTTTAACAATAAGTGCTATTCAATTCACATGTGTTTGGGTTCACTGGAATTATGCACGGCTCTGGGGCTATTCCGAATGCCCGTTTAAAATACATAGATACAGCATTACGTTTAGACAACAACTGACGTTTCAAAGTATGCGATTTATGAATGGACAGAGATAGCGTAGCGTGATCTTGGCAGCGGAGGTTAAATATAGTTTGTTGGCTAGTCAACAATATTTATAAAGTCGTTTGTCCAAAAACGTTGTAAAATAATTCCTCCTTGTTTTCTGTATTGGTTTATATGACAAGATCATTGATTTTATAACGGTAAATTTTCACCATCATGTTCGTGCTTTAGCACGAGTAGTTCATGTTGAATTGAGAGTAGAATCCCAGGATGAAAAGATAAACAAAAAACTGTAAATTTTCAAGGACTCCCTCCCTCCCCACCCTCCATTAAATCTAAGGGATCTTGATATTGAATATTCGAGCTTTGGCATCGGAAAAACATTAAAAAAAATCGCGGGGATGCGGAAGATGCTGTTCGACTGGTGTTCAATAAGGAGTTTTCGAACGTGTATTGTATACGAGAAGAAGAGATAGGAGGGCTAGCTCCTTTTATGCTTGACTTTCAGACATACGCCCTTACAAATGTAAGTTCTGTGATTACTACGCACGAACCAACAGCCAGCTCAAAGTACACATGATGCGACATCAAGGTATGCGCTCTCGTATTGTGTCGTCATCGGTTTATTATGACGTAATGTGTTTGTGCGTGTGTTGAGAATGCATTGCTGTTGGGCTGTCAGTCAAGTCAGTTTTGCATAAGGTTGAGTTAAATAAGTAGAATTAAAGTGTAAAGAAGTCGTTTAATCAATCTTTGGCAATGGTTAAGCGACCCCCCCCCCCCCCACCCCCCATTCTCACCCGCAGTCATTACAAGTAATTTAATTTTGGTCCTGAATGAAATGGATCAGTTTACAATTAGTTTCAGAACAGATTTGTGCACAAATGAGTCTTGCAATAAGTAAAAAAAAAGCTATGGTTTTACTAACAAATGTTTTTATTTTCTGCTGTTTTGATCGTTTTGATAAGTGTTCCTGTTTTTGGATTGAGAGATAAAACATACGTTATTTGATGGACAGGTATTCGCGAGTTTCACTGTAAACTGTGTAACTATAAAGGCGTCACGCAGTCGGACTTAAATCGCCACATGAAGTCGCAGATTCACATGATGAAAGCACAGAATGAGTGTCGTCACTGTGGCGAGGGATTCGTGTCGCCGAAAAACCTGGAAAGACACATCGAGGAACGGCACATGGGCGGGACTTCTGCGCGCATTGGGGCGGGCAGTATGTCATCTGCTGGCCAATCAAACACACCCATACCCTTTCAAGCACCACCCCTTCCAAGATAGCTGGAACACGGTAGACGTTTACAGAAAACGTTCAAATACACAAGAAGATTTTTCAGTTGATAGCGGAATCTGAGAATCCACTACGGATGCTGACTTCCTCTTCCTTTCACTTTATCGCGATGTATGAAATGTGTCTTTAAGACAAGTGAACAAATTATTTTATCCAGGTAGAGCACTCAGTTATCGGTAAAAGATATTTCATTAAGCTCCCCTATCCCCCTTCCCTTCAACACCCCTCCCCTACCCTCTACACACACACGTACGACCTCGAACCCAACCCCGTCCCAGACACCGTGTTTGTTGACAAATTCATCATGAATCTGTCCCCCGTGCAGTGTAAAAATGCACATGATTGTACCCGTGTAAGCAATACAGATAATTGTGATGTGGTTGTTAGGCTTTTATGGGTATGTCGTTTATAACCAATATGCTGGAATCATATTCCCATCTTTGACAAAAACAACAACAAAAAAATCAAGCGTTAACCAAAGCAAAGTCGGCAAGTGGACATTGTGTGATGTAAATGGTTTGCAAATGAACAGGCTTATATTGATGTTGTGTAGTGACAACAGAAGACAGGGTACTAGAGCTTTAATATAAAACGTACACATCAATTTGACTGCTTTAACACCATCAACCAAATATTTCTACATTTATCTTCAAATTTTAGTCTTTTCAGAAATGTTCTTTGTTTCTTTTTTCAAGTTGCAGTTTAGATTGATATTTTTATTCTTGATGTGAATGAGAAATTCATTTAGTCTTTTTATGAACATAAAACAGTAGAAAATAGATTCTTGCTGTGAAAGAGAAAAAAACCTTATTAATAGGTGTTGTGCAACTAAAATCGTACATTTCTTTGTGGGGCTACTAGGTTTACACAGGCCTATATAATAGACATTAGTTTAGAAGATCAGATATAGAGAACATTTTCAAATTTATTTTCCCCACGCCTTTTTTTCTAAAGGCGTAGAAATATTTGAGATAGTAAAGTGGTTTCGATTGATTGTTGTCCTCTTTTCTCTGTCCTCACACGTGTTTCTGTGGTTGGTGAGAAATATACACTTTGCAATATTTGAGGTAGAAATATGCCAGGTGCGGTGCGTAACTTCGTGTATGGTTATTAAAGCCATGTTGATTGATGATAATGTTAGGCAATTATTCTGAGAAAAGTTAAAATTTGCAGATATTTTTCTGCTGAAAAAAATATTCGTTGTTGTTTTATAGATTTTAGGTATTTCAGATTTGTGTGTTGATGTGTATAAAATTGTTAATTTCTTCGGGGTAAAATTACTACAACTGCAGTTAACAAGACTTTTGTAGAAAACTGTGGTACTTGGTGTGTTGTTGTGAAGTTTCGGTGTGAGTCTGGAAGTATTTAAGGCGGGTATGTGTACACTGTGTGTGTTAAGTTATTTCGGCGTGTTTCTGCGTTGCTATGGTAACCGTTACTTGTCCCTTTTTTCTTCTCTCTACCCTGTTGCTATGGTGTTGGAAGTGTAGACATTTTGAAAGGATATTATTGGTCGAAAAATCAAACGAGGAGGATGTAATGTTGTCATGACACAAGTTCACTTACTCTGCTGGGTAAAGTTATCGAGTATCAGGTACAGAAATGGTATTGAGTAGCACGTATAGAAACGTTATCGAGAACCAGGAAGAGACAATCCACGAGTGTCATGAATTTGACAGCTTGCTTTAATGTCAGACAAACTGTGAGCAATTGCCTCGGATAAACACATAGGTATTGGTATTGCATGTTTAGGGAAAAAAAGGACAATGGTTCGGCGTGTTTGAACTTGCGATAAAGAAATAGAAATTTATCAGATGAGCCGACCAGCCGTGTGTATCGTACGCCACGTAGGTGCTTTAAGCTCCGTTGTTATTTTTTCGAACGCATGCGCGGAAATATGTGATGAGTCTAGTTTTCCCAACATTTTTTTTTCTTTCTTCTTTTTTTTTTTTTCCTTGGTGAGTGAGTTTTTCAGGACGAAGTTGATGAGGACGAATCTGCCCAGGTGTAAGTAACGCGCTTCCCGTTTGGCTGCATGATATCCGGTGACGTCACATGGCCCTACTTGTGCGTGGAGATGATCGATGGAAGTTTTATTGAATTCCAATGAAACCAACGCTTATACGGAATTAAAACTTGACAAGCTTTTTTCAAGAAAAACAAATAATGGTCGATATGCAGGTGGAAAAGGCAGAGCGATGTGAAGACTGTTTCAATGGTAATTATTATAATAAAAACCGGTAGCTGAAGACTTGCTCGCAGATCAGTTGTTGGTTTTGTAATGTAATATACGACTGTTGTGTCGGCGAGAATTTTGTTATACATAAATTGCTATACCGATGTTAACACACTACTGAATCCTGCAAAATTGGTAACGCCACTCTGAACAGGGGATTTTTTTAGTTTAGTCACACCTATGTGATGAGTTGTTAATATTCAGTCACTGTTGTTTTGTTACATATATATATATATATTACAGTTAGCCACGGTGTAACATTGTACTTACAGTTGAAATATGACACGTGTTAAGCTTACAAATAGAGACAGAGCCGTTTTTATGCCCGAAAAGTGTGTGAAGGATTTTTGTGTAAGCGTGACGTCACGAGTGACGTCACATGTAGAGCATGCGCTGTAGTGGTTGCCCCGTCGTGATAAACGGCTGTTGTATTTGTTTTTGCACTCCTTGTACGCACCCTTCCAGTCATGAGTTATCGTCGTTGAGGCATTGTTGTCAACACAGTGACAGGCATATAAGTATCATTTATAAATAGGGTATTATTTGAAATATAGTATTGTAATATATATTTATCGTGGTAAGACAAACGAGGTACATGCTTGGGATTATATAATATAAACCGAAGGTTGGTTGAATTTGAATACCCATATTGAAGTTCTGACTGAAGGTTGGGTAGCAGCAGAAATTTATGTCGACATGTCACGGGTGTCGTTGCCCTACAACTAAACCCATCTATATAACGTGCGAAACGTCTTGATGATCTACCCTAAAAATCAGATATTGGTTAAACATTAAATTAGGTTGAATCAAAATGTAATAAAATGTGTAGATTTGTAGGAAGTGTTAAATCTTTGCACGTGTTTTACACGTAAAAAGATGAGTCAGGTGTGCAGGGCATCAGGTGTGTGATTGGTTGAAATGGATTTGACGTCACATTTACAGTGGATAGCGACCAGTCAGATCCCATAGCCTTTGTTTGAGAGACTCGCGCAGTGTATTTTCAGCAGGGTGATATAGCCTTCTAAGACATCAGTTGGAATGTTCAGCGTTTGGGGATAGGGGCGGGCGGTGGGGTCTACTGCAGCAATTTGAGTTTGACGGGTGATTGGCTTACAGTGTGTTAGTAGTTTAGTTATAGCAGTGTTATCTTTTCTCTTACAGTTCTTGTTGAAATACTGCAGACAGTTAGTTAGGGCTGAAACGAAGCAACGCATCCCGAATAGTTAAACACGGTCCGGACCCGGGTATGAGTCGGGTAACCGACTCAGCCCTAACGCGCCGACATCAGAAACATTACAGGACACATTGTTAACAAGTATCTATATGTATCCAATAAGAAGCGTAGGCTGTACTGTACATAATGCGTCATACTCACGTTTTTTTTTGTTTTTTTTTTTTTTGTTTTTTTTTTTTTGCATTCGGGAGTTGTAGGCTTGCAGTGCCCTTCAAAGAAGAGGATTGGTTAGACATACAGATTATAGCAGTTTTTTTCTGTTCTTTTTTTTTCTTTTTATTTATTTATTTATTTTTTTTATTTTTAGTTTTTATTATTTTTTTTTTTTTTGGGGGGGGGGGGGGGGTTTGTTTTGTTTATTTTATTTTTACATGGAATGGTTGGATATTAACAAAAGCCAGGTCTTTCAGTGCTTCGAGAAAAACCTATCCATTACCTCGTATAGCATCTCCATGTGGGTAAAAAATCAGACTTGGCCCTTGTGGATTAATCCTTTGAAACTGTACATATGTTTTTTTTTTTAACGAGTGAAAGCGGAGGCATCTTAACACTGACCTGCTTTTTTGTCAAACTGGGTGGCATCATCCCTGCTGTGTGCGGTTGCTATGGACATGGACTTGGTAAAGTTGTCCCGTCCAACTGCCCATCCCACGTTAATTCGCAGCTTTACGATTTAGATTTTAAATGATTTATTCAGAATTTATTTTTTTCATTCAGGTTTAGAATGCACATATTTACTAATTTATTTCGCCCGCCTTGAAAGTCAGACCTATTAAAAAGTTGAAATTAGAAAACTTTTTGAAGGTGTTAATATATAAAGATGTAAAGTGCGGTAGGGACTGGTCATTTTGTATCTAGAAAGAACATGATAAACAGAAGTAACCCCAATGTAGGTAATTTCCGAGGGAATTTTCACTCAAGATTTGGTAGTTTTTAATACTTCAATAAATAACCTTTCACCTCTACTGACCGGGTCGAGAGTTGTCCAGTGAAAAACCCAGTACGGTGGCAGTACATTCTAAAACCGATTAAGGCGGAAGCTCTTGAGATTTGCGAAGACTGCGCTTTAGAAATCGATGTTCGTCATCATCCTTACCGTTTTATTTATATTTCATTTAAATGATGGCTCTTCTGTTGTGAACCATTTCTCTCGACTTAATAGCTTATGTTTAAAATCCAATACAAATTCTTTTTGTTTGTTTTTTTTTTTTTTTTAACGAAATGCACCCACCAAGTAAAAGTGCATTTTAAAGCTTTGGAAGAAGCAGGGTTTTTTTCTGTGGTACAGGGATACATGTGTAAGTTTTAGCACTCTCAAGCTTGTTTTGGTGGTGGAGGGGGGGGGGGGGGGGGGGAGGAGGGAACGTTGCTGTGGCAACGACCTGCATTTTTTTTTTTTTTTTTTGAATTTCTGATTATTCGTGGAAAAAGATGCAGAAGTAATTCAGCCATAGTACGTGAAGACTTGAGAGCACAAGTGGTTGGACAACGTGCAGAGCCTCGAACACCTTTCTCGTATTTAAATTAAATTTCCCCCCCCCTCCCCCCGCCCCCCTCCTTCTCGTCAGAGTGATGGGTTGACATTGTGTGATGGACTTGTTGCTAATAGGTTACACTCGATTCTTGAGGCAAATTAGGATTTGCAAACATTTGATCAGGTGGCTGCTTGTGACACCGATGGCCTGCCAATCAGCGAGACTCCCCGACTTTTACGATTTTTTAGCGTTGGTAAAGTATGTCTTATGACTGTCTCAGACTTCTCACTCGTCACACCAAAAGGTGAAAAAAAAGAAGTATTTATTTTATTAAATAAAAAATCCTACTGATTGTTATGTGACATCCATTTTAAAATTCGAATACGGCCGGACCTGTTTGTTATTTAACATTTCTTTAGCTAAATAATCTAATCTAGTCATGTTACTACTTGTTAGTAGAATCACAATATACTTGAAAGTAGTGCTAGGTGCTTATATTACGTAGCTAGGTCCGATAGACTCTAGAAAGACCTTGATATACCCCCAAAAAAACGATGGCTGCTGTAAAACCGCAAATAGACTACGAAGTGCCCTGTAAAAACTGCGTATAGCTTTACTTTGGGAGTAGTGAGAGATTGTCCTTTAGCCGTTTTGGAAAGAGTATAGTGTGTAGTTGTTATTGTTCATACTGTGTAGACCCAAAATAAGAAAGTCGGGTTGGAACTGTTTAGTGCTATAATCCAGAAATAATTTTTTGTTAGCAATGTGGAATAAAAAGGATGTATTGATCTGCAGAAATCACATTTTTAAAAAAAATCAAAAATGAAGTGAACAAAAGGCGATGTCGTTTCAAGTTTCGAATTAACAACTGCTTAATGTGTAAAGACTGTAGATTTTTGTGTATAGACCTGTCTGTTGTCATAAGCTGTTACACTGATGTTTTTGTTTTCCTCTGACTAGATGATGATTTGCATGCGATATATAAAGTACTTAACCTCGATATGATTTCTCTAAAATGTTTTTCAAAGCGATAACAGTGGCATAAATACACACACTTGCACAACAAAGCATTGCATGAATTCATTCAGGAGTGGCAGATGTTGCAAAAATTTGAATAAGCTATGTATTTTTTTGATTGTAAAAGAAGTTCAATATTCTAAATTAAGGTGTTGGCTTTTAGCCATTTGAGAATTACCGAAACCAGCCAGTGCAAACTTTTTGTGATGCTGAGTCATTTTAACCGAAACTTATTAAAAAATTTTAGAAAGAACAGATAGAAAGATATATAGTATTCCTTTAAAATGAAAGCAGTGAAGTTTGTTGATAGCTTGTAAATAGGACATGGCATCCGTTATGTCGTGACGCTCCTTCCACTCCCTTTCGATGTATAATTCAGAGTCCGTTACGAAGAGTACTGTCCTCATCGTATGCATACTTGCTGTGCAGGTGTATTTGTGTTACTGATACTAAGTACCTCTGCTATGTTTGTGTTTATATCACGTGATATAGTTTGATGCTGTATAGTGTTATGGCGTATATACAAGTCTGTGATCAGTGACGTAGTACTCTTAGAAACATGACGTCAGAATGACGTCATAGCGTGTTTACATTGTGTAGATAGTGAAAGGGCGTGGAGCCTTGTTTTCGTTTAGAAAATTAAGCCATTGCTTCGCTTAATTTTGCTATTATTAATGCTGACTTTATTCTACCTATAACTTGTGCGGAAAACGCAGTGTCTACGTTTGAGCTGAGGGGATTTCAAATGAGTAACGAACTAACTTGTATTACGTTAAACTATTTACTAGTCTTGAGCCATAATCCTGCAAAATCACACTGATTATTGCATTTATTTAGCACCGGATTCTGCATATTTCAGCATTTCGCTGCTCAAAACAACATCCTCGCCCCTTCCAACAAGTGCTCCATCACATTAGTCAAACACTTTCCCCAAACTTGCTGCTGTTGGATACAGAAACATTAATGCCATCACAGTCCCCAAAATTTGGGGAGGCCAGGATAAAAAATACATAAACATATTTGTTCTTCGTTCACTGTCGTTTAGCTAAAAAGAATTAAAGTATGAAACATTTAGTAGCTACTTAAAACCCCACTGCGGATATAAAACATGGCATTTGTCTTTATGTTGACGTTATACAACCAAACGAGAACACACCAGAAGGTCAAAATAAAAAAAAAGCAAGAAAATAAATAAAAACAATCATATTTAAAAAAGAATGATTGCCTGCCGGGCGGAGATTTGTGGGGGAGCTTGGAAATGTTAGACAGTAAGTTTTGGGTCTGACCAAGAGAAAGTCATTAATTCCTCAAAAAATGAGCATCAATATTTTAAAAAGTTAAATTTTCAGCCCCCCCCCCCTAACCCCAATCCTTGCATACACACACCCACACACACATGCTCAACGATAGCTTGTAAAGGAGGTAGGGTCAAGATCGGTACAGCCTTAAATTGTTAAGAAACGTTGGTTAAGGTGATACCAGAAAGGAATTGGCAACGTCTTGATGTGGTCTTTAAAAAAATTGGAACATTAGATCTGATAAAGCACACCTGATTTAAGCCCACTTCAGTTTTTTTTTAATTGTAAGTAAAAACCTCCCCCAAGAATTCAGCGCATTTTAAAAAGAAATGGATAATTCAAAACTATAATTAAAAGTTCAGCTGTCAATTACAGGACAGAACGATTTCTTCGCCAATGTAAAATGTTTTGAAAGCCAAGTCGGTCTTTTTTTTATACTCTTGAAATGTTGCATTAAATTCTTTCATTTTTTTAATTTGCATTGCAGAAAGCTTAAACCAAACTTTTTAGTTGGACTTTTTGTTGAAAACTGACTTACATGTGATCGAAATATACCTCAAAAAAGGATAGGATTGATTTCTACTTTATAAGTTACTTAGTTATCCTGGTGTTAATTCACTGGTGTGAAACCGTGTTTTGTTGCTGTTGTTATCACTGCATTTATTTTGTTTCTTTCTTTCTTTCATTCTTTCTTTTTTTAAAGACTTTTTGTTAAATTGTTATGTGCATGAATATTGTGTACTAATTGTTGTTATCTGATGTACTGTGGTAGTACGGGATCGTTATGTAATGTACTATACAAGTACATGATCGTTAATCTGTTGCGCTATAGCAGTGCATTGTGTTTACGTGGATGTTGCGTGGTCAGTATTGTGAATCCCCATGCATCGTAACATTTGATTCGCTCGTCCTAAAAAGTAGACAGGCCCGATTTCAGTGGAGAAAGGTAAATATTCAAGCTGATATCAGTTTTAGTGTAATTACTTTTTATCACAATACGAAAATACTTTGTTTTTTTTTTATCCTTTTTCTTCCATAATAAATGATTTCTGTGTGTAAAATGTGTAAGTTTTATTTTTTTTTTTTTCGATTGTGGACAAAATACCAAAGATACAAATGAGCTGAACGTCCCGCAAATGTTACCTCACTTAAAGAGAAATAATAAGTTGTGTGCCTTGTAAGATCAGATATCAAGTGAATTATACCAAAGTTACGCTCTTAGTGTGATCAAGCAGGTTGCTTTTTGAGAGCAACAAGGTAGAGAATTTTGCGGTGTTATTGAAACAAAATTCCACAGAATTGCTGAAAATAAGACATAAAGAAGAGATTGTTGTCAGAATATTTGAAACATGTTTCTTCACAATTCACACTGTTGCAAAACTGGATGCCTCAGCTTTTTATGCCAAAGTAAATTTTACCAATTTTTTTTTCGCAGCAATACTTGATGTTTCTCTTGTGGAACGATCTATGACTTTTTAAATTGTTTCGTGTGTATGTGACAATCAATATTCTCAAGCCAGTTTTGTTTTAATTAAAAAGTTAGTAAATTAGAACACAGGCGTATTATTTGAAGTAGAATGATTCAAAGTATTGCAATGTCCTTGTGCATTCACTTAAGCAGAGAAATATAGTATGTTGTTTGTTGGTGCGTAGTTTTCACTTAGTTAAACAAATTACAACTTCCCCTTTCGTGTTTGCTATTGCAATAAGTAACTGTGTAATTAGTGGCTAAAACTATTCAGTGTTGAAAAACTTATTTATGAATATTGCCAAACTAAAATAATTAAACATCTAATATCCTTTAACAGAGTTGTTTTATTTTGTATCCATTCTTCTGTATACTCTTATATTGCCTGGGCGTAGTAGCCCAGCAGGGTACTTTAAACACCCGGGCAATGTAGTGATGTGTCTGTAGAAGTCCCGCGGCAATTCTAACGTATTCATCGGCGCTTGTGATTAACATACACATGCACACAAACAAAACGGCGCCCACTCAATCACCCGCCTTATCTAAAATCAACAAGTAATCGTAGATTTCGCAGGCCCCCAGCTTGTGGCAAACAGTTACCCGGGGAAAAATGCTTTCGGATGAGTAAAATTTTGTGACTGAAACGGAATTGTAGATATAAATTTCGAGTTCTGATAAAAATTTAAAAAATTGGTATAGGCGTGGTTGACATATCGGAGAATCTACTCTATTTACAATACACAGCTTAACTACAGATGTGTCTGCTTCATTTGTTGGGAGCCAATACTTCCACTTTTTGGATGAATTTATAACATGTAAAATATGAAAAGAATGAAGCAAACACATTTGCTAAGATCAGCCAGGGGATTACAAAGTTCCCTAAATAAAACCCCTGTTTCCAGGTCCACCGGAGAAAGAAATACATCACGAAAAATATGCAGCCTAATTGAGACTTAAATTGACGGAAAAGAATAAAATCCTAAATATTTAGCGTGATGGGACCTTATACCGGAAAATACTATTTGCCAAATTTAGAAATAATTACCGACGACAGACATATATATATATTTCATTTCCACACTGGGCGGTTCTTAGCTCGGACCCGTCTATGCAATTCTAGCTATTTTCTACATTTACGACCACATTACCTTCATTGCATAAAATTTCAGCTCCCTACATGAAATAGTTTCGGCGCTACGGCGTCGACAAAACAGTGCCCAAAATGTTGGAAGTAAGAAAATTCATTAACTTGGACAAGTTATAGTTTCAAGAATTTTTAGTCGATTTAAAAAATAATACGCCGTTCCACATCTATATGATATATATTTTTACTCAGTGAAATATAAAATCACTCCGCCTGATAGCTAGCGAGATATGGTGTCGACAAAATACAGCGTTTGCACAAAGTTCTATCCCACAGTATCACATTTTTCACAATTTCCCATTTCGTCAATTTCTGGTCGATTTCAAAGATAATACGCTGTTGCACATGTACATGATATACATTTTCACTTGGTGAAATGTCAAACCAATCCGCGTGATAGTTGGCGAGATTGGTGTCGACAAAATACAGCGTTTGCACAAAGTTGCATCCCAAAGTATCACATTTTTCACAATTTCCCATTTCGACAATTTTTGACCGATTTGAAAAATGATACACCGTTGCACATCTTCAACCTTTATATTTTCACTATATAAAATTTCAGCTGTCCATATGAAATAGTTTCGGCGCTACATCGTCGACAAAACAGAGCCCAAAATGTTGACGGACAGACGGACGGACAGAACCCATTTCTATAGGCTCTCCCTTCCGTGGGGTGGGGGCCTAACAAGAGTGCCTATGGACAATGTCTCACCTCACGAATGCTGATATCAAGATTTATGACAATGTAAGGATCACTTTAACCAAAATAACAAGACAGTAAGGCCCTGTACCTTGGAGTCAGTCAAGATTTTTAACCAAAGGTGTTTATCGCCAATTTAAACATTTCAGCATTTAATTGGTTAATTATGTGGCTGCGTCTTTAGCTGCTTAAATAAAACAAACCGGTTAGGGGTGGGAGGTGAGGGCCTTAAACTTTTTGATGCTGCCATCTTGCAATATTTCTAAATTTTAGCATAAGCACAGCGTACATAAACACATTTCAAATTGAGCAATTTTAAAATTTTATGATGCTGTCGCCAAGCGCTACAGTTAGTGAATGTGAATAGCAAACAAGGCTTAAGAGAAAGGGATGGAAGGAAGGGGATTAGGAAAAAATACAGGAAGGCTGTAAAGCAGTGGCAGACATACCGGAGTTGAGTGGAGAGACAGCGCAAACAAAACCCCTTCACCATGGCGGATTTAAGGGTAAAAGAGGGAGAGGGTGTTTATTTAAGAGTATAAAAAATACCGACGAGATAATGGCAAGAGCAGGAACAAAGACCGCGTGGCCTCAGTTAAAACTTTTCGTTTAAATGCAATTAACCAAACAACTTAATTGTATACTAAAGGCCTAACTGAAAACGCTGCCTTTAGCCATGTCACCGAGTCCGCCCCTTTTCTCACTTTCTTGGAGAAGGCCATCAATTAAATTTTTATAGATTTTGCAACCTTAAGATAAATGTCTGTGTGATATGCGAAATGACCAACTGAAGATAACAGATAATTTATGCAGCAACTTTGTATCCACACTGTGAGTCCAACTTAGACAAAGGAGTTGAAAGGAAAAATGTGAAAATCGATTTTGCTTGAAGTGACTCCCAAAAACATGCTGTTCAATGAGCCTCAATGAGTCAATGTTTTGACAGGGTCAATCAAGCAGCAATTAGGCCGCATAAAACGCGTGGAATTTACAATGAAGTTGGGCCGTTTTTAAAATTGATATGATTTAAAGTTAAATTTTGATGTAAACTCTTTTCAAACGGTCGTAAAAATAATTTTAGTATGGTGAGAAAGTAACTGTTAACTCATCGACCATTTTATTTTAACAAAATCTGTCAAAATGTTGAGTAAAAACGCCAACTAAGTACCCGAGGAACTGATGTTGCCTTGTTGAACTCCAGAATCACAATGAAAATGGGAGAGGCTAAGGGCCGCTTTTATACTCCTCGTTGGGTCTTTAAACGTTTTAGGATTTAATTTGTTAACTATGTGGCTGCGTCTCCAGCTGCTTAAATAAAACAAATCGGTTGGGATCATTTTTTTTCAAATTAAACATGCAAAATATTTTACATTTACCGAAGAAAAAGAACTAGATTTGTCCAAAGATCCCAACATGAAGGCAGGAGTAAGTAAACGTATGGTAAATTTTAAATGTTCTCCCCGAACAGTGCTCAGACGGCATGCGACTACCTTTGAGCACGATTTTCGGACGCTTAGAGGGATGGACAAGTACCGTTCATAGGCAGCGCAGGACCACGCTCCTTGAGTCTTAATAAAATGTGCGAGCCATCCGTATAAAAAGGCGAAAGAGGCGTCGCCCCTTCTGAATGAATGTCTGCCGTAATCCTCTGCCCGCCAGCCAATTCTCGAAAGAACAGCGCACAAGGTGCTGACAAATAGACAATGGGTTAGCGGGATGGTAGTCTTAACCTTGAGGTAAGAGAAAAGCGCGCACTTGGATCCAGCGGCACAAGAAAATTATCCATGGCCAAAACCGGGCACAGCGGGGAACTTGGTTGTGTTGAGATTGGCTCTTATAAAAGTTTGTCAAAATTTCAGACAGTTTTTGTGCGTTTGACTCGGATTATGGCTCCATCGGGTGTGCGTCTGAAGTCTTTTCTGCACAGATCTTTCCGGCAATAATGCGAATTAGCACTTTTGGTCACTAAAGTGGATATTCTGAAGAAGCAGAAAAAGGCTATTAATTGGCAGCTTTTGTTTTGGTATTATACCTTTGGTGTGGTGATACCGTTCACCTTAGTAGATAACAGGAAGTTCTCAACCGTGGGACTTGGGTTACCAAGTTCCAGATGGAGAACGCGTACTCACGCCAGTTATCACCGAACTGACTGAGATTTTAAGGTGCGAGCGAGAAAAGCTGCAAATCGAGCAAGTGTTAACTGAGATGCGGATATCGGTTTGTAGCCGAAGAAGCCAAAAAAGGAAGGAATGTATCCCTGTCCATTTGGTAGGCGGACTGAGGCAAAAGCAGCGCGACGGTAGTTCTCAGTTTGTCATCCAGTAAGGTTTCTTGCACAATCATTCCTGCATAATAAAATGGTTCGATTGTTGAGACTTATAACTTAACAACATATCTTTAAAGTCTACTCGATGAAACACATACGTGGCGTGTGGCAACGAATGCAAGCGAGTAATACTGTCTGTGAATTTGTTATTTCGACTTGAGATACAGTTTTACATTGAAAATAGCACAAATAATTAAAACGTGAGCAATTCACTTCCTGCTTGGCTTCGTATACTACCGCGGTGATAGCATGCAGCGTGGCCGTATTTTTGGTATACAGAGTTAATTGAGAGGGCGCCCATCGTTGTGACACTAGAGTAACAGCTGCCAGCTCCTACGTGTTGATATACGCTTTGTGAAGCTTCGCAAATTAGCAAGCCCAGCTAGTGTAGAGCCAGTCAATGACCTGTGATCCTTTAGCCAGGGCCGCTGTCCCGCCTATAGTGCTAGAATCAGTCAGGATAAATGCGGCTTCGGGCGCCGACTTTTTTAGGGAAAAAGACTTGCCATTGAAGTGGGTGCATAAATCTAAAATAGCTTGAAGCGAAAGCTGCAGATCGTGCGTAATGTGAGCGCGGAGGTGTTGCTTTTTAGTGTGCTCATATGGTCAATTTGTTTTCGAAATGTGGGCCTAAATGAGTGTACAACCGAAGCGACCCAACTAAGTCGACCAATGATCATCTGGAGTTTGGATGCGTTCTTACGATTGGATTTGTATTCGCGAAGAGTGGTGATGGCGTCTTTAAGCTTGTCACCTGGAATACTAAGTTGACCGCTCACGAAATCGATGCGAATACTGAGAAACAACAGATTTTTGGGTCCAGCTTATGATAAATCCTAATCGTTGTAGGAGGCAGAGTAAAACATCCATTGGCAGTTTACGTTCTTGTTTTGTTGCGTAGATATGTAAAAATCGCCTAGGAAACAAAAGACTGCATGTAAGCCCAACTTTGTGTGACATGCGCACAACAGACTGCGTTTTTCTATGGAAACACTTAGAGATGCACCAAAAGGGAGGCGGGTATCTACCATATAGGTGTAATGTTTGTCATTTCCGAAACGCCATTTTAAGCCTGTAGCCCTTCTTGTATCCGCGCTCACGCCAGTGTGTCGCTGTGCGTTTTTCATGTGTATTTTGGCCATGTACCACCCTTTACCTGTTAAATTTACAGCTGTGTCCACGGTTACAAAGCGTTACCTTGATTTACGTGGTGTTTAAAATGTCGCCTTGCAGTTGAGAACAGTCGTGCATTAAACGAACGCTGCCATCTATATTGGGACAAAAGACTTGGGCTAATAATCTCGGGTTTGTAGTCGACTTTAACATACCTTTTTAAGTAAAGTTCTTTCTTTATCTGTTCTTTAACCTGGAACCTGTGGGTGATTTCGGCTTTTTTACTGCTAGGTAGTCAACTGGCGCGAGTGGTATTCTAGGGGTGACTATATCAAAGTCATCCCCAATTCCGTTTAAGACAAAATTGCAGTCCGGATCGTTTTCCAGTTCGGCTGTCCAGGTGGCTAAGTTTTCTTTAAGCGGGCTAGAGACGCTTAGAACTTAGTGTTTAAATTCAGGGTGGCGTTTGTATCATCCGGGTATGATGCACAGGTGGGAGAATCTGCAACCCCTGTGCGTGCAAACTCGTTGAGTCTGGAAGTTTTTGCAGATCTTCGTCCCACTCCCGGGGTCCACTGCGGCTCTGGCGCGAGGTGCGGCAAATACGTTGCGGTTTGTTTTAGAACGGCCTGCGTTCACAAATCTGTCTGAGGACAGGTATTTTAATCCCAGATGAAAACTGTCCTCTCCCCACACTATCTGACCCGATGCCTGCTGTATCTGGTATTCTTGGTCAAGGAGCACGACATTTTCCTTTGGGTACGTTTGGAGGTATTCTCAGATATTGATGAGCTACTTCAGGTGGCCAAGGATTACAGGAAAAGTGTAGAGCAGTTGACCCGAGCGCAGCTGTTGGACTAGAATGCACGACGATCCAACGAGGTATTGGGGCACTGTGATGTCACTTGGGGCCGGTTTTGATGACTAATAATGCGAGTGTTGCCGAGCATAACCCCCTCCTCGGTTGACGTTAAACCAGACCACAAAAATCCTGAATTAGAGCTTTTGAGGTCTTGCGATTGGTGGTCCGGTGCCTGTGCCAGTGTTGTGTAGGCGTCCTGGACGGATCTTAATATCTCCTCGATACTAATCCTTCAATGTGTTGGCCATGATTGCTAGAGACGATTGGACCGAAAAATTTTTTAAGTCACAAAAAACAATAATCAGGTAAGTCCTATGGACCTCGATCTACAGCAAGGCTCTTTTCAGGCCTCGGGTGAATTTGGTGAATCACCAAAAAAGCAACAATCAGGTAGGTAGTAATGCCTCCTACCTTTTCTTAACATTGCAAGCTATTAGGGTGAGTACTCTAATGTCGGTTAAAGTTTTACGAAAAACAAGATTTTTACCAGTATTTCCGCCAACGTTTGACAAACTTCCACGAGAAAAGAAATAGCTAGCTACCTTCCACCAAAAGTGTGGATTTTTCCATAAAACTTCCAGGAAGAAACACATTTTTCAAGGAAATTGGTTTTTGGCTTATATGTCTAATTTTTGGCTAATCACAAAAAAAGTAACAGGTAAGTGCGAATTCAAAATTTTAAGACGGCACGACCATATCCCTGACGTTAGTTTAGTAAGAAACTGGTTTTTCGCATATTCATTGCTGAGTCACGGAAGAAGTGACAGTCAGATAAGTAGCAATGATCGCTATCTTTAACTAAAATTTAGGCTATTTCTCTCGCGTCATATAGTATTTTACTGATTTTTCGCCAATATTTCTGCTAATTTTTCACAAATCAGCATGAAAGGTAATATCTAGGGAGGTAGGAATTACGTACAATTTCGAACCAGTAGAGTCCTTTCGCTAGTGATGGTTTTGCGTAAAGAATTTTGGTTATTTAATATTGCTATTGCTCAAAAACGTAATAGACATATGGAAAAATATGGCCTTTACCTTCCATCGAAATTTATGGACTTGCTGTCATGAGAAATTGGGTTTTCGGCAATATTTCAGACAATTTTTGGCGAATCAACAAAAGTAACTGGTCCTCTTTCCTAGTATTGTCCTCTCCCTTGACTCAAAATTTTGAGAGGTAAGATTATATAACTAGCGTTTTAGTAAGAAATTCTTTCGCCAATATTTCCGCCACTTTCCTTAGATAACGGGAAAAAGTATTAACCAGATGGACACAAATGCTTCTACTTGTCATTTTAAAAAGTTTCCATTAAATTTCCAAAAGAAAATACGTGTCAAAGAAAATCTGTTTTTCGCAAATATTTCCTTCAATTTTAGCCCATCAGAACAAAGTAATAGTTACATAGATACTAATGCCCGTTACCTTCAACGAAAGTTTTAAAAAGTAAGGTATACCTGGAGTCAGGATTTTTTAAGAAATAGGATTTTTGAGAATGTGTCCCCAAAACTTTTGTCAAATCACCCAAAAAAAAAAATAGTATTAATGTCTTTTCCCTGATTCAAAATTTCAAGATGGTGAGATTATAAGATTTAGTTTAAAAGGCGTTGGTTTTCGCCAATATTTCGTCAAAAAAGAAATCTTAGTTATAGCCAGGTATCTCCGCTTCCCTCTTTCAAAATTTTGAAACGATGAGATCGTATCCCTGCCGTTAGTTAAGATTTCACTAAGAACTGGGTTTTTAGCCAATACTTTTTTATTTCGCATTACAAAAGCAGTAACATCCGGCTAACTACCAATAACTGCTATTTGTCACTAAAACTTCATACGTTTGAGAAATTGGTGTTTCGCAAATATTTCTGCCAGTTTTCCGAGGTAAGTATCAATAACCTGTTTCTTTAGCAAAGACCATTTCTCTGGTGTGAGTTAAGATTTTACTAATTTTTCTTTTCTTGACATGTTTTTGCCATATTTGTGGCGAACACCAAACAATAATTGCCAGGTAGGTAGTAATGCTTCCTGTCTCTACCTAAAAAGAGAATGAGGCTATTTTCTTGGCGTTAGTTAAGAATTAAAAAATGGTTTTTCACCAATATTTGCCCTAAGTGTTGGCGATCAACCAGAAAACAATAGCCAAGTAGGTATGAATGTCTCCTTCCCTCATTCAACATTCAAAGACATTGAAAGACAGTAATATTATGTAACTAGCATTAGTTAAGATTTTAGTAAGAAAATGGTTGTTCGCCAGTATTTCCGTCATCTCTTGCGAATAACATAAAGGTAGTAACAGCCAGGTAAGTGCTAATGAGTGCTATCTTTAACTAAAATTTCAAAGCAGTAAGACCATTTCTCTGGTGTTGGCTAAGATTTTACTGACCACTGTTTTGGTTTTTCGCCAAAATTTCAGCCAATTTTTTGCGTAGCACCAAAAAAGAAGTAATAGCCAGATATTTGCTAGCTTTACTTAAAATGTCAAGACAGGTAAGGCTTTTTCCTGGAGCTAATTAAGATGTTTTTTTGTCAATATTTCCACCAGTTTTTGGCAAATCGCCAGGGGGACACCTTCTACTAATATTTTAGAACATTTCCTTTAAAATATCAGGAGAAAATATGTTTTTAAAATGCGTTTGGTCAATATATTCCCCAGTGTTGGGCGATTTAATAGAAAATTAATGGTCATATAAGTACTTTTTATATCCGCTACCTTTAACCGAAATTTCAAGACATTCAGGCTAAAAGCTAGGAGAAGACAAGTTTTTGTAACTTAAAAGCGCTCATGGTCATAAACGTAAATATTTTCAACGACTGCTATAGTTCCAGCTTCTACAGAAGCAGGGGCTAAAAAGAATATCAGGAGTATCAGGAACAGACCAATATATATGTAGGGATCTGGTGATTTAGCCCAAAATACAGTTCGCCCAAAAAGGAGATGGCTGGTGGTTTCGCCCAGTGACCTAAGTGTTTTCGCTCAATGAGCTAAGTCTTATCGCTCAATGCTTAGGTCGTTACACACATAAAGACTGGTCATTTCATCCAGTATTTTATCTTTGCTAAACTTTGTTGGCTTCACCAGTAGTCATGTGTTACATGTATTTACCAAAATTTTCTTCTAGATGATCAATTATTGGATGGTAGTTTCGCCCAAAGTGTTTGGTTGTTTCGCCCATTAATGATAGATTTCTCTTCTTTAATTGCTTTATCAATTTTACAATTTAGTTTTTATTTAAATCTTTGTTTTCTATAATATGCTCGAAATTTATTTTACTGGGTACTGATAGTAGGTTTATTTCACTGGATAACATTTAAAAAAAACAAAAAGAAAAAATTGCATGTGACATGTTCTGCTCTGGACACTTAAAAGCTTTGTAATTGCTATTCAATTAATGCACGTAGGTGAAAGGCCATTTGATACTTGAACGCAACTGCAATTTACTCCCATTCAACGTGAAATTTTCTTCTCAGTGTATTTATGTGAAATACTTCAAAACCTTATGAAATTACTATAAACTGTAATTTATGAGATTCAAGTTCAGATTTTATATTCAGCAAAAAATAATTTGACATTAAATATAACATATTCAAGGCCCTAAACCAACCAAATTTTTGGGTGAATTGGTACCCTTATATTTTATGGTTTTGGCGTGAAGACCAAGTGCATTTTTTTAAATTTGCGAAAGTTCGTTTTTTGGAACTGTGCGAAACGAACAATTCGAGTTTTTAAACTTGGTTCAATGACCATTTTTTCTTGAAATTCAGCGAAACGACCATACGGTATTTTTTTTTAAATTGGGCGAAACGATCAATCACTCTAGGACGAAATGAGCAATTTGAGCGAAATGTACTGTAGGCAAAATGTATTTTGGGTGAAAAGATCTGAAACCTATATACATATATATAAAAGGCCAGCTGCAGCTGAAGGAATCGAAGAAAAGATATGATACTGACTCTACAAGGAATTCCAAACACATTTTAATCCTGAATTTGGAAAAGCCATATAATGTTATATATTGATTCATGACATTTGGGCCAGAGGCATTGTGACCAACAAGACAAGTGATATAGATGCGTCAGTAGGTTTTGATTGCAATTACAACAAAGGACTAATTTTCATATTATTTACAAGTCGTGCTTAATTAGCAAAACTGACACACAATTACATTGATTCACGATACAAGGGATGGAGGAGGATGATCCCACATATTTGAAAAGATTGCGAGAGATCTGCATTAAGACGGACGAGGAACTTCAAAACATGATGTGAAGACAGCATAGTGACATTGATATTACTTCTGAAGTTGAGGCAGGAATGTTCTTCCGCACATGTCTCAGTTGCTGTAGAGAAGGATTTAAACTGCGTTTTTTTAGAGTAAAAGCGTCGTTTGCGTTCTCCACCTTGAGACGGGATTTCCCTAATTTACGGTGAGCGACGTATAAATTATGAATTGAACATTTCTACACGTGTAGGCGTACACTGCAAATAGACATTGCAAAAGTGCTTCAGTAGATGAAATCAGAAACAGCCGAGTCTTCAAGATTGATTGACAACACATTACCCACATCCCTTTTTTACATCATTATCTCTCCCTACCGGGAAATTTTTCATTATTCACTTGACAAAAACCTAGCTTTTACTACTGAGCATTCAATAAACACACGATATACCCGTAGAAAAAACATTATCCACATTTATGGCTACTGAAATTTTTAGGGGTTCGGGTGATTAACGTCAATATTTCTCTGTTGCCGTGTAACATTTTCTATGAATTTTAACACGAATATACTTCACGCCCATCCAGGATGATAATAACAGGCACCGTACCAGTCCAACTGGATACCTGTGACCAAGAGCGCCCGATCAACCTCCAGTAGAAGCGAAAGCCAAATCATCAAATCATGGCGTCTCGAAGAAATAGGGGTACATACTAAAAGACAAAACGTCTGGCGACAATCTGCTTGGTGGCAATACGCCTAGCGACAACACACCTGGCGTCAATTTAGTTGTCGAGAATTAGCCTGAATTGAAAAGTGCAACAATTCAACTGAATGTCAAAGTAATACAAAGGGGTGCGATTTTTCTTTGTCGAGAAAGATGTAGCGATTTTTTGTGGGTTAACTAATAAAGTGAAACTGTAACTTTATTTACTTCTCGTCTTAACTTTCTGGTGGATATGTAAGTTAGCAATACCACTACACGTGACTGCCAATAACACTAGACCGTGAAATATCTCAAACCAGTTATTTGTAAAGGCGCCTAGTTTTTATACACATTCATTGATGTGAAAGCATTCTCACATTAATAAGAAATGTTTTTTGTTTTCACTCTTTTTGAAAGTGATTACTGCCCATTCCCACATGGCATTTGGTCAGCAAATGACAGTAATGGAAAGTTATTTTGTGCCCTGCATTTTATAGAAATATGTGGAAACCCCAGAGTAGCTTCTTTTTTATACAACCTTGCATTGTTTTGAACTGATATAACTCCGACTATCTTTTGTACAGCCACGAATATATTTGACATGACAGAGTTCTTAAGTATTTCGTACATGCTGCATTGATTTGAATTGACAGAACTTTTCAAAATATTTATTTGAAACATAAAAATTGAAAATCAAACCATAACTATTTAAAACAGTCGAAAGTAAAAAATAACAAAGAGCTGGGTGAATTGTCGCACTTTACAGTTCATGCTAATCTTAACTGTGCGTATTGTCGCCCATGCAAGACGTTGTATAATCGAAAATGAGCGAAGTACCTTAAACACTTTTGGGTGAGGAAAGGCTTCTCGCCATCTTAGTCGAAATTCAAAGTTAGAAAAGAATCGGGTGACTTGTTGCAGTTTGCAGTCCATGCCAATCGTAGCTCTGCGTATTGTCGCACCATGCAAAAAGTTGTATAATCTAAAATGAGTGAAGTACTTCAAACAAGTTTGGGTGAGAACAGGCCACTCGCTCTCTTATTCGATTTACTTTATTTTCACTTAATTTAAATAATATCCAGCAAATAGGCCATAGATATGTACAACAAGATATGTATGCCAGCGGCATTACGGCTACATTTAAGTTTTAATACAGTCAAAGTCTTTATAAACAGGCCGAGCACTTTCCTGTTATAGAATCATACTAAAAATGCCATTCAGGATTGACTTGCAATGGATTTGTAAAATGTGGAATAATTACTCGCATCTATGGTGCATTAGATATGGATATTTAGAGATAGCGCTCGTTTGATGTAATTAGCTCCGAAATGTTATTAACATAATTGCTGTTAAGTATGAAGCTGCTCCACTGAGATCTATTGCTGCTCACCTTGAGATAGCTACTTGGAGGGCTGGTTGCTGCGCTGGGGTGAGTTTCATGGTCTTTAAGCCAACGCTACCAATAAGGTTGAGACTAGCCACACGGACAAAGTCCTCCCTTATCAGTGATTGTACAGCTTTTGCTGTTAAAAATTTAATAAAACCTCACCTGAATATCGCATTTGACAACATGGCCATAATATATGGGTCTAAATTTAATTGGTTTATTTGTCAGGATACCAGTTTTGAAATGCCTCTGTACTATCTCAAGGTGAGCATGTGCCTAGTCTCATTCTGACCCTAAGCTTAACTTATTTAACATGAGTAATCCGCATATTTCAATTTGGAGTTTGAGCGTGATATTGAGTTCAAGTCAGGTTATTGAATCCTGCCTTATGTTACGATAGACTCTGGAGACAACAGAAGCTCGGGAACTGACTGATTAAGGACGATTGAGGCAAGAGAAAATAGAGCACAAATACATCAGTGTACAGATATTTATCAAAAACTTCAAATAACATCTTTCTCAGTGCTCATTTTTATAAATAAAATGTCTCTTGATCAAATCAATAATTCTTCAAAATTCATTTCATTTCTTTCTCTTTCAGTTAAATGAAAGAAAATATAGTTTCATTTTCTGCATGTAATTACTGCTTATCAGACAGACAAAGAATACACAAATTATACGTGAGAATGACTGGAAAAATTGTTTTGTATCAAGTTGGTCACATTTCTTAACATAGATCTCAGGCATTTAAGTTTCCAAAAATACAGTCATATCCAAAAGGCACTGATCAGGCTACGCACCCCTGGGCATTAACCCCGACCGAGGTATTCTTTACCTAATACCTTCCTTAATGAGAGATTAACCAAAAGGTCAATGAATGTCATTATGAAAATTAGAGCAGCAATTCACGTTATTCTAAGCGAAATAATATACTTGGACATGTACAAAACATTCTAAATTGTTAACATGTACAGACAGACAAACCTTTAGCAAAGCTCTAAAATAAGAATACATGCTCTTGATACTTCGGTGCAATAAATTAGCCCGCGGGGGGGGGGGGAGATATACTTGGTATTCAAACTCAAACCCAAATTCAAAATCATATTCCGAACCAAGCCAAAAGAGAGAAACTATATGGAATGTCGCAAATAGACTGAGAAGGATACAACAGAATTTCAAAGAGAAACATAGTAATGAACTACACATTTAGTTATTTTCGATTAATGTATTTTCATAACAAAGCTAGAACATTAAACCAGTAATACATAAAACATGACGTTCGATGTCAAAGCTCAGCGTGCTACCAAACCATCCGCATTAAAGTTTAAATGCCACAGTCATGAGGTGAACAAACAACAAATACAGATGCAGCATTTTATTCAACTTAGCCATCTATACAGTGTATCCATGTGTTACTCAAAATCTTTAAGCATAAAACACAGAACTTAAAGCGTCTTTCGTTTCAAAACTTCACACATCACCAGAACGGATACCGCCCTAGATTCCTATCAAATTTCAATTTCAATTTTCTACCTGTTCTGATTTCTAACGAACTGTGTAAATGTGCAAAACGTCTCAAAAACACGTCAAAGAATCTTTTAGAAAATGCTGAAGTCTCCAGCATAGAAAATACCAACAGTGTAATCGCAATACTCAGTTGACATGGTAGCCTGAAAGTCCAGGGGGCTAAGTTTAGCTCACTAACTAGCTTAATTTCACCATTAAGTACGAAAAACTGAGAGCCATCTGATTGACCAAATGAATAACTATAGACATTTTAAGGTCTAAATGACTTTCTGTTTTTTATATATTTGGCACGCATTACATTTTTCACAATAGATGCACACATTTTACTTAATGACGCTTTAGCGGTCTTTGCTTTTTCACGTACAAGATTGTCGCTCTATCTCGTCACATTCATGCTTACAGCTTTAGATTATAATTTATTCATATAGCAGCGTTAGGTAGAGTTTTGATGTAACTGCCATGCTGACATTACTTTTAACAAAGTTCGTTGGGAAATTTTAAATTTTGAAGTCTTCTCAGTCGTAATTTTTGTGGTCTCACGTATGATTTTCTCTGTTCGGTCGCAAAAAATCGAGCTGGTTTCCGAACAACTGTGCGTCAAACATGCGACAACAAAGCCATTCTGCCGTTTTTGAACAGTGTTTCAGTATGAAAAGCTTATCAAGAGAAGAATTTGCTTGTAGTGCATTTAAAATCAGTTCCAATAGTTATGGTAAAATACACCGAAATGTACAAAATGCTGAGTACACAAACACGCAAATACTGAGTAGCCCTTTGAGATTTCTATTGATATTGTAACATATTGGTTGAGAAAATTAAAGATTGTTTCTGAATTTCAATTTGAAATTTTGGGACCAAAACGAAGATCGATATTAATTTTAAACAGTCTTGGCTACTACTTTTACTACTACTTTTGCAGATAAATTAAAGAACAATTAATTCTTTGAATAACTAGTTTTTGTCATATCAAAACTTTTTAATGTGATTATAAATATCTCTCTTAAATTATTCACAATACCTCTGCTATTCTAATCAAGTGATTGCCCTTTTGAGGTTTTCGTCTGAAGCAACATTTTGCAATGTAAAGAACAGCAGAAAGTGACAGAAGTTAAGGCTGTTAATTTTAAGTTAGAATCACATTGGCGTAATCAAGAAACAGTGTTTTGTTCTCAAGCCAAAAAAATTACATCAGAACATAGAAGGCAAATTCTACATATTTGAATATTGTTATTTTGATATTTGATGTACAACACTAAAGTATGTATTACATTTGGCAAAATCATGAAATGAATGACGAATGTTGAAGAATTTTAAATTTACACATTTGAATATCAGTAACTGCAATAGAGTGTACAAAGACAGGAAACATTTGACTTTGAAATACCCCTAGATCTAATGACTATGACTTTACAAATGGACAAATGGCTTAATTCAACATTTTTATGCTGCGACGGAAGCAGAAAGTCGTTGGAATTTTATAGTGTTTGAGCTTTTAGCGCGCATAACAGTGTGCAATATTACTGAGCAAGAACTGCAACGTTAGCCACTTTCTGCCAACATCGCTTGATTTTATGTAATTTTTAGACAAGCACCTCTAAAACCATACATATTTGATGTGTAATTATCCAGTAAAAAAGTGGAACAAAGTGGCACCAGGCAAGTTGGTCATTCATAAAGCTATATTTTCATTTATTTCAGGATAATCTTCAAATTATTTCGTTACATTTGCTGACTTGTCAAGTTCAAACGTGACTTGTTTTAATAACTTGAAGTTAAATGATTGTACATTATAATTCCTGTTCTTTACCAGACTCTGAGACAGAAAGATCCAGAGCGTAACCAATTTTATTGATTCATGTTTCTTTTATGATTATCACATATAGTTTGTTTCCACACGGTATAAATCCCTTGTCAGGGCGAAATGCATCTTTCTGGTATGCTAATCAACAATCTGTCAATAAAACGTCAGGAACGTCTTACCACATATTTTCTCATCATATTCTTGATTTCATCAATATAAAAAAAATTCTATTACAATCCTTGCCCATAAAAAGTAAGAAGCAAGAAATTTCAGGGATTTTACCAACTTTTATATATTTTCAAATAAGATTCGAATTGTTTATTGTATTTGGAAATTAACTTATAAGGAGAATTAATTTCGCAAAAGCGAAATATTGAGTTCTGGACCAAAAATAAAATAAGTGTGTCAATATCTGTGTTCAAGTATTTTTTTACTTTTGTTTGCTTTAACTTCCTTTTACACACACGCCAGCTGTGAAAGAAACATTTTTTGCGAGATTAAAACCTTCTTATAAAAAGTACATTGCCTTGCTGCTAATTTTAATAAATGACTTCTCAATTTTAACATACTCTTTGCAAGTGTCTGTCTTTCCAAGTATTAAAAAATAACAGTATAGGCAAACAAGTGCATCTTTTGCACTGCGATTGAAGTCTGCGGTCGGTTTTTTACTCATAATCTTTTAGTTTTTAGTGCAGAAATGATTTCCTTGGGGATAATTGGAAAAACGTAGTCTCCGTTGTAGTTTCCAGGTGATGCCAAGTGCAACGAGAGTAGAATAAAATATTTTCATATCTTTTTCAGCAATACACAGACCTGAGGTTTTAAAGGTTTTACAGCTCCTCCAGTTCGAATGTTCATTTGAATGTATTAAGCTAAAGTTATTTTTATCGTTCATATTTCCAAGTCACAGTGTTGTCTGTTTTATACAGTACTCAAATATAGATGCGCTTTTGCTCAGTACAGATATACTTGTACGATTCTTTCCATCAGGTTGTTTGCTTAGAATTATCGAACATATGTTTGTTTCGTAAGTGAGTTTTTCTGAGTTCATATAAAAATAAATCTTATAGTCGTCATTTGTGCTAACTTTTCTTTAGTTTCCTACGTCGCAAAGGTACGTCTTGAAAATTCATATTCTTGTATTTCAATAAAGTGCTACCTATTTTTTTCATCCCTTCCATCACAACAGTCATTTTTTATTAAAAGAAAATATTTTTACAGAAAGCTCTGTAGTCTGTGAGATATATTAATTGCTTATTTGCTTATTGCTTGGGATGCTTCAGCACAGAACAAATAGCCGTTATCCAAGGAGCCACCCATTGTCTTGAAGGAGGTAATCTTAAATCCAGTCTCTTGATTCCTGTCTGGATACTCCGGACAAACATAGGACAAATTTCATATGGCATAGACAAATACAGTTGACTAGATGAATTAAAGCTACTAGTTTAATTGCACTAAAGTGGTCTATTCCCAGAATCGTCCTTTTTATTTCGCAAAAGCTTCTAATTCTTTTATATCCAATTTTAGATGGGTTTCGTTCCCAGTTTATTAATTTTACGCAATAGTAAAAATTTTTCTGCAGCAGCTTAAACAGTTACGCCCAGCCAACCCCTCAAAGACGGGTCACAAGTGGGAAAATGCATTGTATTACGTCACTGCAGCACTCCCTTTCGGTGTCAGTAGGCGAACGCACGCCATTCAATTTCAATAAATTAAGTTCGATAGAAGCGGAATTTTTGACATTTGTTTTTGTTGCATATATTGCCTAGAACTAATCATATGTCATTTCAGTCCATAGTTGCCTGCTTTGCTCCAAGCTTTCTCAGCTTACTGCGCCACCCAGTCTGGATTATTTTGCTAAAACTTGTGCACTCCGTATTACAAATGTGGTCCAGTCGATCACATTGAAGACGGTACTGCATCTTGCCCTGGTGATTAAGACGTTGCTAGAGTTAGAGACGTAGCTCGGCCTCGTGGCACGGTTTTTACCGCAGGCCCTATTGGAACCGTTTTGACACTACTATTAAGCCATCATTACACCTCGTGGTCTTAGGGCCACAGGCGCTATGACTCATGGGTCGATAATAAGCCTAGTAACGGGTCAACCTCCCGCATAGACCGTACTGTACGGCCCGTGTCGGGGAAAAAGGGACCATCACGCCTATGTAGCCCCTCAAATCGTCAAGAGTGCATGAAATTGTTGCAGACAACAATTTTCGGTACCATAACGACATTCATTCGTTTAGAAAAGCTTGATTCTATGTAAAAAGTGTTTGTTGTTAGATTATCTATGCTTGCTGGTAGCAATTACGGTGATTTTATGCTCTCTTTTCGGCTTGCCTTTTAGACATGACAAAGCAAAACCTGAAGTCTGGCTTGGAGAATCTTTTGTGCATTCATCCATCTGCCGCTCTCAACCTGCATTCGATTTCTGACAGGTGTGAATGGACCAGAGGCTTGCCTCTTTGCAACTGCACTTTGACCTGTGTAGAGTGTTGTCACTTATCGAAAATCCAGAAAGCCATCAATCGGATACGTGTCAAAAACGAGCAGCGACCCCTTTAGTACCAAGGACATAGGGGACCCAGTGAGGAAGGCCAGCTCAGTCATCTTGGACAAAGTATCATCACCAGTCCATGTAGACACTGGGACCGAACCTGCCACCCTGTTAGCCCAGAAAAATTAAAAAGGGGCAAAAAAGGCGGCAGCTTATTCTGAAACTGTGGCTGAATTGGACTTGCCTCTCACAGGTTCCATTCTCGACAAGGCCTGGGCTTCTATGCGCTCGGAGAAGGCAAAGGGTTTGGAGGAGGCTGAAAGCAAATCTCAACCCTTAGTGAACTACTGACAGTGACCCTTACATATTAAGGACTCGGGGCTACTTTTCCGACCTTAGTGGACCAACTGGGTATCCACCCCCAAGAGGAGTTGTCGCGGTGCCCAGGCACAACGACGACGCCACCCTTCCTCGCAGAAATCATAAATCTGTCAGCTTTTTTGTCGTTCCTCGCTCAAATACAGCGACAGTTACAAGAACTAAACTGGACAGTACGGAGTTAAGAGTGTCGGGCATCCACTTCAACAAGGAAGAGGAACTCATCTAAGCACAGGACTCGTTTCTGCTCTCTGTTCTGAGGAATTGAGACGAGGAGATATACGTCCCACTAGGGGTCTCTACTAATCAAGAAGAGCAAGCTGATGATGACAAGGAGCCTATGAAGAACAGGAGTCGGTGGAGGAGATGGATGCAAACACCGAAGAATACTCCGCCAATGCTCACTTCCAGTTGGACTATGGAACATTCACCGGCCGGGTCAGCTCTTGTGGAAGGATCCAGCAGGCCGTCGCTCCATTTGCACCTCCTGTCAACCTGATCTTAGCCCGTTAGATGAAGATTGTATAACCTCGCTAGCCTCTAGGTCGATGGCCCCAGCAGATGTGTCCTTTAGCGACGGGATTCATGAAAAAGCCTACTTGGGCAAGTGACGAGTGGCACACTCTTGCAAGACAGGAATAACCCTTATCAGGATAACATCCCAGGCCGTACTGCTACAAGGAGATTCTTTTTTTTTGGCCTGTCCACTGGTGAAGGCATATGGGTCCGAGCAACCGAGTTCAAGAGGAAAAATATAAATAAGCCGAGCGATATCGCGCTTCCACCCGTCAAAACACAGCAAAGTCCAGCCGGATACGTCCGGCTTCCAAAAAGGGCATAAATGCTTCTGGTTTCTGGCTCTCCATTCGGTCTGTCTACGGCCGAATACGTATTATCAAAGATCATGACAGCACTAACAGCAAGGTATGTTAGTATTACAGCACCTGGATGACAGGTTTCTGGTACACCAATGCGATCGGTGCTCTAAATTGCCCGTGGCTGACGTGCGAGGTACCATATGACTTTCCACCGATAGTTATCCTATTACAGGTCATGCAAAAGAGAGTAGAGGTTCGTCCGAGCAGACCGCTCTTAGTTGGCCTTTAGGTGCCAGAGATTCCGTGTTTCCCCGTAGTTCTTCTCCGCTGCTGGTCAGTGAAAACAGTGTGAATACCATGCCACGAGAAGCTATCGTCACAACCACACTAGGACCATGTCCATCCCCAACCCAT
Source organism: Protula sp. h YS-2021 (assembly GCA_949752745.1). Taxonomy (NCBI): domain Eukaryota; kingdom Metazoa; phylum Annelida; class Polychaeta; order Sabellida; family Serpulidae; genus Protula; species Protula sp. h YS-2021. The sequence goes on along the minus strand of OX457031.1, from coordinate 21,324,325 downwards.
CTGTTTAACTCACACCTGGGGCCTAACTTTACCTTCTTAGGAAGCAATAGTGTCTCTATACAGATCGTTGAGAAAATGCTAAGTAGCCACAAGCAATCTACATCAAACATCTGCAGCTCGCAATAGAAAGAGTCTGCCTCTTGGCGTAGAGATTGAAAAATAGACCTCATTTCCAGCTTCATCAGCGATGGCAGCGGATTATCTGTGTACGGAATGTCACCTTACGGGCCATCGACTCCAGACTCAGGGTACGACGGACTATAATCCAGGGGAAGACTTTACCCTGTCATAAGTATTCAGACATTTTAAGGTAAACACTCTACAGACTAAGTCAAACATTGCCCCTTGTCACCTACAACGTGCGGAAATCTTCGGAGACAAAGTTATTTGATCAGAAAATGCCACGGTAAGACTTGTCTGGGCCCTGCTGGAGGGGCCGAAGGAGCCAGACCTGGTCTGTCTGTGTTTCTTCGTATTTTTGCTCGGTCTGTTTACAGCAACCGAGACAACAATATCCGAAGCAAAAGAACAAGGGAAAGCTCAAAGGAGACACTGCCAAGCCACAGGACAGGAACAGCAAAGGAAAGGAGCACCCATGCTGGAATGGGGTCACAGATGACCAGATTTTCTAGGGATGTTTTTAAGGGACTGGTGTTATAATCTTTCAATGATTGTGTACTCGTCTTCGGCTACCATTTAGGTTGCTTTTTAGTGTTTCATAACTTTTTTGTGCTCTAGGGCCTTTTTCAGGCCTTCTTCTGGTAGTTCAGAATGGCAGATTCCCCTGCTCCGGACTTTACCCCGATCTCAAAATAGAGATGAGCAAATTTGGAGTTTTTGTGAAGAAAAACTATCGTTTTATTTTTTAAAACGAGCTTTTACCAGCAAAAGAGTAATTTACGTTCTCCACTTTTAACCCATGCCCCTCCCCCAAACCTTGCCTCAACAAGCCCGAGTGAGTTTGCACACATGAGGTGGGTGGAAAGAGAATGCCATTTTTGCAGCAGTGACGTAAAACAATGTATTTCCCAACTTCTGATTGGTCTTTGATTGGTTGGAGAGACGGAACTGTTCGAACTGCTTCAGAAAAAAGTGTCTTTCTTTTGCGTGAAGGGAATGAAACGGAAGGGAAATCCATCTAAACGTGGAGAACGCGTACTACGTTTTGCTCGTAAAAATTCGTTTTACAACATAAAACGACAGCTTTCTAGGATATTGCATGATGGCAGGTAACTAGAACGTTTTGACGATGGCGTTGAGAAGCTACTGTTACTATTTACTTTCGTTTTTATCTGTTTGCGATATGTGGACCACGTCTTTTGGAGGGAGCTGCTTCAGTGTCATTTTGTGACGTCGCTGCAGCGTCGTTTTAACTTTAAAAACAAAATCCTACCAACGGACGCTGCAACTACCCATCCTAGTGGTCCTTTTTGCGACTTCAAAACAACGATGTTTTAAAATATATTTTGGCTAAGTGGCATGGCATCTTCCTCAGAACGACGCATTTAATTATGTGAATGTCTATTGGCCATGTTGTTATAGGAATAGTTATTCGTGTTTTTTTTCTTTGTTTGTTGCAGCATAAAACAATTTTAATATAAGAAAATAACAAGAGTAAATTTATATGAGTTATATCATAAACTCAGCTATTGGTTATAAAAGTTTATTTAAGAAAAAGAACCGATTTCAATTTGTTAGTTTCAGTGTCCAGTCTGCATTTTTTGTACTTAAATAAATAGTTGCTTTAACGAAATAAATTATTTCTTAACGCCATAAATTTAGGCGTTTCTGTTGCAGTAATAAATAATGCTTTGAAATAAAGTCGAGCCCTTTCAGTGGCACCTTTTTCAAATAAACATTGTGAACGTGGCTTTATTGGTATTGTCGCTAGTTATCATTTATTTATAGCGTACAGACTAACTGCTTGTTTGATGATATTATCACTTCAACCACTAGTATCAATTGTTCAATTGTCGAAATCAATTATTCGCTTATCAGTTTTATAGATACAGGCCTATTATTGACATCAGTAAAATTAACCAAGAACTGATTCAGCTCTAATTGAATGTGTAACATCAGACCATAGACAAACTTTATTCACACTTTATTGCTGCATTTCTTTTAAAATTTAGGCTAACGTTTTTGCCAGATTGTTTCGCGAAAATGACTAATACTTGACAAAGAAGTGACCCAGCCAGTATAAATAAATTCGAGCAGAAAAAGGAAAGACCGGTGTAAGAGTATATCTTGCCCCCTGTACAGTATCTCCCCCGGGGGATGCGGAGATAGACTAGTCTATCTTCCACCTCATCTGGTATTTTTTTGCCCCCTGTTCAGCTCCCCCCCCTCCCCCCCCCCGCGCAATTTTTTATCATTTTTTTTTCTTTTTGTCCCCTATTCACTGCCCCCAAGCCATTCAAGCTTCTCACTATTTTTCTCTATTTATTTTTCTTTCTGCTGCTCATTCAAAGGCACTCTGTGATCACCAAAATTGGTAAGGTTAATCTGATTGTTTAATACCCGTTGTATTTACCGATGGCAATCACAATGAAGTGAAACGAATCCACATTTCTTTTGTTGTTATTTTTATTTATGCTTTGTAACAGGCGATTAAAACAACTAGAATTTTAAGTTGCGGCACAAGATTTAGTCCTCAGTGTAAGTGAAACTGGATGCTTTTTCACCACCTGGTATCACTTTCTAAATGGAGGACAAAGTTGAACATACAATAAAGCGCTTCTTGAATAATGTGGGTGTTATTTGTGATAGTCTTAGCGATCAGAAGTATCCACCTGTCTCTCTAAAAATGCTAACAAGGATATTAAGAGAAAAGGAAAGAATTTTCTGATCAAAGATGCTTTTTTTATTATTTTTGTTTGAATAATGTTGAATTTAGTCAATAAAGAAGTTTAAGATAATTTTAAACAGTTTAATTGAGTCCATTTCTTCACATGAAAAAAATATTATCAAACTACATTTACGCACAAAAAAGTTCGTAGGGGGAGGGGGGTAAATATACTGGAGGGGGAAGATAGCATAGCCCCCCTGGGTGAAGCTGTACAGGGTGAGTGAGATAGCCTGTTACACCGGCCTGCTGAGTGTATAAAACATGAAGTAAAAACAATTTCCCCGGAGACAGAAAAAAGAACTGACAATGGCCTTTCCGAGGAGAAATTTTTCCTAAAATTTTGCTATCATGATTTCGGTTCTCGCATTTCCGCATAAGAAGTTCAGACTAGCAGCTTACACATTTGTAGTACAAGTACTATGTCTTAAAGACCTTTTATCAAAACAGTAAACAATATTTTTACAAAAAAAAAAAAAAAAAAATGAAACAAGAATTTTGGCTAATGCGAGGTCACGACAATTTAAGAAGTAACACAAAGTTCAGCTCCGACATGCCTGCTTTAAAAAAAAAAAAAAGATCTCCTGTTGGTCAGATCATTTTTTTTAATACCTCCGTGCCGGAATTTCACCCACTCCACCTGTTGTTTTACCGAAGTCTAAGTTTTGCTTATACCTGTCAATGAAAAAATAATAATAATAAAACAATCACAATCATGAGCAAATTTCCTGCAATCACCTAAGCCACTTAAAAATCCGAGTATGCTTGCGAGTTGGAATGTAATATTGTATTAGAACACAAACCTCAGTTGCCTCAAGCTGCTTTCAAATTCAATCCCACTAAACACTCCAACATCCATCCAACGCCGATCTGAGGTTGCGACGTCGACCCGACCAAACTATAACATTAAATCTGTTTGTGATTGGTCGTGACCGTAGATCAACGTCTAACCAACGTCTTTGACACAACGTTGAATAGACGTTGGATAACCAACATTGTTTTTACGTTGCTTTTGGTCGCAACCAAAATCCCATCGACATATGATCAACATCTTTGGTGCAACGTTAAATAGGCATTTTTACTTCGTAAAAGCTTTGAATTCGCTTATCTCCACTTTTATATGGGTTCCCTTCTGGATAATAATACCACGCAAATAGAAATGAAATTTTTTCTAGTGAATCGAATGGTCCCTCTACTCTCCATCCTGTCTTCCCTCCAACTCCAGCCAATCAGCAAGCGAGAATGAAAAGACTTACGTCATTCGAAGACATCAATCATTCCCTCCAAGCGTGGTGTTGACAACACACGCATTTCTGTGTGCTCCACTTTTTCTTTGAAAAAGGGGAACTAGGCAAGGTGCGATTTTGCTTTTAATTTTCTATTTCATTGCATTTAAGGATATTCTTCATCCTCTGTAATGTTGGATTAATTTGATTCAGGATTAGAGCAATACGGTCGCACTTGTGACTTCGGTCTGGTAGTTGTTGAGTTTACACGTTGCGGAGACTTTTTTCGTCCCGGGAAGTGTGCCTCTCTTCTCCACTCGGAAGCTACAGGACTTGTCTTCTTAGTCTAGTTCGTGCACACATCGCCTCGGAGTTGGTTGAGTCTTTGCAGCCCACTTTGCCTGCTTTGATTCCCAGTCAGCTACAGCTTAGGTGTCATCGCGTTATGGCCCGTTTTTGCTGTAGCAGACACTCCTATGAGACCAGTTAGTTCCGTCCAGTTTCCTCTAGACGTTACTTTCTTTGGTCCAGACTTTCAACGTTTTTTGGCGTTCTGGCGAATTTTGGTGAATTTTTAAGTTTTAGCCCGTTTATGGGACTGCTGTAGCCCATAAACGGCACCAGGGTGCCGTAAATGGCATCTGGAAGCCCGTTTATTCCCCCCCCCCCACGTAGGGGACGGGCCTAAATCGGGATTAGGATCCCATCCATAGAGGATCCCATTTTTAGGCACGAAGGACTGGTACCGTTTTCGGGCTCATGGGCAGATCCCGTTTTCGGGATCGACCGAGGATCCCGAAAATGGGCCCAGGTGTCCCGTTTCGCGTTTTTTCTGGTTCTGAAATCCTGAAACGCCAATAAATACGTTAGTAACGTCTGGATGAAAGAGAGTGGTCGTCGTACTGCCTACTGTCACTCTTAAAATGCCCAGAATATTAATAACTGTTTCTTGTATGCTTTACCTGTCTACTGGGGACATGTACAGTTTACTCATCAGTGTTTTTTCTTCTGCTTGTTTTTCAGATATGACAGAAGCCGGTCTGCGGGACCCACCGACGCTTCCGCAGTGTACACATCCGCCCTCAGCTCTAAACCCTCATTCGGTCGGCGACCGTTGTAGACGGAGAAGCAACTTGCCCCTCTGCGACGAGTGGAATACGTGCGCTGAGTGTCACCACCTTTCGGGGAAGGAGTGGAAACTCATTTACAGAAACAGGGTTCGCAACGACCGCAGGCGGGATAGAAGGAAAGCCTTATCTTCTGCACCATTCCTTACGCCGGAATTTCTAGAGGGGACTATGCGCAAAGCCAGTTCAGTGATCTTAGAACAGGTCTCCACACCGGTGCGAATGGATACAGGCTCTGAATCGGATGCCTTCGCAGTGGATAAGAAAGGCAGAAAATCCCGTAAGCGGAGGGCATATTCGGAAACGGTAGCTGAATTAGACGTACCAGAGGGTAAGGAAAAAGAGACTTTGAGGAAGGTTTGGGCTCTTAGTCCTACGGAAGGTATTAAGAAAGAAACAGTTTCGGAGACAGTACCCGCACCAGAGCCGGTCAAGGTCACTCACACGGATTCGGGAGCAAGTTTCTCGGCGATGTCGGGTCAACTGGGGATCCCATCTCAGATGGAACTCCCCCCTCCTCCTCAGGCTCCTCGTTTGCCCAGCGACTTTTCTGCGTTTCTGTCGTTACAGACTCAGTTACAGAAACAACTCCAAGAACTACAACAACAGTTCAAGAAGCAGACCCCTGAATCGCGGCGTAAACGTAAACCATCTGCTACGATTTCACGCCCTCCTCCGGATGCCCATTCATCTCCGGCCCATTCACCACCTTCTGGTTTGGGCCCGAACAGTCAACCACCGGAAGTAGAAGTTATTAGCGACGCCGGTTCTTCAGAGCTCCCCCCGTCAGGTCAGGTATCAGGCCTAGCCGGGGAAGAGGATGACGACTTTTTACCTTCGGTGACCTCACCTTTGTCGTCGATCCCACTTAATCGAGAACGGGAATTTATACTCCCACCTGCGCAGCTCCCTCACATTCAGAAGCCGTGGAGCATAGGGAAGAGTCAGCGCAAAGCTCGGAAGATCAGGAATCCGAGGACGAGGGGCCGGATGAGGAAATGGGAGATGCACTCCCATCAGCCCAGTTTCGACTTCCTCTCAGAGAGATGGATTACGTCAGGTCTCCGAGTAGTGGTCAAAAACTCTGGAAAGACCCAGCAGCGGCTGAAAGACGCCCAATCAGGACCCCGTCTCCACCGGACCTTGCGCCTCGTAGTGAGAATGCAACACCTTCAGTCACGTCGTCTACGATGACTCCGGAAGATGTACCTTTCCGAGACGCAATCCAGGAGATCGCTCGCCTGGCGAACGTTACAGTCGGTTCTCCAGCTCTCGACAAGGAGGATCCCCCGATTCGGATGACCTCCCAAACAGCTCCCATGAATCAGGATCCATTCATTGCACTTCCGACTAGCGAGGGCATAGCCAACGCCATATTAGTGCGATCAAGGGAGTTTAAGAAGATGGACAACGCGGAAGGGCGTGCTTTGTCCCGTTTTCACGCTTCACGACATTGCGCGGTGAGACCGGGCCCATATCGGCCATCGGACGATTTGTTGCCGACAGAAGCTTTAGAGCAGCCCGCCAAACGCACAGTCTGGATGCCGTCCGTCCGTAACGACTCAGACATACCTCTGGTGGAAAAGGACGCCAAAACTATTGAGACAACCTCCCGCCACGTTCTCAATATTATGTCCTTTCAGGACCATACTTTAAAAGCTCTGAAAACGCGATGGGACGATTTACGCTTCAATGATCCGGTGACCTCCAAGCTACTGGAATGTTTGGCCCTGGCAACTAGAGACGTGGTCAAGTTGGCAACATTTCTGATGACGTCCATGGTTTTTCTTAGACGGGACGCATTCCTACAAAATTGTTGGTCCAGCGTTAAAGGGCTAAGAGAGTTACGCCACGCCCCCATCCTCGGCGAGAAGGAGTTATTTCCTCCGGCGGAGATCGAGAAAGTCAATCAGGAGAGCCGTTCCCTGTCGCAAGACTTTGAACTCATGTCAAGAATGTCTCGATCCTCTCTCCGAAGTCCATTCAAGCGCAAGAGGTCCCAGCACCAGAGCTCAGAGCAGTCAAAGCCCAACGCGCAGCCTCAGCCGCCCCCAGCCAAGAAGCCGAAACAGAATTACGGCACCAGGCAGGAGGGTCCCTCGCCGCAGCAGAGCAGGTAGCAGCCAACCAAAGTACCGCCCAGAGATTCCTTGGTCTCTTGGCGATACTTTAATAAATGCAGAAAACTTAAAAGATTTGCAATCCTACAACGACTGCTGGCCCGTAGGAGGAAGGCTAGGCAAATTTTGGCAAGATTGGGCGAAAATGGGGGCCCCCCCGCCGGATAGTCCGATGGCTGAAAAATGGCTACTCCCTCCCATTCAAACGGGATCAGAAAGGGCACAAAGTCCCTATTCCTCTCACCAGTCAGGCTCCAAAAAAATCTAGCCACCTCTTACCCCCAGGGCTCAGAAAAAGATCTGGCTCTGCAAGAGATGCTTTTATCACTACAAAGAAAAGAAGCCATAGAGGAAATGCCCGAAGCCCAAACAGCTTTCTTCAGCAGGGTTTTCTTAGTTCCCAAAAAATCAGGGGGGTGGAGACTAGTCATAGACCTCTCCACCCTCAACGAGTTTCTTTTGACAACGACATTTCAAATGGACACGGCCCAAGTCATAAAAGAAAGCCTACAAGCAGGGATGTGGGGTACTTCGATAGATCTATCCGACGCCTACCTCCATATCCCATTACACCAATCAGCCAAAAAATTTCTAGGCTTCCAAGTGGGCACAAAACGTCTCTGGTTTCGGGCACTTCCCTTCGGCCTCTCCACAGCCCCATACGTTTTCTCAAAAGTAATGAGAGTTCTGAAAGCGTGGGCTCGTCTAGAAGGCATGCTAGTCTTCCAATATCTGGACGACTGGCTGTTAGCCCATCGGGACAAGGAGATAGCCCACCGACAGACGGTAAGGTTGGTGCGAAAAGCCCTGCAAGTCGGGCTTGTGGTCAATCTACCCAAATCAGAACTCTCTCCCAAGCAAAACATCATATTTCTCGGGGAGAAATGGGATCCAAAAAATGCCAGAGCCTTTCCTACCGAAGAAAGGTGCCTAAAAATTTCTCAAGCCATAAAAGCAATTCCCATCGGTCGAAAAGTACGTTTACAGGCAATGGAATCCCTTCTAGGCCTTTTAGTGGCAACCGAAAAGACGGTCCCCCTGGGCCGCCTACACTACAGACCCTTCCAAAGACGGGTCAAGATTGCACTAAGGCAAGGAAGGTTCCCACAAGCCAAAACGGAAATTCCCGAGAAGGCACAATCCCATCTACAATGGTGGTGCGATCCCATCGTAATGACCGAGGGTGTCCCGTTTCATTTCCCAGCCCCGGAAATAGAACTTCAAACGGACTCGTCACAGAAAGGTTGGGGGATACACTGTCAGGGCCAGGTATGGAAAGGGATTTGGTCTCCCTCTCTGAACAAACACCATATCAATTGGCTGGAGTTACGGGTAGTCTGGATAGCCCTAAACAAACTGAACCATCTACTCAAAAACAAATCAGTCCTATTTCTGTTGGACAATTCCACAGCAATAGCATACCTCAACAGACAAGGGGGGACCAGATCCCTATCACTCTCGAAACTAGCTTTCAAGATCCTATACCGGGCCCGTCAATGTCATATTTCCCTCACAGCCCAACATTTGGCGGGAAAACTCAATGTTCTGGCAGACCTAGCCTCCAGGGAAGGTCAAGTAATCCACACGGAATGGTGCCTAGCACGCTCATCTTTCCGATGGATAGTAAATCAGTCACATTGGGGTCCTCCCACCCTGGACCTGTTTGCAAACTCCAGAACGACACAACTACCCAAATTTGTCTCCCCCTGCCCAGACCCATCGGCATGGGCTGTGGACGCTCTCAATTGCCCATGACCAATACAGGAGGTACTGTACGCCTTCCCACCACAGGCAATCCTACTCCAAGTCCTCCAGAAAATAATCAAATTGAAACCCCGATTTCTCCTCCTGGTAGCTCCGTGGACACCAGAAGCCCCATGGTTTGCTCTGTTACTTCAATGCTCGGTGGTCAAGTCACTTCCGATCCCATGCCACAAAGGCCTTTTATCCCAACCACATTGGCAACATTTTCACCCGGCCCCGCACCTACTGAACCTGCATCTATGGTGCCTGACCAATCTTTCTTGAAGAAAAAAGGATTCTCGGAAAAGGTAGTGGATAAAATAGTCAATAGCCACAAACAATCCACATCCAAGGTATACAGGGCCCAGTGGAATAAATTTGCCTCATGATGCAATAAGTCTAAATTAGACCCATTCCAAGCATCCCCACCTGTAGTGGCGGACTTTCTGGACCACTTATTTTCTAACGAACACTTGAAAGTGAGCTCCATTGAGGGATACAGAGCAGCCATAGGCTCTAAACTCAAAGCTTCCATAGGGTACGACCCAGGGGAAGATTCGGCCCTATCTCAATTAATTAGACATTTTAAAGTCAACTCTCCTCCGAGTACGCCCAACATAGCCAAATGGGATCTGGCCTTGGTACTTCGTTTCCTGCAAAGACCGGATATATTTGGGGAAACCTTGATATCTGCAAAGAATGCAACTCTAAGGTTTACCTTCCTTTTGGCCTTAGCGTCGGGCAAGAGGAGAAGCGAAATTTACGCTCTGGACAGAGTAGTGAGCAAGGAAAATGGGACCTGGGATAAGGTTTTCCTCGTGGCCAGGGCAGGCTTTATGGGTAAAACCCACATCAAAACTCACGGGATGGGCACATTTGATCACATAGCACTCCCATCCCTTCCAGAAGAACAAGTCCCCACGGGACTAATCTCTTTATGTCCTGTAAAAGCATTGCGTCAATACTTAGAAATTTCCGATGCTTATAGGTCTCCTAACCAAAATGCACTAATCATCTCCTATATGCCGGGATTTAATAAAGATCTCTCGAAACAAACTATTTCCCGGTACATTAAAGAGATAATTGTCACGGCGTATGAAAAAACTCAGTCAGACACGTCCCTTCATACAGAGTTAAACATCAAAGCCCATCAAGTCAGGCAAGTGGCTAACTCCCTTAGGGCCATTCACAACGTGTCATTATCAGAGATACTCAAAACGGGTTGTTGGGTTTCACCTAACTCGTTTATTAAGTACTACCTTAAAGATTTTTCCCAAGACGAAATTTCGGGTATTTATTCTTTAGGTCCTTTCATTGCAGCGGAAGCAGCAATTAAAACCTAAATATTTTTGTTTACAGGCCCTCTACTCCCAGACCTAAGGGCAAGGGCAAACCGAAGAACCTTCCATCCAAGGGCCGTGGTGGATACCATCACAAATTCAAGAAGTGATCTAGTCATTTCTCGGCAACCATGAACAAGATCTTTCGTCTTTTTTCGAATGTATTTTGGAATCCAAATGTATGGGTCCGAGGACGTGTTTATGTCCCGTACTGTTTTATTGTGTGTAAGGTTCTGTCACTGCAGCACCTCTCCTTCTCATAGAGACAGTCATGGTGTTTCGCCTTTTTCTAGACTCCCTCTAGAAAAAAGAAGGGGGGGAGTGACAGGTGGACGTTCTCTCGTCTTATCCGATAGACAAGGTCTTACCACCATCTGATCCCATGAGAAGGAGAGCCCATCCGGCAGTGACCATATAGGAGTAGTTAGGTTACCGTTTTCGGGATCTGTACCCATAAGTGCTTGATTTGCGGATAATCTCAGCATTTTTAGTTTCCTGTGATAAATTTTACACTCTGTGAGTGTAGGAGAATATTATATCCACGATGTAACGATTTTTAACAGTATTTCGTTTTATGTCTCAATCTGGGCAACACCTTAGTATGTGTCCCATGTGTACTTACTCAGGGTTGTTTAGCCAGCATGCATTTAGGACACAGCTAGAGTTAATTTCTCCTGTGTCAGTTTTTACTTTTTACATAAATCATTTAGATTTAATGTTTTAGGTTGATCTTTTGCAAGATAATAAAATGTTATTATCACTTAGAATTTGTACGTTTTAGATGTAACGTGGAGTATCACAGGTTGGGCTCCATCCAGTGGGAGGCAGGAGGGGGATGGATTGGATACTCAGTTGAGTGGGCTACGTGGTCACTATGTACAACCCACAACTTTCTATTTGGTTATCTCCAATTTATTTTGTTGGAATTTGTCATCAGGTCGGGAGTGTTCCCCCCGACCATATCTTGGAAGAAAATTAAAAGAAGTGGAACTTAATTTGAGCCTTTTTATTCGTCTCAATTTCACTTCGTTAGATGTCCAATGACATGCGCTCTGACGAGCTTTACAGCGTTATTCGCAAGTTTACCTTCATGCAATTTTACAGAATGGCAGGCTCCCCTACTCCGGACTTTAGTCCCATATAAAAGTGGAGATAAGCGAATTCAAAGCTTTTACGAAGTAAAACTATCGTTTTATTTTCGTAAAACGCGCTTTTACGAGTAAAAGCGCAATTCGCGTTCTCCACTTTTATCCTATCTTCTCTCCCAGCCAGCCCGCAACAAGCCTGGGTGCGTTGTCACCAATTTTTGGGCTTGAAGGGAATGATTGATGTCTTCGAATGACGTAAGTCTTTTCATTCTCGCTTGCTGATTGGCTGGAGTTGGAGTGAAGACAGGATGGAGAGTAGAGGGACCATTCTATTCACTAGAAAAAATTTCATTTCTATTTGCGTGGTATTATTATCCAGAAGGGAACCCATATAAAAGTGGAGAACGCGAATTGCGCTTTTACTCGTAAAAGCGCGTTTTACGAAAATAAAACGATAGAAGAAAATCAGCGATATCTAGACGTTGACAAAATTGACGTGGTGCTAGATGTCAAGGTCATGGTATCGCTTACCAGAAATAGAAGCCATGACAAGTTTTTCCCGCCTACTTTTGAAAAATATTCATAAAAATTGACTTAATAGACATCTTGGTTACCAGATGATCCGGGGTTGTGTGTGGGGGGAGGGGGGTGTTCTGATGGAAGAGTGACCACGACACCTAATGATTGCCACTGTCTAGAATAATAGATTCTGTACAAATACTACATTGTACTGCACTGTATTTGTTTTTACAGATAGACGTTGTTTCGACTTCCATTTGAAACCTATTCGCAACGCTGATTAGACGCCGGATAATCGACATCTGTCCAAGGTCGACTGGAAGACGTTATTTTCCATTTCCATAATCAATCAAAACTCAACGTTGATCCGACGTCGGGTGCGAGGTCTATCAAATGTCACAATGCTTAATGCGATATGTCCAAATTTAAGTCATGTCTTTGAAATAATAATATTTTTCCTTGAAAGGTATTAATAGCTTTGCATCATTAGGGGATTTTTCACCACGCAACACATGCAAATAAAACTGCAAGCTTTCCGAGACAAAATTCCTTTTAATCAGTTTGCTCTTCGTTTTGGGCGCAGACACGCATTAACCAGTGTGCTTTCCCTGCAATATGTGCATTCTTTCATCAGAAAGACTTGCGCTTCTCCGTTCTAAACAAATTGTGTCCATTTAAAAAATATTTGAACTAGAATTTATATCTGAAAAAAATTTAGAGAGTGAACAATCGAAGGGAGTAGAATACAACTGAAGTGAAAACTTTTTGTAAATGGGAAACGTTAAGCAATGTCATAACTTAATTTTCTACTTTTCCTTAAAAGATTTAGAGAGAGAGATAAAAAAAGTGGAAGCGAAGCCTTAGCCTAGAGTCTTTTTGCTTTCGCGAACAGCAGCAAATGTGTAGATAAAAGCAAGTTCAAGTTATTTTTACACCAGGCAGTTCTTGCTGCGAAAGATTTTTACACAGGGAAGGAAGCCTGAAAATAAAACCGGTGAATAAAAACGTCCAAGCGAAAGAACATTGTTGTGGAATTGTGGGCCAGGATTTTAACATGAGAAATCTCGAGGGGTCTGAAAATGGAGAAGAAGAAAGCGTTAGTTCGTATTGATTGACGCCCTGGCCTGCGCCTCCATGTCACCTCTCCTAACTAGGGGCGGATCTATTTTAGGACCCGGTCGTGTCAATACCCTACACACTAGACTTATTGAACGCATCGGTGGGTCCAAAAGCACACGGCCAACGAGGCCACAGCGTTACCCGTTTGGGAGGGGGGTTTCGTGATTTGAAAGGCAACCCATGCATTTGCTATCATTTATTCATCGTCGTAGATGTAATTTCGCGCCGACTTTTAACCATCGGCTTGTCTAAGCATGAAGGAGAAGGCATATTAAATTATAAATGCAAACACATATTTTACTATTTACGTATGGTTTTCCGCACTCAGAGACCCTACTTTTTCTTTTGTATGCCCCACCCCGCCCCAAACTGAATAGGCCTCCACCTCACCCACTGCTGTGCCTCAGGGGGAGAGCCGATTGTGAAAGCTACGAGAGGAATGTTTTCTAAGCAAACACAAAGCCGTTGGGTCTGGGCCATAGTAAAAGTATTGACGCACACACTTAGCTATTCGCGCTGAAGGCCCCCCTTGAGAGTTGGCTCCGGTACAAAAGTACGCTGTACTATGTACAGTATGAATAATATGCTGAGGGAGGGAGGGTCGATTGTCGACCAACCTCCGCAAAAATATTCCCCCCTTGTGGTAATGACGATTTTGTGTAAGCGAGTTCTAGCCACTTCTTTCCAAAACACACAACCTCTCTCCCAGCCGCGTATTGATTTTCCTTATATGGCGAGCCTCTTGTAGCGATGTAGAGCCTCACCCACAGACAATCCTATCGTCCGGGGTCGGGCCGTGCAATTACACCACACATAGTGAGGCCGTCATTGAGGATACTGTTTGGAAGCCATTTTGAACACGGAAATAGATCTCCTGTTTTAACGTTAAAATTTAAACTTTTGGAGTTTAAAAGTTGGTGATTTTTTATGAGGTAGGTGAAATTTTTAATACGGATCGCCGCCAGGTAAAATTTAGCGCCTGGTTCAATTTCTTTACGAAAAAAAAAAAAAAACTCCACCTATGGCGTGTTCACTATTTAAAGCTGAAACCTGACCCACTGACGCCCTCTGATGAGCGTCTGTGTTATAAATCAGTTTGTCGTGTTCGTCGATAAAGGTTATGTACTAGCAACGCAATTAACTTAAATGACAAACATTTGATCATGCTGGAGATTAATGTTATTTAGTAATAATAGTTCAAACCAGTGTGGAAAACGCAGCGTAAGATGTGTTGATGTTACGGGATAACACACTGTCATTATGGCGAAAAGTTTCCATAACTGTAACGTTTCCAGCCATTCACAGGCTTTGCGAACAACCCCATTTGCTTTGTTGACAGGGCTTCTTTTAATCTGTTTTTTTTTTTTCTTTTTTTTTTCTACTCACTTGTGTTGCATGTTTTCTCAGCAACTTATATCTGGCTTTCTCGAAATAGTAGATCAGGTTTGTTTTTAATAATAATATTAAATCAGTAATAATATTAATACTAATGATAAGAAGACGAAGAAGAGCAAGAACAACAACGAAGAAGAAGAAGAAGAAGAACAACAACAACAACAACAGCAACAACAACATAAACGCACATGGGGTGGGGGTGTTGTCCAACAGCCAACCTCTACGACACTTCAATCGGTTGTGTATAACACCTTTTTACTTCGCAGACCTACTGGGGGTTCCGCGGAAATAGTACTCATAAAACGGAGGAACTACTTTTTAAAATATCAATCCGCTCTGTTTTTATACACAACATTGATCCTCTCAGAGGTCATCTGTTTTATAACAACAGCGGGGTGTGGGGGGGGGGGGGGGGGGAGGTGTCTTTGTAGTAACCTAAAGCGTTCTACATGTGGGTGTTATGGAACCACCCCGTGCTTGACAACTAATCCCATCTCACAGGGCTGCTTAAAGTGATGTTAATGTGAAATGACAGAATTAAAGTTCATAATTGCGTGGGTTGGTGCGTGTATAGCTTTTTTATGGCTTAACGGTACACCGATGCATGAATGAGAACGTATTGGATACGTGTACATGTAATTGGATAATCAATTATAATCTAGGGGTTTAATTTTTAAATTCAAAAGGGGAAAGACTATTTGTACGCTGGACATTAGTGAAAGATTCATTTATATGCAAATGAACTAAAGTGCGAATAGCTACTTTGAAAAATTTCTCTCCTTATTTTATTGTAAACCCAATGCAGTGGAATACTGGTATTTATCGTCGGGGGTGGTGGGGGGGGGGAGGGGCAGCTTAGAAAATCTAAGCATTCAATCCACGCCCTGTCCAATAGTCAAATCTTAGTGAAAGGTTTGCGACGCAGAACTGCCGTTTATACGTATATGTGACGTTGGAAAACTTTGTTCCAACGTTAGAAACCAACATTTTGTCTCTTGGTCGTTTTCAGCGAATGCTGAAAATTGTCAAAACAGCATCACACACATTTTAAAAACTAGACGAAACTTTCATCTTGACTAACTTTAAATAAACACATTAATGTTATAGAGATTTTAACGTAAGCATATTAACATAATATCTACTTGAAAGGAGCTTTCTACTCTCCATTTTTAATCTTCTCTGACGTTGTTTTGAAGGCATAATGTCAGTGTTGAGGTTAGATATGTCGAAAATCAACCCGTCACTTTTTGGTGCTGTCCCTGTGGCCAACTTCTGGATTTTGACTTTCATAGCAGGGATACTTTTGAGATGTTTTTTTTTTCGCACCGTCCTATAAATTAGCTTTCAACAGGGGACGGTATCTTGTGGAAAGAATATAGAAAATTCATCAGACATGTCCTTGGATGGATACGTCGTTGGGATGTCGCTTTGTCAAAATTTATTTTTTGCCATAAAACGTCGTCGAATTGCGTATAGAAACGAATTAAACGCGACCAAATAACGTTCAGAATGCAACCATAGGACGTCACAATGACGTCGGATCGAGGACGTATCCGACCGACGAAGCGTCTGCTGGGAAGTTATATAGTTTTCATGTGCATCTTTTACAAATGGATGGCGAAAACAAAAGTTGTGCGGTTCTAACATTGTGGTTCTTTCACAAATGCCGATGCATCATTAAAAGGACGTCGATCGTCGGAACCTGATTTTTAACTCACCAATTTAAGATTTCGACATGGGGTTTCGGCTTTATTGGTTTCTGTCGGATACCGCAACCCATTTTCTCACAAAACTATCATAGTTCTCATAATCCGGTGAGGGATAACATTACTGTTGTTATATCGGTGCAACTTCAGCGTTCTAAGCTGTATTCACAACAGTGTTTCACTTTCCCAATATCGACATCATACAGCCGTTGTATTTGCGTTATCCTATTCACGTCACAATAGTTTTCCATGTAACGTCAGTGTAACGACGTATATTCAACGTTTGGAAAATGACGTTTTATTTGATCAGGACGTTCCAATAACCAAGACTTTAACGAAAGCTTGGAATTTGATAGAACAACGTCTGAAATGTGGATTTTGTATGGGTGGAGTAATGATAACTTGGATCTATGGATCTGTTTGTTGACTCAGAGAAATAAAATATAGTTTCTAATCGAGCTGTATTCACCTCGCGAGCCAACGCCTGGAATTGTGAAATACAATAATTTTGTGTACTGTTTTTTTTTTTCGATGTTTTGTAGCAGCAGCAGGGAAAATATACCATGTGATATGCGAATGCAACGCTCAGTGAAACTTGATTAAAACATGGAACAATCGGACGCACGTTCAACTCCTTTTAGCCAAGCCCCCTTCCCACTCCCTCACCCTTTTTTCTTAGAAGCATGGCAACCGAGATCACGTAAAGAGCACCTGTCCTCCTTTTCTATATTTGCAGAAAGTGAAGCGTTGCAAACAGAGGGCAATCCCAGCAAGAAAAAAAAGCATGAGCACAGCTCAGCCAGTGAACGAGTCGGAGCGCTTGCTTTACCGCGTGCTTCAGAGAGCAAACCTACTGCAGTACTACGACACTTTCGTAGCACAAGGTGAACAGCCACTTGTGGGCGTCGAGGGACGGGGGTGGGGGGGGGGGGGTGGGGAGAGGCTTGGGGAGAGGAGGGGGTGGCTGGTATAAAGGCTCTGGAAAGCAGTAGAGATGTGCGGCAAACAAAGCAACCATAAAGAATATGCAACGGCCAAAAAATCGATTTATTGATTGCCGGCTGTGAGCGGAAAGGGTGGTCTTGCCTGCCACACCCACCCGCCTCTCCCAACTGCTCTAGTACCCACCGCGGGCACTCCCATTCTGCCTTTTTTTTTTTTTTTTGTAAAACTAATCAATTTGCATCACGCACAACCGTGGAAGCTATGGTATTTGATTAATGGAAGGTAATGTTCGTATTTTTGCTTGATTTCTATGGAGATTGTGAACTGGAGTTTTATGGAATAGCACTTTCATCTCAACAAGGGTGTTACAGGTGGGGATGATGTGGCTCAGTTGTGTGAGGCCGGCGAGGAAGAATTTTTAGAAATCATGGCCCTTGTTGGTATGGCTGCTAAGCCCCTCCATGTGCGCAGGTTGCAAAAAGCTCTCCAGGAGTGGGTAACCAATCCAAGTAAGTGTCATTATCAGATAACAGGATTTCTTTTTCCTATTAAAATAGACTAAGAAAGTTGTCTCCACCGATCTGTCAATACGAATTAATTCCCGATGCCTTATAACCGATAAGAAAGGGGCAAGTGCGTTGCAAGATTTTCTTAACCCCTAGCCCCCACACACCCCCCCCCCCCCGCCCTACCCCTTTCTCCATACGAAATATTTGTAACATCACTCATCCTTTAGCTTACTAATTTGCTCACACGATCCAGTTTAATCCAAGCGTTTGATGCTCACGGCAGTTTTGCCAAATTGTGATTTTCACAGCAACTTTTTATAAGAAAAATATCTCTTGGCCATTCAGAGAAATACAAATGTAACTGCCATGTGGCGCTGTTAAAAAATCATGCAACATGAGGTAAGTATTACATGCACAAATACCGTTCAGTTCATGTGAATGTCTCGGTTTATAAAATCCTCATTCTTTGATTGCAGCGCTTTTTCTGCAACCTATTGGAGTGAGCACACCCCCGCCCCCAGTAGCCCGAGGGAGTATAGTGTCCGTGATGGGACGTCCAGTTTCCAGTTCCAACCAGTACCATTCCACTCCGTCCCGTTCGGAGCAGAAAACCATTGTCATAGCACCAACATCGTCGTCGTCAGTTCTCGCTACATGGAATATCAAACCCGAAGGTTCAGATTCACAAAGCTGTTCACCAATTCCCGCCACTATAGAAAACGAAGTAGCATTCATTGACGCAGCACCGATTTGGAAAGCACCTAATCTGTCAAACGTAAGAATAAGATTTCTGTTGACAGTCCTGTAACAACATGCTTGTTTTTCTGTTGTTTTCATGCATTTATATCCTCCCCCCTCCTCCCTCCCCCCATTACCCCATGGCGGTGTTTTTCTGCCGATAATCTATTTTTGCACCACTCGTATTTTTGCACTGATATTCGTATTTTTAACCTACAAGTTAAGTAGGAACACTTGTTGTTTCGAAGCTTTTTGTAGAGTGCAGCCTACTAACTATAGCTAGATCTTTAGTGTTTTAGGGCTTTACATTAAGAACTGCCCGACCTTCCCGGGCAGGTAAAATCTCGCGTCGGGCAGGTAGCTGTGGGTGCTTACCTGCCGACCGGGCAGATAGCTTTCTGGCCTGGGAAGGGGGTGGAAGGATGTTGTAGGGAGTGAAGAGATGGGCGAGGTTACAAAATGATGCACTGCCATGCATTATTTATGCGCAGTATAGAGCCTTTGTGACGTTTTCGCGGCTAATAAAATACGATTTAAGCATAATTTTGTTACGGTGGGTGCGTGTGTGGAAGGAGTGGGAGGAGTGGATTCGGGGGGGGGGGGAGGTGTTAAATGAGTGGGAGGGAGGAGGGGGTTGGTGGTCGGGCAGGTAAAGAGTGTGGTCCGACAGGCAGGTCTCTTAACCTGCCTGCCTGACAGTACAGGTGTCATAAAAGTTAACTTAAAACCCTGCTTTAGCTCCTTTAAAATGCATGTGAATTCTTCTATGTGAACTTCAACGTTTATTTTTTCAATTTTTTTTTTTTTTTTTTTTATTATTTTGTTATCACTGTGTCGATGTAACACATGTACAACTAAGATGCAAAATGTTTTAGGGGAGCGACAAAAGCCCTACTTCCGGTCTGGATCTCACCACAGGCAGTGTCTCACCAACGCCATCTGCCAGCAGTGGTCACGAAGGAAGCGGCATTCCGCAGCTCAACGAGTCCCAGATGCAGTCGATAGAAGTGGCCGCTGAGGCACTCGTGCGGGACCTTCCTGTCTACGACATGAAACCGCTGAACATGAAGCGAGACTACAATAGAGAGCTCATGCAGGTCAGATAACTCCCGCCACGCGCATACGCACCCGCGCTCCTCTCCATAATGCCCCCATTCGGTGCGTGTTTCAATTTGTTTTGATAGACAAGACTTTCGCGGTCTTGGTGCCAGATAAAAAGCTGACTTCTGGAGATTTCAAACTCTTATGTATAAACACGAAGTGCGTGGGCATGAAAAATAGTTCCGGTCTTTCAAGACGGACACTGTTTTCGCAGAATTCGCAGTGGGTCCGCGGAGTAAACGGGTCTGATGCATAACAGACCGTCCTAGGTTAGCTCTTAAATAACAACAGTGTTTCAATATGGGGAAGTTGAATTAAATCTACAGTGCCACTATTTAAATAACTGTCTGATGTATTTTAAGAAATGAAAGTTAGGCAACGGTGTGGAGGGCGTGTTAATGACGTCTGTGCGACGTCAAGTGTTCATCATGCATAGACCTTTGTTACTGCTAGCGGGTTCCAAACTGTTTGAAAACTACATATCTGTATGTTTCTATGAAGTGCGTTGAAGAGGTTGAGCCATGTGGGTCGGTAGAGCCATGCCAGTTTCTGTCTTTTTTTAGTTGATAACAATGCCAGATGACCATCCAGAAAAGATGACCCTATTGCGGAAATATGCTGCCATTTACAATCGCTTTGATTCCAAGCGGAAAAACGAAGGGAAGATGACTTTACACGAGGTGGGTAACTCCATGGCGGTGGAGGAGGAGGGAGGGGGGGGGGGATGGGGCGGTAAGGGGCAAAATTACGGCTGTAAGAACATATTTGTAGGATTTTATACACAATGCTCTTGCATTGAAATGATTCACAGACAAGTGAAATATGTAATTGAAATTCTGAGAAAAAAACGTCTGAAGTTTTTCAATGTAATGACATCTGGAACAGTGTACGATCGATATACTGTGGTATATACTGTGGTATAAAAGCCACTAAATGATCGATGTACTCTAATTCATATGTTAAAAATATTAAAAATCGATATACTTCAGTTTTAAAACCACTGGAATGTCGATTTATTTTAGTACATTGACAAATAAATAAAATGGTAATAATAATAAGAAACATGCACACAAAGTAAAGAAAACGATCGATGCACTGAAGGTGACGTTGTGTTTTTGCCCTAGGTGTCCGTGAACGAGGCTGCCGCGCAGCTGTGCCGCCGCATACCCGCGCTACTGACGCGGCGCGATGACTTGTACCCGCTGTCGCGGCGCGTGGTCAGGGACAGTGGCTACCAGTACTCCAAGGGCCACTCGAGGGCCTGCAGCTCCATCGATATCCTTATCAATAACAAGAGGTAACCTCAGTGTGCGAATAACATACATCGGGATAAAAACGACATACACCTTGTAACGATATAAGTATCTGGACCGACATAAGCTTTGCTCTGTTTAAAGCAATCGGTGATACCGACATGTCGATTAGCACGCCACATATTTTAAATCTCAGTGTTGTTATAACGAGGCTGCATCAATGTAATCTTATACTGGTTTGAAAAGTGTATACTAATTAGTTAAATAAAGAGGTCACTGCCTCCCCCACCCCCCCCCCCCCCCCCCCCGCACACGTTCATTAAAACTGATGTGTCCTTAAGTTTTCAAAATCATGCTCCAGCAGTTACTATGGGCTGTAATAAGATAATCATAAAATTCTAGAAATTTATGGTAACAATGAATCAACTGGTAAATAAATAAATGAGTCCTTGGATACAAAAGTCTTTTTTCTTCTTTTAGAGCCCAAGCGGCAGTAACGGAAGGAAGCCCAAGCAAAAAGCCCAAACTAGACGACGCGGCGAAAAAAGAGGCCGACTTTGATTTAGAGGTACTGCAAAATACTGATGATCGTGGCCATCAAATTGTTGTGATGTACTAAGGTGCATACTGCAAATCTGTTACCAAAGAACCCCGCGTTAACGGGAGGCAAAACTGATGTGTAGTACTTGATGAAAAAAAAAGGAAACTAGAGAAGCCAGGTGTTGGTCAGTGCAAGAATTTATGATTTGATCTCAGAATATCGCTTAGTGTGTGGTAGTGTACTTCCGGTTTCAGCGAATTTTCTTGATGTGCATTCATGTTTTTTCTCCATAGAGCGGGCCTCAAGAAAGAGTGAATGAAATCCACAAAGAGCTGTCGGAGATTGTAAGCAGACAGGAGGAGCTGAAACTAAAGATCCAGGAGGCGAGGGAGAGGGAGGAGTGGTCGCTGCTGGATTCCCTCCGCTCGCAGCTGGAGCACTGTGCCTCCAAGCAGCTGCAGCTGCGGATGGAGCAGAGTGCTATTATAGGCTCCAGTTCCAACAAGTCTAAGTAAGTCAGCTGCTGGGGAGGGGGGGGGGGGTAGTTCAAGATGGAAGAAGGTGCAGCGGGTATAAATTGGGGACTGGAGGGGTGGGGGTGGGTGAAAGGGGGTAGTGGGGATAGGGGCGGCCTGTGGTTGGACTGCTGGGAGGGTCGTTTTAATATGTGTGGTTTAATTAAGGGTGATGTTCATGGTAACAAGTGTAATGAGGATCGTCTAATTAGCATGATTTGTTTTGTGTGTGAAGCGTGATAAAAGGATGAAATAACGGAATTCGTAGAAGTTACTACGCAAGAAACCAACACAGTAAATCTACAAGCCAGGAACTTGATGGAACTGAGACAACTTTACCTCAGTTTCTTTGCTGAAAATATTGTTAGTACATTATTGCTATGTTTTCTTTCAGGTCAAAATTATCAAACGCTTCAGTGTCCAGATTCACAAAATCAGGTAATTTCTTTTCCTTAATCAATGCAGTAGACCTAGTGTAGACCCATTGTACTATTGAGGTGTGAGGAGGCTCAGATTTAGTGATCATAATCAAAATCTTCTCGAAATTTCAGCAGTGATTGCATGAAAACAGTAAATAAATAACACCGTATAACATTTACTTTACCATTGAAGCTGTGTTATTTGGGCCAATACGTGTGTTTTAATTCTAGTCTTAACATTTTCATTTTTTTAGAAATACCACTAACTGTCAACGGTTCACAACAAAGTACTAGTCCAGACTCGTCTAACGGTCACGTGACACATCAAAACAACATGGCCGCCGCGCCGCCTAAGACTTCGCTGGTAGAGGAGGGTTTGCGTATAGCGCAGCAGTACGGCATGGCCGATTTCGCAGAGGAACTGATGAAAAGCATGACGAACGAATCTGACAGCGAGCTGGACGAGCAGGAGGAATGGAACAGGGAGGTCGAGAAGGACATGATGCTGCAGCAAAAACTCGCCTCTCCTCCGGCCAAGACCACAGAGGCAACGCCGCAAGAACAGAGCTGAAATGTGGCGACCGTAGCTGCTCCATACAATTTTTTTAACGCTGCACGGGGTTTTCTTTCTCTCCACTATTGACAGTATTACATGCGCAGACTGTTTTTATATTCTCGGGGCGGGGGGGGGGGGGGGGGTGGGAGAGGGCGGAGAGTGCCGTCTTGTGGATGTGATGAATATCCAAAAAACTGTTGCAAAAAAAAACGTCAAATATTTCATGGGTGATACCCCTGTGTCAAATATGCCTGCATAGAAACAGACGTTGGTGTAATCTGGTTCCTCGCACAACGTGTGACGTCATCACTGTTTGATGTCGTTATTGTGGGATTGATTTGATATGGAATCGCGGTTATTATTATTTTGACAAAACACAACCTTGAAGTGACAAGGATTATCGCGAAATTTTACAGTGTACATTGGCGGATACAGGTTTTGGTCCAGGATGGGGGGGGGGGGGGGTGACTTTCAACTTAAAAAATCACCAGTTTACCAGTCATTCTTATTTCCCCCCCCCCCCCCCCGTTGGATCTGCCACTGGTGTGCACTGTACAATGTTTGGCATATAACATTTGTGCGAGTTGAAGAGGATGTTTGGTTACCCGCCAATGGACTGATTTCCGTGGCTATGCGCAATGTTTTTGTCTTTTGAGTGTAACGTAAATCGAAATGAAATGCCTTCAGGCAAAAGCGAAATACCGGTTATTGTAAATGGTGCTCATGGGTTTTCTATACAAGATGCGAACGCTGTGAAAACCTTTTCTTTTTAGAAGAGGACAGCGGGCGAGATAGTGCCACTCCTTCCATCTTGAAATAATTTTTAGCAGGTCTTCCTTGTTAATAAAAATATGTTCATGTTCTTTTTTATTGCGCACAATATTATATGTTATAAAGTGGCAGAAAATATTTGAAGTACTTCAGGGCGAAGGTAACCGAATATAACCGAAAGTAACCGAAGCAACTAAACAGGAACATTCATTCCATTTCAGTCGCCCATTTTAAGACATTTAAACATGAAAATTAAACATTGAATTATGAAATATTTATACAAGAAAGATATACTTTTATATTTTATTATTTTTAATTAATTTGTTACATAGCTTGAAATGAGATAGTTTATCAGAGCACATATTTACGAGACGTAGGTTTTATTATTATTTCGAATATTGCATTGCACTCTCAAATATTTAAAGAAGATTAAATTCTTAATTTATTCTTCATTAAATTTGATAAATTGATGAACTAAAGGCCTGCTGATGTGTTTATAAACTGCTTTATAGATATTCAGTTTGTTTATTTGTTTGTTTGTCTTTTTCTACTTTATTGCAATAAAATGTAAATAGGTGGTAAAAGAGAGGGGGAGGGGGTGGGGGTGTGAGGACAACGCATGGCATCTCTCCTCGCCTGTCTGTGAAGATCCTCCTGTTACAGCCAAACCCCCTTGTTTGCGATGGTAACTTGGCAAGTTGTTTTTTTGCTATGGGCGCCCTCTGTCGGTTATTTATTTATATACACCTAAAGAGCATGCTGTTGTTGGTTTTTATTACGGTGAAAACCATGTGAAAAATTTCTGCATCGCATTTTACAACGTGGAAACTCTGAAATATACACTTTAAATATGATATATACATATATGCCTTTTTTGTTGAACACATTTTATCAACTTGACCAATTATCGAATGGTTCTATGTAACTGAAGTCTGTCACTACAACAGAACACCAATCACGTCATAGCAGGGGGAGGGGGAGGGTGGTGGGGGCGTTACTCAGCGGGGCAGAAGTGGCACAATAACAGCAAGTTGTCAGCCAGTCACCGCTCCTGTGTAACCATTTGCCTCATATCGGCTGAATGCAGGACCTCCTTGACTACCTGTAGAAGCTTGGGGGAAAAAATACGTAACTTATCTTTTGGATGACATTGCGATTCACGATCAAGACTGGAAGATTACATTTTACTACAGATCAAACTTTCTTCTTATATTTTACTTTGTTAAGCCGAAAAAAGAGAAAACTTCCCGGGAGAACCTCAGTGTACTGGTCTGGTTGCAAACGATATATATATCACAATTCGCATTTTAAACCGTTCTTTTATTGTCTAATTTCACTGGAGTTTACAAAAGGAACGCCGAGCTTTCCATGTAAGTTAAACTATAACTATAAAAGGCAGATAGATATGTGGTTGACGTCATATCCGAGTCGAGTATTTTTCACCAAGATAAGCGCGTGTAGATTTGTCCATTCTTGTTATTTTAGAAATTTTGTTACCTCATGATGTTTGTGAATAAAACAACCAACTTTGGTGGGATGATTCTCGTAATTTTATCCATCATTTGCACATTCAAGGTCGGTGGGAGGTGCTGTGACATTGTACTTCTGAAGAATTGCCTTGTCTATTGAATTATATGTCTCCCGCAAGGGAGACATATATAGTATTTGGTGTGTCCGTCTGTCCGCAGTGAGTTCTTATGAAATTAATGAGTCGATTTTTCTCAAAACATGCATACATATTGAGGTACATGTATAGATGATGCCCGCGTTTGTTTTTTTTTCGTTCTTTCAAAAATTATATTTTTGGCAAATTTTTGAACATGGGGGGGGGGGGGTGTTCGTGCATTTTTTCACATTGGCAGGCTATATCTCCAAAACTGTTCGTTGGATAAGGCTCAGACGTCGCAAGAAGAACACACATGCAGCGCAAATGTATACTGCAAAGTTTTTACTTCATTTCCGTTGAAAATGTATTTTTGGCGAATTTTTTAATTTTTGATTTTTAACTTTTTTGGACCATACTGTTGCGGTATCTCCGAAACAGTTCGTTTATAACATGAAACCTGGCAAGACGAACCCACATATAGTGCACATGTTTGCTGAGAAGTTTTTCTTCATTTCCATTGAAAATGTGTTTTTGGCGATTTTTATTAATTTTTTATTTTTTACTCTTTTGGCCATATTGTTGCGATATCTCCGAAACAATTCGTTCGATTAGGCTGAAACGTGGCAAGAAGAACCCACATATAGTGCAAATGTTTACTGCGAAGTTTTTCTTTATTTTCTGTATAGATGTATTTTTGGCGATTTTTTTTTTCAATTTTTGGGGCTCGCCAATGTTGTACTTTTAGCAAGGAATCTTTTTCCACGTGAGATATGGAGTCACTCTATTCACGAAATAGGGTATTATTCTTCATTGAAAAGCGGGATTGCTTTTGTCTGCAGTGAAGCCCATTTCATATTATTATTTTCAGTTATCGACACAAAACTGAATTTGATGAATCTATATTGATAGGCTATAATATGCAGGAATCGCGGCCATTGTGCCCTCGAAATTAAGTCAAGGTCAGTATAAAAACAAAGACACCTACCCACCATCTACTTCCCAATATCGTCTACATATTAAATATTATAGGGAATGGATTATTAGGATCGGAGTTACAGCCGGCGATGGGCGAACTGACAGGCGAACGAACTTTTCTTCACCCCCAAAACAGCCTTAGCTAATGATATATACAAAGTAGTTCCTGTAGTGTGCGTAAATCCCAGCAGACAGACGTTGGGGAAACTCTCATAAGGACGTTTCCAAGACTTAAACATAATAAAATATAAAGGTTGTGTCAAATCTTTCTCCCATTTTCGTCAGACGTATAATGCGCTCTCGACCCAGTGAACATGAAATGTTTGATAGATGTCGTAATCAGACGTCAGATTAACGTCAGAACTTGTTTATATCGAAACAATGTATTTCTCTGGTGTCTATCCAACGCCGGGAGATAGATGTTTGATAGACGTTGCATAGACGTTGGGAAAGGTTCTCTAGGAATGGAGGAAATCGGCCTTCGTTATGTAACAGCTTCATCAGATTCTTATGTTTATAATTTTCAAAAGATCTTTCATTGCTGCCATTTCTGGTGAGCGATAATATGATCAGATTGTTTTGTTTGTGTCCTTGATGTCTATGGGCGTTGAGGAAAAACTCTTGTTTCGACTTCGTACACATACAAATCTCGACGTCTATCCAACGTTGATACAAAGACTATGTAGTCATTGCGAAATGGTCGCCAAGAATAGCAGCTAACAGAAACTTTTTAGAAAGGTTGAAAATCGGGCAACAGAAGGCCCTACCTCAAATAGGCGTTGAAAAGACATTATTATGTTTAATATGTAACAACGTTCATTAAACGTCTACTTACGCTTTGTTTATATAGAAATTTTATATGGGAGATGTGTAGAGAGATGTGAATTTTCATTTCAGGAGTCTTCGAGTTTCCTTTACTTGTATTCAACGTTGCATTGTACTTATAAGTTTCTGTTTCTTACTCGTGTAGAGTAATTTTTTATTTGACTCAAAGAGACATATTCCGAAACTATTATTCTATTTCATTATTTCATCCAGTTTCTTTGTTAAAATTCTAGTTTCCTTTCCTGTCACGAAATGTAGTTATATACAACCTAACTCAAAATAATAAAAAACTTGAAACGTAAAGTCACAAGCGCAAAGAAAAGGATCGCATGCATTTCTAAATAGCCTTTTACCTCTGCTACCTTATCCATTTTTACCATCCAAATTTAACCTTTCATTCTGTCTTCCGCCTTCAGGTAATTTGCGCTTGTTCTATATGCCAGTGCAAAATGTTTCTTTTAATTTTCACACTGTTTAGTCCCAGAAAGTGAGGGTTTCTTGTGTGAAAAGATCTGGGCCTATTTAAGCTGTTAAAATCATAACACAAGAAAGAAATACAGGCTTACCATAAGACAGCATCACCCCGCATATGGGACCACCTCACAAATAGGGTCACTTCTCAATAGTCCCTCCTTTCAATATACCTAATATTGCCGTTTTGAAGAACCTCACAAGTAGTAGCATCTCAAAGTCTAACCATTTTTATGCACTAGATTCACCAGTGATTTTGTTTTAGGGCTCCTAACACATGTAAAAATTAGAACGTCTTCGCTGCCGAAAAGTGGATCTTGGGACAACAAAGATTACGATCCAGGAAGACTTAAAAACTTCAGACTTTATTAAAATAATATCACGAGGCTACTGGCATCAACACTTAACGTAACACAGCTTCTCACATGCTATATCAATAAATCATTATAAAGTCATGAACATTAATCTGATGTCATAGCACTACAATCCTGTAAAAATGGCCGGTATGCATAGTTGTCTTTGGAGAACTGAGTGGAAACCTAAGAATTTCAAAATAAAAACAAACGAAAGATCGAAGAGCAAAAAATAGAGCTTCGACTTTTACAATTAAGCTTAGACCTGTTTTAAAATAACGGCAATATTAAATAAATTTAAAACTGGATAATTCTTGCTATCGAGTAGCGAAAATTACACTTGGTGCTGAACGCCTAAAAATTAAAATATCTTTGTTAAATATCTTTGCTTAAAGTCATGCCAAGTTGTCCATTGCATCAACCCTACGCAACACAACATTTGGCATGCTACATATTAATAAATTTCTGATGTCGATAAAATGTCGATTTGAATTTGTCAAGAAATCCGACAAAATACCAAGATGTTGTGGCGTAGTTTTGATGGTTCCCGGCCATAGATCAACGTCTTTGACACAACGATTAATAGATTGGTAGTCGTTGATTTTTATCGCATAAGACCCACCTACACAACATTAAATCTGGATGTAATTTTGTTTGATTTACTGCGACCATATATCAACATCTTCTCTTCGAAATGCGTTGCATAAACGTTGCATAAAAAATGGTGTGCAGACGTGACGTGCCATTTGGTTGCATTTTGAATAGATTTCGGAAAATCAGCGATACGTGTAGACATAAAAAAATCGAGGTCAAAAAGAAATTTGGATCGCAACCGAAAAATAAATAAATAAAAAAATACTTAATTATGTTAATACGCACAGGAAATGTAGGCTATGGGCTACAATTAATTTTAAATAGACTTTATGTATAGCGTTTTGAAATCTGGCACTCTCCACAACCTTGCAGATCTGAAATGACAAACAAATAGGATGTATTGGACTTTAAGAAGAAAAGAAATAAAACAAAAAGGGAATCTTTCGAATAGATTTTGTTTACTATGCTGATTGGAAAATAACAACCGCGGCATTCCCCAGTTTTGGCCTATTTCTTGTTGAATTTTGCTCATTTTTTAAAACTCGTTAAGCATAAACCAATAAATATTTCACAAAATTTTTTTGTCTGTTATTGTGATTTTTGCATCAATAATTTTAGTTAATGGCTAAACATGTGACAAATAATAATACATTTATCGCGGCATTACTTTTTTGTTACTTCCGTTTTAATGCTTTACCAAAACTGTAATTAACATGTGAGTAGAGAATGGTCGCTTTGGAAACTGACGAAAATCATTATATAAAGTATGGGATGTTCAGAAGCACGCTAGTCTTTTGGCACTTATTTTTGAAAAATATTGATAAAAAAATCACTTGATATGTATCCTATGCTACTGGGTAATCCAAGAGAACTTTGCTGGAGCGATGACGACTACACCTTATCATTGTCACTGTCTAGATGGTGATATGATTAATATTTTCGCAACGTCTATATGAAGTCACTCTCCCAACGTATAAATAACGTCGCCAGATAGATGTTATGAAGTTGGTGGGGAAATCCCCACCCCTGCCACTGTTTAGGCAACTTAGGGAAGTGAAGAAAAAAATACCTTCACCGATTTCTGCCATACCTGGATTTTTGTCTTGTAGGCTTCCAAAAACATTGGAAACCGCTGGAACATCAAATTCTTTACTGTGAAGACGTCTTAGCTCAACAATGTTATAAAAATGGGTGGCGTATAGAAAAGTTTAATTGTTTTAGCGATTTCTTGTTGAGAGTTAAGTGCAAAACGAAACACTAGGATGAAAGAAAGAAAAGTACAGAATGCGCATTTAGGACAATTTACATTTAACGTCTTTTGATAATAAGGGCAAAAATAAATAAATGTAAAACAATAAATGAAAGAGTAAAGGGAAGTAAGTGGCATAGCTTTCACTGATTTATAATGTGAATACAATTCAATAGCAAGTGTTATTAGATTCAGATGTGGGAACACCCCAGCTGAGAGATTTGCTGTTCAGTCTAGTGGTAAGTTACAGCACGTACTACAGAAGCCCAATATCCGCTCACTCATTGTCCACAGCGAATCAGCAGGCTGAGTCGGTAGATGCTGTAAGCGATCATAGCGTATACCTTATGTATAGGTTTCTATGGCAAAATTTCATTGTCCGTTCTTGCACATAAAGGTAAATCAATTTCTAAAACAATGAGACAAGCAATCGAACATGGCACAGCATGCCTCAGCCAAATTTGGTCGCCCTAGTCCTAACCGACTTTTCTGGGCGTGACAAGATGATGATAGAAAATGGGAATCATGCGGAAATACCTTATCGCATCATATGGATTTACCAAACTCTGAAAATCCCCAAGCGTAACAATACATAAAGGCCAGAAGGTATAAAGCTGGTAAACAAATTATTCTTAACCTGAAGTCGTTTATTTTCTGAATACAATGTAATATCATTTTTACATATAAAATCAATTATTTTTTATACTTGGTAATGAGTTGAACTGCTGACAGTTGCACATTTTTTCAAGTTTCATGGCACTAGTTATAGCCTTATTGGAACCATCTGAATAACCATATAGCACACGACAGAGCATATTCCACTCAGGTATGTTGAGGGCTAATGACCTGTCGGCAAGTATTAACTGTATACGTATAGGAAACACAACCTTTTTCTTTGTCGTTGCATTTTAGCAGGGGACTTAATGGTACCGTAGAGTAACGCTGAGTCTGTGGAAATATGGTATTGGAAACTTGGCAGGGTATTTATCTTAAATTCCTTGCAGTTTGCTTCAAAAGAAATTAAAATCAATAGTAGAATTGCCAAAATGAAAAAAAAATCGATGATATGAAGTCATAATGACGTTCCAGTGGAAAAGTAGATCAAGGCATAATTCTTTAAGAAAAACTAACCTCATAACACACCTTATTTCGAAGCTGTAAATGAAACCGTTTTCGATATCTTTAGCTTCGAAATCTGTATGATATCATAAGACCCTAATGATGGCGTCATAGGTAAGCAATGTTCGCGTGAATAACGATCACAAAGTCAACTATACGTGTACTATTTTTCAGTTGACTAGTTCAAGTGTTTAGGAAAAGATGTGCAGAAACCAAAGAAAACGTCGTAACTGATATAAAAATAACTTCTGGGAGCTTATATCTCAAATGTAAAATATGGTCGCTTAGAAACATGTTTGGCAATTTTGTCTGTATGTGGATTCCCTACAATAAATATATATTTTTCACAAAGGTGTTTTAAATTGCAAAAAATTACTCCAGATTAGTGTTTATTGAAAACTATATATCGTTTTGTGGTATCTACATTCAAAACAGTATTTATTTAAGTAAACAAATTTGGGGATACATAAATTAGTCTGAAAACCATCATGCTATGTGACATATCATGCACACTCAGAAATAGAGTAAGTTAGCGATGACACATCCTCTAATCTGTCAATTTATAATGCTTTTTAAACGGCAGGATAAATGTGATTCCTGCCCCCAAAAGATGTCTCAATATCTGTTTCGACCGATAGAATAACTGAAGCCAACAACAGCTACAGTGAAACATCGTTTATCCGGTCAACCAACAAAAGTTTCATTTAAGTAGTCCCCTGTCCTAGGCGTCTGTGACAAACGCGTCCTCTCCGTTTTATTCATTGTTGATATCACAACCTTACAATTTGACCAACATATTGAGAGATGTAAATATACTTACCGGTGGAAGTATCTGACAGATTGCTATTAGTTGCAATCCTGAACATGCTTCCAGTATCTCAGGATTGCTTATGTGTCATCGTGACGGCATGTTTGTGCCTGTTTTACCGTTTGTGGGTAAGACACTTATACGCTGAATCATCAGTAAAAATTGGCCGTTTTGAGGATATACTAAATCAAGATCATTTTTGTAACTGCATTATGAACCCAGAAGTATTAGTTTACTTGTCTAAGGGTTTGAATACAGATTCCTGTTTTACGGCCACCTCAATAGCACATCTTTATGGTGAAAATACTGAATGGCTCACTGATACTTCAAGAATAGATTGGGCATCTACTCTTCTGCGTTAATCTTATGGCGAAAACTTCTAGATGAAATGGATATCGCTTTCAGATGAATGCCATAGACTGAGTTGAAGCTCTTCAGCACAGGTGAAGCATCGCCAAGTTTCAAGTACCAACATAACTTTATGTGTAAAAACGCTTTGTCGGTTATTGGAAATACATCGATTATTCTCATTAGATAGGAGATACAAATTGCGGATATAGAGAGGTAGATTTGCAGGGTTTCTCTATTGATATAGTGGATTAGTGTAGAGTTCGATAAGCTTAGCTGTTTGGATCCATGATGGAAAAATAGAAAGATAGGCATTCACCAGAATTTAGAGTAAACAAGGTAATATTTTATCACAGTTTTTACTTGATACATTTGTAAAACGGCATTAACAAGCTATATTTGAAATGCTAGGGATACATTTTCACAGGCATGTTACACTGCGACAGAGCATAAAAGGGCAGATTAGAGCAATATAACCAAAGTGAATAATAGTAAATTTATTTATTTATTTCTCAACAAATAACAAAGTAAAATATTCATCGCCACGGAGATTCAAATTTAACACTAACAAATTATGTTTTTACATAAAAATGTTACAATGGACAAATTTAGTTTAGCGTATAGCAATATGTTTCTTAAATCTGTTCATGTTAAACAGAAGATGTGCTGTTAGTCAAGAAATGTTTTTGCTCGTAAATATCATATAATGTAGTAGACTATACTTTATAAGACAAAATAAGAAAACCTTTTAATTTAAAAACTAGCAAATAAGATGGTTGCATTACGTTCGAGAACAGAAATAAATTGATTTATTGAAAATTAAGTAAAGAATAAGTTATAAAGGAGTTTTTAAATGTTATGTTAACATGGAGCAAGCAATATTTAATGTCTTTTCTGAGGGAGTAAGCTTGCTCTTTAGCTTTAGAGAGAATGTCATTTAATACATCGTTTTCAGGTTGATCTTGATAAAAAAAAACTTTATGCATAGTTCTGTTCTTCTCTCCGAAAGCCTAGTTAGATTTGGTTCTTCTGTAGCATCTCCGCACGTGTTGCTTCGTGTTAGAATACAGGCAGCCCTCTTCTTGATTTGTTCAAAGGTGGTTGTTTGTTCGGCTGTTAGTTGTGTTCCCCAGGCAGATACTGCATATTCGAGTTAGGGCCTTAGGTGTTTTATAGAGTTTTAACAGTTCTTCAGTTTTTGCATTGCTTTTTTAAACTGGATCAGGAAGTGTATTTTTTATCTTTCTTTTTGGTGTTTCAGCAACATGACTGCCCCATTTCTGATCGTCATGAATAGCAATACCTACCAGTTTTATGGATTTTGTTCTTTCTGCTACAGAGTCTGAGATGTCGGTGCTTGCTTAAATTTGTTCTGCTCTTCGGAACAAATAGATATACGTGTTTTCCCGTATCAAATATTTCAGTCATGCTTATATATTTAACTTAACATCCTCATGTTAATATGATATTTTGTTTCCTGTATATTAATACAATTCTTGTATATTGCAATTCATTTGGATTTATTGTCTCGCCTGGAAACTATCCAAACAACAAACATTAATTTTCGAAGGAGATAAATGATGAGTTCTCGTCTTGTAAATTAGTTACATGCATTTTGGTATATATTTATTTTTATCTCTTCTAACTATTAAGGTCTATATCTGATGCATTTTTCCATGACATAATTTCATATCATAAAATGGCACAAAATTAAAACTTGCATTTCAGATATATATACAATACACTGTACAAATTACAAAATCAATATATATTACATACGACATTCACACCATAACTTTTTACTATTTACGCATTAACTTGGAAATAATTCTCATATTATTACTAAATATTCTGATACATGTATTCTGTTATATGTGCTCAGGATGTCTAGATTTATATTTTTCATATTTTGTAATATTTTGTGATTGCATCTCCACAGTCATATTTGATAATATTTGGTTCTCATTTTCGACTTGAACGCATTGATTCGATTAAAATGTTTTATGTGCATTAAAGGATTTGCGCTGAGAAGGTCTCATTTTAATTCTAATTTCAGAGGGGACAATTTATTCACGACACCGGTAATTCGAGGTGGAAGTGTTTGTTTATTTTTCTTAAATGACAATTATTTGCATTTTTGGTGGGCAATAATGCAGTTTTGTATGAGCGCGGCACTACTGATCCATTAGGGATGGTTTGATCCACGAGACGACCACTAACAAGCTTCAGTATGATTTGAATCATCTTATTTTTTCTTCACCAAAATTAAAAATGGCCGCAGATCTACAACTATCTTCAGAAAATCCTTACACCCGTCGGACCACTAGAAATTCCAAGGTTGGTAAAGCATTTTGGAACTAGCAGTGCGGTAAAATTGCCGATTTACAAGGGAAAGGAGATAAAATTAGTTACAGTATATCGTAATTGGCGATAAAATATTACATTCTGACTGCACTTACGAGGCAAGGAAAATTCTAATTGAACAGCACATCGCAGTTGGCTACATTACAGATTGAGCTATTAGCTGCAGAGGATTATCATGGGCTATTATAAGAATGTCATAGTGAATTTTGCCGCTTAAAGATTTGACTCTGCGGTATCCATTCATTCTGCTAGACCCCGTAAACCAGCAATCTTACCAGTTACTAGTTAGAAACACTACAAGTAGAGGCCCACATACGCTCATTGGGATTAAGATGACTATTAAGCGGCCTGTTGTCCAGGTATTTTATTTTGAAACGTTTGTTCGTTGTTTTTTGATACTCTGAGTGTTTTTGGTTGATCTGCATTGCATTTTATGACCGTTGAATACCCCTTTCAAATGATGCACCTTTCTCAATGGAGATACTTTATTACCGGGATCCAGATGAGCACATGGGGCATCTAGTGTATCTGACTAGTATATTATATGCATTTAAAAGTGTCCTTAAATGTATGCAATAATAGATTTTCAAACTCTTCATATAATAATGTAAGCGCATCTTTACCAACAAATGGCATACGAGGCAAGTCACCGATAAATTGAAAAGTACATCTTTACTGATTAAAATAAGCCAGTTGGTATTTTCATATGGATGTACAAATTTATGGGATAGTTGATAAAGAATTGATAAAGGGGAAACGTCAAAATTCTAGTTTCAACATGCACACTTCCAAATTAAATAAGCCATCGTACGAGCTTTTATAGTCCCAGATGACTTTCTTGCACATTTTTCTTCTCCTTTTACAGCCCACTTGTAAATATGTTTCTGTTATATTGAAATTTTGTTAATTTTTGCACGTTGTTTCCCTGCCATTTCTTTATGCCCTTTTCCCATCCCAAATACGATCGAAATGCCAAATGTCTTTGGCAAAATTATAAATAAAAATTTGCTTTTTGCCAATTCATTTATCACCTATAGGAGAAAGCCGCGTGCGTTAATAGTAGCAAATTTGACAGCTATGGTAATTTCTGTGATTGGAATTATGGCTTTTGCTATCCCACGAAGAGAAAAGGGGTCATCTAGGATTAACATACAAAAACAAGCATGGGATTCGAATGCTGTAGTTCCAAGAAACATTTACCATAGCTACAGTATGACCAGGAAGCGAAATCGCTCCCTCATAATGAGACGAGATCAATAAAGAAAAACGATCGGCGCATTTTGCCATTATACTGTCGAAGTTTACAACGCAACAAACCATTGATGGCACAGTTTGTTGAATTTAAAATTTACTCTGTTTGTCCCTCCGCTAGAAGTATGTAATCCCTCCCTTATCGGGGATCATATGGAAAAAAATTCACTGGTACCAGTGTTTGTAGGTGATCCATGTGGTTGGAAAAATATTAACTGCTCAAATGTTCGCGAAAAAGAAGATAATGTGCTTGATTTTATTTCAGGAAGGCGACAATGCAAACGCAAATAAGACACCAGATGAGGTATGAAATTGTACAGTTTTTGTTTCGCGTGATTTTGTTATTTTCAATTGACTTATGCATGTTTAGTTTTCATTCGGTTTGTTCTTTTGTGTATAAATCCGCAGACCCTTGAAAGAAATGGCACTAAGAAGAAATGTTATCCACTTTGATAGGAAATCAGCTTTTGTAACCATTGATCAGGTGAATTAGAGTTAAAAATTAAATTCCGAGCGGTGTTGCAGTACACCTCAAGGTATAATTGTTTCATTAAAAACTTAAATATACCAAAGTCTTCCATTTTTTCATGTGGCTTTTTTTTTGCTGGTACAGCCGGAAAAGATCGAGTATAAAGCTTGACATTTTGAGCCTTTTAAATTTACATGGTGTTTTTTTTTTTCTTTCTCTCTCTCTCCCTCCCTCTCTTTTTTTCTTCTTGCACCATCCACCGTATAATTGACCACTGAGTTGGTACCTTTGTGTGGGATGAACACAGATTACCGTGTGCGCGGGGAAGAGTGATCATTTGGCAACTGCTGATAAATTATAACTAGTTATTTTCCCAAGAACAGTTCGCCGTGCTATTTAGAAAGAGTTTAAAATTTTTTAGTTCATATTAAATTCTGGCAATATGTCGGGGATGTGGGTTGAATTTGCGGCTGAAGCGACAAAAATTGGTTGCTGTTTTAATTTTGCGTTGTTGTTCCCTAGTTTATACTTTCATTTGTAGCAGTTGTTCATATACTTAGTTTTCTTGAAGCGGTGGTAGAATTTTTAGCACCATCTGTTTTGCACTAGTTATACCGTTAGTGTGATACTAGCTTATGAACGGAAATGATTTAAGAAAGCCGATGATGTGCGAAAATATTCGTCCTGCAACATTATTGAAATTTTTAGAGCACCCACTTGCAGAATAATCAAATGACACGTCAGATGGCGCGTAAACACGAAACATTTTGGAAGCTGCTGTAAAAACTCACACTATTTATACTTCCCTGTTCATACTTCCCAATTCAAGGCGCTTGGAAATTCTCCAAAAAAGGACATGCCTGGTGCTCCGCCACTTGTAATAATCTGTTATGTGTGGTGAAGGGACGAATATTTCAGCAGGGGTTCTTCACTCAAAAATGGAACTGCAGAAATTTCGAGTGTGCTTCTGTCGTCTCACGTAGTCCACCATGTTATCACTGTTGTGCTTGTCTGTCTAATGCTTGTTTGTTCATCAGACACCGTTTATTAATGCTTTTGCGCTAATAGTCCCGAATTTGCTTTGTCCGTCCCATCGACAGAAAATCTAGGAGTTAGCAACTCAACTTTGAAGATGCGCTCATCGCTTGATGTATGTGTGTCCATGCGAACGCAACAAAGGATCCGTCAAGTTTTGCGAAGCATGCACATCTTCGGCGGCACAATCTGATCTACCTTCAAAATCAAGGGCGTGACAAGCGGATATGTGTGAGCTGCCGCCCAGTTGTTACTGAATTGCAACACCTTCAGCAACATGAACGAGGACCCCTTCATGAACATGCTCAGACGGGAAGCTATACAATCCGTCAATACGCTCGGCGTTGGTGTCCAACAAACCACCTGTGCGGTGGTTCGGTCTGTTGTGCATAACACTTTTTTTTACTCCGTAGGCCCACTGGGAATTCCGCGAAAATAGTACTCATTAAAGAGAGTAACTACACTTTAAAATATCCATCCATTCTGTGTCTATACATAACAGAGGTCAGCTGTTTATAACAACGACACGCTCAGACGGTCTGCAAAACGCTTAGATAGGAAGTTACGCCATCTTTCAAAAAGAAGAAAAGTGTCCCTGGACGACTTTGCCTCGACGAGGACTGCTCGAGTCGCCCACAGTGTGAGCAAGATGCAGAAATTAATGGGTGAAGCATGCAACAAGTTTTTCCTTTTTATCGGGTTAAAGAAGCAGTTACGGCACGCGGTGTCGATCGACCACCGGGCATAATACTCAACAACACCCTGTGGAGGCACATTCAGGTTCTGTCGATTATTAAGCTCAGAAGTAACGTAAGAACAGTACCCTCGATGGGGAGCTGGACTCGAGAATAGTTAATGCAGCTACTGCCTTCGACAGACTGACAAAACGTGCATGGAACAACCCCAAACTGACACCTGAACTGAACGGTTACCCAAATACCAAGCACGCATCCTAAGCACTCTTGTATATTGAGTGTGAAACTGGGAGAAGTTGTGCATAACAATAAAGGGGACTGAACAGCTTTCACCTTCCCAGCGTACGTTGTTTGATGGGCATCGCATAAAGAGACACGGCTTTCAAGGAAGAGCTGCTCCGGAAAATTTCCAGACGTGTCGGCCCTAATTAGGTGCCCACGTTGTTTAGGTCATCTTCGTCAATACAACATGGGCACTATCAAAAAGATATATTTTGTGGTAAAGTAGCTGGAGCTGAGCATCCAGCGGTCAGTGCTAAGCTGCACATCAGAGATTCCGGCAGGTACTACAATCAGTCTTTGGTACACCGGTCTCAAATTGAGAAAAAACATGCCAAGAATGAGTCACTGAGACCCATTAAGGAGTAATGTGTCCCGACACGAGATGGTACTCTCGGCTGAGAAGACTGAGCGAGAACAGGAACCGCATTGAATTTTGGGATAGTTCGGTGAACGTGAACTTCGATTCCGAGCCTTTGAAATTAAACGTGATCTGGGTATAGGAGCTTACCCGTTCTGCACATTTCTTGAACCCATGGCGCATAACGCATAGAAGATGCTTTTTTCTAACCGTGTGTCTGGGCCGTTTGCTCGAGTTATGCTTGCGCAATCCAGATCTAGAACTGGGTTGAGAAATTGATCCCATGGGCTCAGCGGTGAGCTCGTGTAGTGTTTTGTATGAAGCGTTTGTCATGTACGAGATCATATTTTCCCTGTCGTTGATTTTCGTGTCGTGTTCGGCATACGGAGCACAGGGAGCATGTGGAATCGTTCAGGTTGCACTCATATCCGCATCGCCATTGGGTTCCTACTAAATATGGCCTAGGCCAGCCGGACATTTGACACCACCCAGACAAGAACGCTGTTGTTCATGGTAAAATATGACGCCAGTACTTTTACTTTTTTCGCTAATTAATTTTCTGCTGCATACTGTGATACAAACGCATGTTACAACACGCCTAGGATTTCGTCACCAGTCCTTAAAAGTCCATGTAATTAGCCATTTCAAGGAATTAATCGGGCTACACGCAAGAGATACGCCTAACACGGATGTGAGTAGCATGATACCCAGGTCGCTTCCGTATTGCTCGACATGCCAGACCCAGCCTGTCCAGTTATCCGGGTTGTCCGGATAGCGATTCGAACAGTTACCCTCATGTTAGAAGAAATTCTCAGTACGCCGGGGAAGTGGGATGTCGAGAGAGGCGCGGATTGACATAAAAACGAGTAAAAGTATCGGGAGACATGGTTGGCTGAAAGGGAAAGACTGGAAGAAGTAAAAGGAGAGTGGTGCCGGAAAAGCGATGCACCGTCTAGGCAGTAGTTGAGTCAGGTTTCACCGCCGGAATGACTGGGTGCTTAAAGGAAATAGAGTGGTTGTGAAGGCCGTAATTTTAGATCAGAAACGGCAATTGAATGTATTAAGGGGAGTTTTGTTTCAAGCCTGCATTGTGCTTTCATTTCCGATACTAGTAAGCACGGCTGTTAGGCAGGGTAGCATCACGCGCTAGCTTTCTCTGTTGTTATACGTGACGATTGTGACTTGGGGGGGGTGGGATTGGTGTGGAATGAAATAGCAATCCCTGGTGACACGGAACGAGGCAATTTCACGCTGACACGGGTGTGGCTGTTTTTATTCTGGTGCGTTATTACAGTTTCATGGGGGGGGGGGGGGGGAGAACTGGGGAGGGAGGGGGCAGCAGGAGGTGTTATTGGCAATTTTCCTTTATTCTTTGTCTGTAATGGCATTGTCAGGAGTATTATCTTTGGTGAGCTGGAGGGCTAATATAGACGTGTCATATGACCAAATAAAGAAAAACTTAATGTACTTTCATGTCGGACCCAACTACAGATTTACTGCAATACCCACTAAAAAAAGGGAGACTAGAGTTAATTCGGTTACTGGCAGCTAACTTTACACTGGGTGGTCAAACGTTTATTCTAGTCTCAACGTGGTAGCAAGCACTTTGCCGATTGTTGAAATATTTTACATATAGGAAGTATTGGAACCAACAATGGTCGGTATTGTAAATGAGCCCTATCGGCCCAAGGACATTGCCCAGCTGAACTTCAGAAATTTTTACAACCCTTACATACTGGAATGAGTTTGTTAAGACTCAAGCCTACATTTCTGCATCGATTGATAAGATATCTTTAAACTATAAGTAGTATTGGAACCAACAAGGGTTGGTATTGTAAATGAGAGATGTCGGCCCAAGGACATTGGTCCAGCTGAACTTCACAAATTTTCCCAATCGCTACTCATTGGAATGAGTTTGTCAACACACTTAAGCCTACATTTTTCGACCGATTGTTAAGACATTTTATGTATGGGTAGTACTTGAACGAACGCCTACATTTTTCGACCGATTGTTAAGACGGTTTATACATGGGTAGTACTGGAAGGATTGTTTTGATGAAATTTTTTTATGTTACCAACACTACATTTTCAGTCCGGATCAGTAAGATTCACCAGCTACTGTTTCCGCTGTACCAACAGCTGTCTTCAGTAGAATCCTGCAAGTTTGATTGGACTTGCAGAATACTGCACACAACGGTTAAATTTTACGTCCTGCTGTATCCTAGGAGACAGGAGAAGTTTGCTGTAGGCGTCCGGTTATTTTTTTCGTTAATATTTGTGTTTAATTTTTTTACAATGTAAAAATATAATACGTAGATGAAGCACTTACTCGGCGTCTGACAAGAAAAAAATTAACTTTTTCACCGATACGGCTGTGGTTGGTGTTTTGCTCTATATAGATATGCATTTGGGACGGTTTTATTGCAGGTATTTTTTTTTTTCGAAATTGTCTGCTTGTTTTGATAAACACTTTTTTGTTGAATCCCCTGGGCTATGCAAGAAAGACGGTTGTGAAATTATTGTGTCGGGAGCTTGTCACTTTGTATGGGCGGTCGCCTGTCGGGGGAGGCAGCTGCGGTCTGCTTCCACATAATGCCCGTAAAGCTATCGCTAAGGCCTTCTTCCGTGTTGTTACTGATATGGCACTTTTCTCCATATGTGACGAGATGCGGTGATTCCAGACATCTGTGCTTTCTGTGTTTTCCTCGCTTTGTGACTGCAGTTCCGGTGCGTAGAAGTCGTATTCCGACAAATACCAAAATCCTGTGACGGGGCTGAAGAACACTGGCAGATTTTAATTCCGATGCGGTCCTATCCAGCTGTGCATAAGTGATCCCCATTAATATTAAACCCCCTGGAATCGAATATAATGCTGCTGTTAGACAGGTGTTTGTTACAGCCACTGCTTTCTAATTTCAAATCCTTGGTATAAGATAAGCATGAAATACAGCATAATGACCGTGTCCTGCCTGAAAGTGGAAGCCGTAGCGAGCGTCTTGGTCTAATGCGAGTTCGCAGTTAGTGGTCACTATCGAGAATGTCTTTTTGGTTGAGAAGTAGGCTTTAGAAAGTCAAAAACATTCGTTCTCTGAATTAAGTTTAGGGAAGGCTCGAATTTGAGAAGAGAACGGTGGGTTTTTCTACACAGAAAGACACCAGAACTAAAGATAGGATTGAAGAGAATTCTTTTTAAAGTATAAAATGAGAGATTGAATAATTATTACGAGGGAAAAGGCCAACCAAATGAGGTGGAACCAAAAGTAGTTTTGTAGATTTCATAGTTTTAGTAACTCCATAACGGTATTTGGCGAAAATTTAAAGATTGACGAAAATTGTATTCTAGAGTTCTGCTTGTTACGTGACCCATGTAAATTTTTGATGCGGCCAAGACATTAATGAAGCCTTGGACTAATGGCCCCTCCACATGGTAGAACTGCAGTTCCCGCGTTATAAATGCGCCCATTTATGTCTCTGTCTTTGCTATATTGGATTTCTCAGTTAAGCTACCCGTTTATCAACAGACATTACTCACTGGTCCGCCGTTAATAAAAAAAATCAAGTTGCCATGGCTACAATTTAGAAAATAATTAGATTTTCTGCTGTTGTAATTCTTTTCTATTGGTTGCATAGTACTTAATGGGAGTTTGATGCATATAAAAACAGTGTAGAAACGTTAGTCTTCTGCATAAAATTATGTGTAAGAATGTTGTTTTCTTAAGTTGTATTCAGTAGTCATAGCAAAGAATGCCCATTGGCATTCAGATCTTTACAAAGTGGCTATAGAAACTGTATCCACAAAGATGAAGTTTTTTTTTTACGACACTGCTACAAGCTTACGGGCTGTTTTCAGACGTTCCCTTAACCGCTAAGCACCGAAACAAAATATCACCGCTACATCAGAAACACAAATTCCTCAGTGAAACATATTCCTTGTGTATAAGTGATTCCCAAATGAAAGTTGAAATTATAAAATAAGTGATAGTCATAAAAAACAAAGTTTGCTATCACGGCACTTTCCTCAATAGGAGGTCTTAGCTCGAAGCTTACAATTCTTTGGAAATATCAGAGCAGGAGTCTTTTTTTCCGCACTGGGGTGACAAACTAATCTTATTTATGCATTCGTCTTTACATTAAATAAATATATATTTTTCTTTAATAATAAAAAGACTGTTAATAGTAGAGTAGTAACTTTGTGTAATGTGGTTGGTTGTAAGTATTTTAAACGTTGTTACGTCCTTGCATGTTCTGTGAAAGTCTACTGAGCCTGCTGGAAGAAATGCATTGTCGGAAGAACGGGGAAAAATAGCAATCGATTGCCACCAGAGTTATTTCAGTTTTCATCCACTTGTACTGAATATCGTTTTTTGAAATTTGGATATTGAGGGAGTTTAGTATTGTTTCACTGAATTTGGATGCCATAGATTACAAAAAAGCCGTGTTTAATAGCTGGGTCAGTCAAACATTGGTGACAGCGCATTTATGTAAACAACATTTGATTTGCCTTTGATAAAAACTGTTTCCTTATGAAATTATGTAAGTGCCTTTTACCAAACTTAACAGCTACAGTAAACTGCTTAATGGCATCGTCACGTTCGTTTTTTTGTAGCACTAGCAAACCTGATTAAGATTTGGGATCCTAGCACTTGTCTGTCTGTCACAAAAATTGGAAGATAGATCCAATTTGTGGTGTTACTGCGCCTTAGTCTTATGATTAATGGGAAGCAGCCCCTGTCAAGAGCTAGACTAACTGCCTCTCTGTAGCACTTTATAATCACATCTCTGCCTGTTTATTTTCTTCTTTCGACCTCTCCCTGTCACTCCCCTATAGTTTTCCCTGCCTGACCTTTATCACCCCCTCTCCCCCAAGTTCTTTCTGTGCCCCCTTCTTTAGGGCCCAATCTGTCTTTCCCCTGGACGCCTAAACTTTTTGTTGTGTGGGGTGGGAGAGAGTACCGTATACAATGAATGCACCCCTGTAAACTGAAGCGATAAGAGCATGTCAGGCGTGCGAAACAATCAAGAGGGAAAATAACTGTGCTGAGTTTTCCAAAGGGATGCTGTTTTTTTTTTTTAAAGATGAGTCTTGGAAAGAGCCACTGGGCTGAGTAAATCACTTTGAGTGCCTTGATTGAATACTGATGATATGATAGTCAGGAGGAGTCTCCTGTGGTGTGATAAAGCGCTATTAAGTGTCATTGATCACGCCCATTGTAGTGCAAATGAAGCTTTAAAACTTAGACCTGGTCTCCCTCTCTGTCTTTTTCCGATCCCCTCCCTGAAGCACGCGACAGATCAATGTGCTGTTGGTAAACAGGATCTTTTTTTAAATTAGAGTATTAAAATATAGTTGTTCTAGAAGCTGTTACAATGAAACAGTTACATGTAGATGCCATGACAAATCGGTTGCAGTTTGGCTGTCTCCCCCCCCCCCCCCCCCTTCCTGTTTGGAAGTGCTCCAGCGTAGCCCGAATGATGCAATTTTAGTCGGAAATTCAGTAGAGATAATACATTCAGGTGGGGCTATAAATCATCCCTTTTGTGCACACTGTGACGTGAAAGTATTAGTGGCTAACCGGTTACTTTTACGTAAGATGTTAGATCCGGGCATGCTTTAAGTGATATATGGTTTCTGTGGAGTGTATAATTAAATTAATTGAAAAGAAGGCTGGGAAGCGAGCTACCGAGGCTCGAAGCCCGTGAGATGGATAGCGTGTTAGTATGACATTTGGAATAGGTCATCAGTGAGCGATAATGGACGATGTGACAGATGGTGACAGGAGTTATGAGTGGAATGATTAAATAAATGAGGGCTGGAG
This sequence comes from Protula sp. h YS-2021, assembly GCA_949752745.1. NCBI lineage: Eukaryota > Metazoa > Annelida > Polychaeta > Sabellida > Serpulidae > Protula > Protula sp. h YS-2021. The sequence goes on along the minus strand of OX457031.1, from coordinate 21,280,131 downwards.
TATCTTGTGGTAAACCTCGCTTTTCTGCAAAACTGCCGCTAGTATGCTGGAATTTTCAAAGGTACTTCACTTGTTAAGACTGTATTCAGAAAACAACTGCGGGGCGGGATTGGATGTTTGCTTGGTCCCTTACCTCAGAAGGCATGACTGTGAAACAGTAAAACGAAAATGCGGCAGTTGCAAACAAGCAAAAATCGAAAGATCGCAGTTGTATAAAACAAAAGAAGAGAAAATGAAGTTTTACTAATTTATCAAAATTGGGCTGTTCATAACATTGCTTGTTCTTAACAAGCAATAGAAACGAAACAAAATTATCGTGCAAAATATGTAATCCATGGGGAATTTGTTGGAGTGCAACAGTGACTAGGATGTGGGATCTACAGGTTAATTCTTCGAGGGTGGGGTGGTTGACTGGGAGAATTGTCTTGTGTCTGTCTACACAAGTACAGAAAACCTGGGATATATTAAGGGAGATAACATTTCAATTTAAAATGTACAGGTTGTAGTGTGCATAGCATAGGATGGACGAATTTTGGTGTGTATTTCAAAGGACGGAGGTGATGTTGCAGTGGTCGGTGCCGTCAGTAAAGATGTAAACAATGAATGATAACACAAATTAACAAAGTGTGCAATTATTTTTAAGTGTCTAGACTTAAAAATAGATTATTTACTGGGATTGGCCACACTGCATGTCAAGAGCTTGGTGCAGGTTTACATTGTTGAAGCAACATTCCACACACCAGTAGTACGGAGACGTTTGTAAGTGTGCGTACCAATCAACTTTCAAAAATAATATTGTGAAGCATTTAACGCTGGAGTTAGTCATTTAAAGTAGAAACCTGCATAAAGTTTGGGGTGGGGGTTTGGATAAAGTGTGAGTTGTCAGCCATGTTATGTGTTCCACGGGCTGTTCATGTGCATCCGAAAGGATTTATGTCATTCCCAAAGTCGTGGATATCACATAAAATATCTGTACAAGATCTATGGAAATTTTACTCGGTTGAAGATCGAATAGGCGCGCCAGCCACAAACCTGGTTGTTGATGTGATCTTGAATAATTTACCATGGTAAAAGCGTTTATTAAGTTATAAATATCATACAAAAACATATACAGTGCATGACAACAGTCGTTAAGCTTGTCTATCGAGTAGCTTCCACTGAAGCTGACTAGCAAGTGTAAAGCTGATCGGCATCAAATGAGCAGGGTGGGCATTTTTTCTCAAGGATGTGGCGAAATGAGACTTGATTGTTATGGTTACAGTGTTCCTGATGAAAGGATTTCTGCCAATTTGGTTTGCGAAAGCCTTAACTTTGTTGCAGTATTTGAATAATAGTGCATTTGACAAGGTTAGAAGCTATCGCATTGTCTTTTCTTTTGTCAAAGACAGCTAAAATGCTTGTGGATTTGCTGCGAAAAAAAGGCGAGTCGGAAACTATTGAGAATAGTTATGAATGATTGTGACGTTTTACTCCGATCGGAACCGGAGCTGTTATGGTTTCGCTGTTGTGGTAAATGTCATGTGACTGATCATACTTCATGCTAAGCGACATTTGACTTGATTAGAGTGCTATAGTCATTTCAGAGGAGGAGACCAGCGAAGAAAAAAAAAGAAACTGAGGGAGTAGGCCGTATCTAAAAAGGATCATGAAGCGGATGGCCTGGAAACCAAATTGCAAAAGAAACAGTATGATGTCATGGAACTTGCACAGCTCTTACATTAAGCAATAATATAACGCCAAATTCTCTGAAGTTTTAATATCTCAGTGTGTAATAATCAAGCACATTTTTTTTCGCACCAGTTTTCAAGCCTTTTAAGGCTTAACTGAGAAAGCATTTGGTATAGAAGAAGCTTCATGAGAGTGTGGTTGTCAAATTAATGCGCATGTCAGGAACGTAAATGCTGCCCATTAAGCACAGGATATGGAGAGTGTAACGACTGGCATGGATACCACTAATAAGTTGTTGTGCAGTAAATGCAATGGAAGTAGTGATCACCAGCACGTTGTGATGGATACAGTACTGGATAACAACGGCAACGTCATGGCCAGATTGATGGAGCCGAGTGGGCAAGGACTTGAATATGCCGGCAAGCTGTGCCGTCCACCGGGCTGTCCAACTGATGGCGAATCCGTGGACGGACAGAAGCCGTACGCCATTTGGTACGGCACGCGCAGCGCTGCCAAAGGGATACGCATCAAAATGATCACGGGGATAAAACGCATCAAGCTCAGGCGATACATGATTCAGGTGTATAGAATCAGTCTCTTTGCAGAACTTGGTGTATTTTAGGTCGATTCAGGGGATTTCAGGCCCGCACAGTTTATTTTCATGTTCCATTTCCATAACGTCAAGCTGGATTATTGTCCTTGGACATTTTGCTCTTTATCTTCCAGGCGCAGTTTAGTATTTCAATGCTGTTGGTTGCTAGTTTTAATTGTTTGTGTATTATCTTGCTGTACAGTGTTAATTTCGCAGAAGCATGGGCATATATAAACACCCCCCCCCCCCCACTTTCGCTAACGAGCCATCCTTCCCCTAATGTTAAAATGTTCTTATGCTTATGTCAGAAAGTGAAGCTTTCAAAAGCATGCTTGTAGTTAGTAGAATCGTGTGTTATGTTTTCATGGTACAGATCTTACTTTTGAAAAATATACGAACCTAGTTCTGGTGTATATTAAAATATGATTTTTTTCGTTGGAATCTCGTTATTAAGCTTTCGGTGTCGTTCTGTAAATGTTATATTACTTGTGGTGTGTATTTGCTGTCGAAGGGGTGGCTGACATGTTGGCTGTATGATGCGCTTTACGTAAAACGCAGATAGAATGGGTAAAAAGGATTCAGGTTCTTCAGATTGGGCTTAAAATACACAAATCTTCGTAAGCTGGTGTTAAAAGACGAAATCAAATCAAGATATATTTTATGTAAACGTGTAGCGCTGAAAATGTGTAAGCGTGATGTGTTTTACATATAAAACTGCAAATTGAAGAGATGCTGCATGATGATGTATGCATGTGTGGCTCAAGCAATGACTGCTTGACAGAATTAGCCACTTTCCATACAAATTTGATGCCCAGGAGGGATATGCCCATACAGGGTATAGTTGTGTACCTGGACCTCAGTGACGATAGCGGCAAATTTAAACAAGATTTGCAATGAAGTAGTTGTCAGTGTGAGATAGAACTGAGAAACAGCTGATCAGTTTTCCATGAACCACCTTGTTTTATCGGTATTTGATAGTTAGAGATTTTTATTTTTTGATAATTACGAAATTATTGCCACCACAGAAAGTTCCCTTTCCATCTGCGTAAAATAATGTCGCAATTTTAGAAGAAAATTCTTCCTTAAAAGAGGGTAGGACTTTATGTTAAACTCTGGTGATAGAAAACGTTGCTAAAACCTTATTAGGTTGAAAAGTGGATAGCGGCAAAATGCAATATAACCCCATTACAGCGACATTGGTTAATGCGATTCAGTGCTCACAACGATACAGTTTTCATGTTGAATTGTACTGTCTCACTGAAAACGACGCTATTTTTGTCGCTCCCAAGCACGTGTTATAACGCGATGATGTTGCGAGGGAACCTGCAGACATCTCAAGCATGTGAACGTGTTTCGTTTTGTTTTGTACGTGTGTGTATATTCTATTTTTGTTTTCCAGGAGAAGTGTACATGCAGTCACAGCGGAGAGGCTGAAATCCGCGCCTGTACCAAGCCGTGCTGTGTAGGATCACCTGCTTTTTTCTTTACATTTTATGTCCTTAGTTTGATGCAATGAAAGGGCCTGGTCAGTTTTTGTGGCAAATTTATGGTCATCCTGGTAGTACAATTGCATTGTGTTTCCGTTTTCCGGAATATTTTTTAAATAAATTTTGTATAGCCAAACGGTTTTTAAACAAGTTAAAACTTAAAACTAAAGGGCCAGTTATGCCCCTGCCCCTTCCGAACAAAACGGGAAGACTATTCCTCTCTGTCTGTCGGTTCGGCCCTCGGTCCACTGCTTTAAGTTTACAATACACTTAAATGTCCAGGGAAAACGGATTTATGCATATTGCCAGTCTTTTAGTGTACAGCGTAGCTTCGTTAAACCTATGTGGATTGATCTGCAGAGTAAACAAATGGACACCTTGGGTGTAATGCTTTTCGAATTGGCCAAAATTGACATCTGACCTTTGCTTGGCTAAGATTTCGTCAGAATGATGCAATCTTGGCAATGTTATTTAGCTACAGAAGTGGATGCTGCTTCATTACAAATTAAAAATATTGGGAAAGTGTCGTGGAGAGTAATGGTAACATTTGAAGAAAGCATGTGTAGGCTTCCGGGTTGCTATGAATTGTTGGAAGATCAAACCAGTACAAGTTGATTCTTAGGAGATTCTAGAAGACCTTACATAAGGTGTTCCTCGGTGACCTTACATAAGGTGTTCCTCGGTAACCTTACATAAGGTGTTCCTCGGTGACCTTACATAAGGTGTTCCCCAGTGACCTTAATGTTTACCGTCATGTCCAAACACAAAACCAAAACCTTGCGGCTTTGTCACCAATTTTGGACAGAGCATCCATTCCCGATGAACACATTCATAGCTTTGAAAACTTCAAAAGGCGGGTAACTAGGAATCTTTCATTGATTGACAATTATTCAAATGTAGACCTTATGTTCCTTTCTTTTATTTCTTTTGTAGCCAGTTCACAGTTTCGTCTACGAGATTTACAGGAAAATCAGTTTTTTTTTTTTTTTTTTTTTGGGGGGGGGGGATGAGCATAGAAGCAGAGAAACTTAGAAACACGGAAGTCAGTGGAGACATACATCACTTTGAAATAGATATAGCGCTCTTTTTGTGTTAGAAACCCATTAATATAATGTCATGAATAAATTTTCCCATATTCAAAAAAAAAAAAAAAAAAAAAAAATTGACACCTGTTAGATAAGCCATAGTGTATTTTCCGTATTTGTTTCTTTTCTTTTTTTTTTCTCGACTGGAATCCTGCAAATTTCGTATACTGAGCACGCGCACGCGCGAAACCGTGAACTGGCTTAATGAGTAAAGGACAAATTTGGCCAAAAATAAAAGTACCTGGTCTGAGATTCAATCTGGTACAGTGGCCTCAGACATGTTGTAGCCATTATTCCAGTAAATATTGTGGCAGTTTTTTTTTTCACGTTTGTAGCTTTAACGGCGAGTTGAATGCTGAAAAAACGTGACCTGTCTAACGAAATTTCACAGAACATACCAGTATTCCCTTTCGGCATGGTACCATTTATGGTTTAAGTCACTCAAGTCTGGCACTAATTTAAATTTCAGTTTCATTTTCTCAGCTCTTGTTTTCTTTCACGTCCACTTCTGGTAAATCTCTTTGGATTCAAAACAGTTTTTTTAATCAATTTCTTAATACTTAAGAGTGGACAAAAATCACCCTTGATAGCTAAGTTCTGGAAAAGTACAAGAAACTTTGCCGGGAGATTTGTTTAGTAATTCACTGTGTCTGAGACACTCATTCGAAATGGCAGGGTTGTGGCCATGTTCTTAACAAAATTGTTTCCTGCTAATGAAATAATATTGTAACCAAATTAGATAAAGTGCTGCATAAAGCTGTTTTAAATTCCGCCAGGTTGTTCCAACTCCTGGGGTTTTGTGCGTGGAATATCAGATAGGGCCTGCTTTATTTGATGGAAGTTAAAAAAAAAAAAATGCGGTGTTTTTGCCTTTTCTTTTGGGAAAGAGGCTTCCAACTGCAAGACAACAAAGGAACATCGCATCACGACTTAATCTACCCGCGTCTACAGTCAACATATTAGTGAAAAATTTGAAAAATTGAAAAAAAAACCATGGAAATTCTTCATGTATTAATCGAAGTCGTTTTAATGAAAAATGTAGCTCCCACCACCCGTCCCCTGGTACTTCCCCGAGGTATACAATGATTTAATGTTTCTGATTCTAAGGTTATTCTGCCCCTGTATGTTATTTTGAAAAGAAAAATGTAACTTCAATTCCTAAAAGCCTACGATTGCACTCTGCACGACCAGTGTATCTCTCAGTCCCCTTCTTTGTCCATGAACGTGTTATTTTTTGCACCCCGGGTTGCACGGTTTTATGCGATTTCTGAACCACCCGCCCAGGTCTGCCACAGAACAGCGCCTGTTTTCCTCACCGTTGCTACAGGTCAGCCAGCCATAAACTCATCACACCTATCAGAACAGTTGCTGATCACTATATTACGTGTCTTTGGTTGATTTTGAGTGGGTAAACTTCTACAAGCATGCAGTCCAAAGGCGTTGAACTCTTCCCAAAACAGAAGAACGTTTATACGTCGTGTAACCAAATGCCTATTTCTGCAAATGTGAACAATCACCGAGTTTTCACTCTAGAACAGGATGGTTCATTTGCTCACCAGAAAACGTTGTTCAAAAAGGAAAAAAAAGAAAGGAACAAAAAGGCTAATGAATTAAGAAATGAAGCATGGTGAACAACCGGTAAACTAATGAAATTAAAAAAAATACAGTGAGTTTTGCTGCAAATTATCATGCTGTTTCATCAATCAAATTGTGTGTTTCTGCTTTGAGGTTGCTTGTGGGCATAAAACGCTACTTAGATACACAGCATTGAATCAGCTCTTGATTTTATACTTTCTTTGAGTAATATTAAATAAGAAATAAGTTTTTAGTGTCATTTCATGACACCGTTTAAATTGTAGTACATTAATGGTTTTTGCTATGCAATATATTAAATGTTTGTTGTAAGTTTGATGTGATTGCAGAAAAACATAGGGCATGAGATCCTGAAGAAACAGGGCTGGAAGGCGGGACGAGGGCTGGGCAAAAGTTTGCAAGGTATATACTCTTTTTCGCGTATTATGTGAACCAATGCAAAGATCCCATATTCCAAGTACACATTTGAAAGTTGAATGAAAAGGAATGCGGTGCTCGTATGGATGAAACAGCACACAGAGTGTAAGTAACAAGGGTTAAAATCACGCCTTCTCAGAGTCCAGTGATGCCTTTCGTTCCAAACGATTTTTTTTTTTTTAAATGCGTGTACTGGTGTGTTCTGGCAAACGCAACGCTCCAGATAATCCGCCTTTAGTGAGTTAACTGAAGGTGAGTTATGAAGAATTAAATATTACGGTAAGTAGACACTGCGGCCTGTCGCCATAAGGGCACTTTTAGGACACTATACTCTCAAAATTTTGGGACAACTCGGCCCATATGAAAGACGCTTAGGCGTATATACGATATTTCATCCTTCTTACGCAGGACATTCAAGAAGGTTGAGATTTCGCGGTCGCCATTGTCCAGATTTTTCACCATGAGTTTGTCTCCCAGGTGGTCAATGATTCATCTGTGAATGTTAATGTAAATGATGTGAGCTGGGTGATGAGCTTTTGTGTCCAGCGACTAAGTCTTCAAAGAAGGTTACACGGAGGGCGATTGGAAAATTTTGCACAGTCGCAAATCTGGAGACATTTTGGTTTTTAGTTGAATGGCACTTCAATTGCAATTTTCATGAACATCACTCAATTAAACCCCTTGTGCTTTACGGTTTTTTAATGATTATTTGTAAACTGCTTTAAAAGCGGTTTCAAGACCTGTGAGATTGCACGTAGATTGCAACTGTCTGCACTTTTCAGGAGTATGTTTCTGTTAGCAAGAGCAGAGGCAGTATTTTGAAATATTCCGCAGATAATGCTTCGGAAATTACATGGGTGCGTAAATGTCATCTCCAACTCTCGTGGCATTCACCCAGTTGTTAATAAAAGTGCGGCAAGAAAATAAATTAACAGATGTGGATGCGTGGCTAGAAAGATTCATTTTGAGGAAGTCCATTCCGAGTGCAGGTTCTCCTGAGCCAAACACTTTCCATGGCCCCGTGATGTGGGAAGATATCTCAAGGGAGGTCGTCGTTTTCATTTCAGTTGCTCATACAATCTTTTTTCTGTCTTAAAAATGCGAAACAAATGGACAAAGGTTAGCGAAAATGACAAGTGCCCGGCGACCTTCAGGTCGTACGTAGCTTGGGGAATATAGAAAACATTATCCAAAGTTTGTATAATTATTTTCGCAGAGTTTGCGAAGTCCCGCATAGGGCTAATTTCTATTTCACAGACAAATAGCAGTGAGGAAAAGTAAGACTTGCTTTTCAGTGCACAAAAACAGCCTTAATCAACAAAAGATACAAATGTCCACAGACAGAAATTTAATAAATTTTAATTACTTTCCGGGAATAGCTCATCACTTAGATCACGTTTTTAGACAAAGAATGAAAACATTTACATTATGTTTCGTAGGAGCATAAGCACCTTTAGGGCATAAATTGCGTTTCTTGGCGAAACCAAAAGAAAAAAAAATCCATGCGGTAAATAAGAACGCGGTGTGAATATTCGAGGAGCCCTAAACCGTGATGCCGGTTTTTGCACGGTACAGACTAGGTGTGACCGGTTTAGTCTGCTAAGCAAATTCCGCACCGCATCATTAATGAGGTTTTGTACACTGGAGTTTCAAGATATTTCAGCAATTTTGGATAAAAAGATGCCAGTCAAATTCATGAACATAGTTTTAAAATAGACTGTATTGCAGCTTGCGGGGCAGAATGTTCCTTCCCAGATGTATTCCTTTGTTATTGTATCATCTTCGCTTGATAAAAGTATGAGAGCAGATATTTTTGCCTTTTGTGTGAAGTCCGTAATTGAAAACTTGCTCAGCATTTAGTCCCAAGGTAGACATGTCGCTTGGAGTGATAGAACTCATATTGTCTATTACATACATGATCAACTACTTAAGTGATGAGCAGTTTGGTGGGTTTTTTTCGGTTTTATGTAAAATGGCATCTGGTAGTGGTTTTGTGGTCGTGCCACTTTCTTTTCTAATTGTTTGAGGAGGCGAAGTTGTTTCTTGCAATAAGCTGTAACGAAAGTAAGCTTATCACGATGTAATACATAAACTTAGGAGAAGGTTTCATGTTGGAAGCGAGGTAAGTGCAACTGGAAAAATTTAATAGAAAATGACATAGAAAGGTGTGAAGACCAGACACGCGCCACGTATTCATCTTTAGGGACCTTTGAAGTTAAGCAGTATTATAGTGCATGATAAAACTATTTTATACAGCTGTTATTTTGTTTTTATTCAAAATGATTGTGTTCAAGTTTTAATTATCTCGTGTTTCAACTGTAGAATATACTATAAGTCACTAAAGTGCGGTAAGGCAATTTTCTTTTCTCTTCATGATTCTGATTTTCGTCGTGTCATTCTGTTAAGAAAATCTTAAATACATTTGTCGTTTAGTATTATTTTTTTAATAGCAATGTTTTTTATATATTTATGCGAACTACATTTGCAGTATAGCACAGTGATTCTTAAAACATTAGGCTACATGGTTGAAACGGAGTTGTTGTGCTAACCTGCAAAAGAGTAAGCCTCATTCGGCTGGGGAGCTTTGGGACGGGGGTTGAAATGTGTTGAAAAGTGTGAAAATGCCACAAAATGTCATAATAGAAAACACCCACGCGTCGTTTGAAATCTCTGCTGTTTACAGTACTTACGAGTCGTTGTCGGAACAGGTAAACCACGACTCTTTAAAAAAAAAACTGAATTCGAGCAGAGATTGTCACTTAACCACTTAATTCTACCTTTAGGCTAATTGGAATTCATATCTGAAAATTAACTGGGGTATCAAAATTATCGGTAGATTGACCCTTTGTAGGCATTTTCTAAACATCAGGCGGTGCATAGATGTGCTGATATCTGAAGCCCTCTATTAAGGGCAAAAAGTACATAGTTGGTTGACACAGTTTGCTTGTATTTTTATAACAGTACAAATCAGGTAACGTGTTTGGTATGATCAGTTTCTACATGACAAAACCTACAGGTTCTTTACATTGTCTTGCTTCCATGTATAAAAAAATAAAACATGAAAAAGTAGACATCATTTAAGCCAATTAAAACGCCACAAAATATACTTTTCTTACAAATGGCAAATAACTTGTTTGTTTTTACAAAAGTACCAAAAAAGAGAACATTTTCGCCCCGTTTTTCTAGTATGCCTTTGAATTTTGTTTATCCTGTAATCTTTTGTATTATTAGCAGTATATCATAGATTTTTTTTGCCAAAAGTCGCCATTGATTGTGTTTGCTGGTTCTGCCTTGCTTTTAACCACACTAACATCTGATAACTATTTTTTTGACTCCGTCGAATAATAAAACCGACCCGTGATTCTTATTTCTATGTTGATACCCATCAAATTATACTTTGTCCTCCATTCATGAGACATTTTACATGAATAGGCTTTGATAGTCTTAAGGTCTTTTGAGTGTTTCGTTTCCGTATTTAAATATAAAACTTTCAAATTGCTAATAAAAAAAACTACAGTTATTCAAAGACGAGCGAGAATTGAGTGGCGGACTAGTGAGAGGTTTGATGGGATCGATAGCTTAATGTAGTGCAATCGTAATGTACGTACAGAATAGTACACTATACGGCTTTTGTCTTCCTGCTCTCGTGTCCAAATATTTACAGTCACTGGTGGTGAAACAATACTTCTTAAATTTCCAAAGAGACACAATGGTGAAGCAACTGATTCGTTGTAAGTTAAAGCATATTCGGTGCAGAGCTAAAACAATACGACATTTTTTAATGGAGCAGGACCATGATGCGATTTTGCTAACTCTTAACAGTGATTGTGGTCCAGCAGTTCCGTCTGCATGGCCAGTTCCACTTACATGACCTACTATTCACAATAGCTTTTTATTGTTGAAAATTACTTTAATGTTAGACTTTAAGAAGTGTTGTTTCATTATTACTTGTGACTTGTTGCGAAAGGATAGCTTTAAAGGGAATTGCGACTCCACTTATAGCAGCAACAATGTGTAATCACGAGTGATGTGAATTTTTTTTTCCTGGTACAGATCCTGGTTCTTGATAGAATATTCTCTTAAAAAGTCGGAATAAATTAAACAGCGCAGGGTTTGGACGTTGCTATATTAAACACTCTGTGTTGAGGAAAATATGGTAATAACATCTATGTTTCGTCTGTCGGTGTTCTGATGGAGGTGGCACTCAAGAGAATATCTGACTGTTCTGTGCTGGGATGTTGCAAAGAGCAGTCAGTACTAACAATCATGTTGAATTGGTGTAACTGCAGTAATGTTTGATGTTAAGTACCAAAGCTCTTTCTAACTTAATAGAGTACCATGTAATATCTCTTGACAAATTTAAAATATACTTACCGTAACCAGGATTTTGTATCTAGTCTTTAGAAGTAAAAGTTTAGTCCTGATTTACATCTTTCGTGGTTATGTGTTGTGTTTTGAGGCTATGGTCTTTCGCACCTCCCTTTTAGTTGTAGTTTCTTTCACGTTTAAGTGGTGGTGTATTTGATACATGTTTTTGGACCGTTTTTGTGACAGATGGTTATATTTCATTTTATAACGCGTATACACCATTTCAAATCCTTAACATATAAAGTGTTGTATATACATGTGTTAAAATTGTGATAAAAATATAAGCCTTGTTTTAATGCAGGATTTGTGCCCTTTTAAAATTTGTTTATTTAACTCAAGTGCGCACTATCATTGCGCGTCTAAGGACTAGTTATTTTAGTTAACTGTTCTTTTTTTCTTTTTTCAATATCGATCGGCAATATACAGTATATTTCTAAGTAGATATTGGAGCGGTTGATTTATCCATAAACACACGTTATAAAACTGTTACAGCTAAAGTTTTAGTTTTACATATATATTAAAAAATATAGGAAAAGCAAACTACATGTCATTTAAAGATATCTTTACTTCGACAGAAATTATATCATGAACGAACGAAAACACTTCTAACATTTTAGAATCGGTGCGGGTGTTAGCCGACAGTTGTGTAGTTGTAGTGTGTTTGCTGAGCGCAAATGCATGGTATAGAGATGCTGTATTCATCGTATGAAGTGCTTAGTGTAGGCATGTGAGCACAGCACAGTTTTGCTTGTTTAATGTTGCGCTTAGTTTACTTGTAAATACACGCAGTCGACCAGTAATGTTCGTATTAACCTTATCTTAAAACAAAATGGTTTAAGCGGATTTTCAACGTGGACTTAAGTTATAGGTTTACCAAAAATATTCTGCAATAAAATCATTAAATTGTGATAAAGAGGACCATTTATGTTAAGTCCGATGTAATATGCTGATGCGTAAAGACCATATTTTAAATGATAAAATAAGGGAAACAGTGGAAAGGGTAAGTAAGCAAAGCATTGTGTTGGGTACTGGCATCAGAAGCAGAAGAGCTTCTGTTATTACGATTGTTGGTTTTAAGTTCCTGAAAAAGTCCGAATAGATGGATGACATCTTGTGGTTTGTTATTATCCTCCACTTTCTTGTCTGCGAGCTTGGGGTGCAATAGTCCTTACTAATAATCTTGCGTTCATTTATCAACTGTGGCCGATAGTAGAAAAATACTTATTTGCATTCAAAATTAACGGTATCTTGTTCTGTGCTTAATTCGTTTAAAACGCTTTGAAGCAAATGTAAATGGCAGAGGCAACCCGTGTTACACTTGGCAGTCAAACAAAATAAGAACTAAAAGTGTACAGACTAAAGTATCTCTGGAGTACAATTTGCATTTTCAATTTTGTAATTTTACTGCTAAACCATGATTTTTCCAACTGGGGAAGTTAATATTTTTTAAGTTCAGGTTAAGCCAGTAAGGTCGAACAAAAAAAAACAGAACTCAGTTTCATGAGAAAACATAAAATCATGACAAAAGAATGTAGAATTCCGACATCAGAAAAAAGAATTCTAAATAGGTGTCTTAGAGTTCAAATACTAACATCATAATTCAGGGCTGCATCTGCTGTGTGGGATGTGCCGGAATCGCTCGTTTTTTGAAAAAAAAATCCCACACTGAGGCGAGGACAGTGCGGGCCGGAGGCTGCGCTCGCGGAAAATCCCACACAATTGTGCGAGTAGTGCATAATTTTTAAGCAATGAAAATCTTGTTTTTACGAATATTACTTTCTCCCCTTCTACGTATGATATGCATTGTGTGTTTGATAAACTTTGTAGAGAAGAAGTTTATTGTTCAGACATACATATGATTTGAGTATACTATCTATATATGCCAATACATATGATCAGCACTGATCACTTCAGTGAAACGGGTGCGGAAATGCCCGCAGTTTCACGATTTTGCAGAAACAGCCCTGATAAGTGTTTCGTCGGGAAATGCTCATTAAAAGCTGATAATAATTTTTGATTTCTAGTTCAAGTGCAAAAGTATCGTTAGGACAGAATACGGCAAAATACGGTCAATTGAACTGTAAGGAAAGTAGAAACTTTTAGGTAAACTGTCCTTTCCGCTACTTCTTTTCTCGGTTGAATAATAATAAAGGTGCAAATAATGTAGAGCGGACGCATTTAAGGTGATTTTGCTGCACGCGAGAAGTGGCAATGATCGTTTGATGACAAGCTGCAAAGCATACTGATGGTTGCTAGCATACGTATCTCTGTTTCATACGCTCTCAGTGGACGGCGAAGCAATGTCGTCAGTGCAATGATAGAGCGCAGGGAGGGACGTTTGACGTGGAAGATACGTGCGACCCAGCTGAGTAAGCTCTGAAGCTCGTTTCGAAATACGATTGCTGGGTGTGATGCCCCAGCGGCTTATTAAATCCTAGCGGTATGCACCAGTGGATATAGACACTCAGCGTAAGTAGCAAGTGTATGAAGCATCCAACGTTTCTGCTGTTATGAAGAAGTCTTTTTATACTGTTATGGAACATCCGGCAAACGCTTTTGGTTATCAGGTAAAAGATCCCAAAGCTTAGGGAAGCCCCGAATGGGGTGTAGGTGTCGATCATGTATGTGTAGTGCGAATCACCGTCGAACTTCTACTTCCGAGCCACAAATTGTTGCGAGAACGGGTTGAGGCTGACGTGGCGAGGAGCGGATTTTAGATCGACCTTATACATATAGAATCCCTGTTCCTGTCGAACGAAGAGAAACTGTTGAGCGATCGCTGTCAGACTCAGAGCAGTCGTGGATTAGTCGTATACCGTCCTCGTCCCTCGAACCGCAGAGATCGGAGACACGATTGTTGGTTTCTGCTGTGCAAATCTGTGGCCCCGCCTTCGTTCTAGCCCTAAATTTGCTCTCCGCAGCGCGGCTGTTAGCTGTCTCATAGGGTTAACGTTGGTCCATGTTTACGTTTGCAGTGTTAAAACCCGTCTAAAATGAATTCTTTGTTCTGATCTTCTAAAACTTATTCCCGATTTAGAATTTTGATCGAGTGCTTCTCCGCGCAAGTGGTGCAAGCATGACCAAATTTGCAGCGGTCAGGGTGCAGCCAATATGACTTGTAAATGTGGCGTCTCTCGCGGTGACGTCTCTTGGCTTGTCGGGCTGTGCGGTTGCTGCCTCTGAAAGCAGGCTGCGAAGCCTTGCGCATTGAGCACTGTATCTTCATTCCGAGCCCTGAGGAACAAGTCCTGAACGAAGATAGGTTTATTGTTTCCTGGCCTTTTTCCTTTTAGCCAGTGGTCTTCTCTGAGGACCGGTTTCTCGTTCAGTTATTCCAGGAATGTTGCCCTCGACGGATTGTCAATGCGCGGCAAGTTTGTGCCCATTGTTGAAACTCTGCACTAGCTGCTTCGATCTGCCGTTCTTCCGTCTGGGCAGTATTGGTTACTGGCGTACTACAAATCACTGTTGACTTCGCTGCGAGGTAAAATTAGGTTGCTGAAAGAAAATGTCCCCAAAGCTGCATTCTACAGTTTATGAATAAAGCGTAAAAAGGGCAATATATATATATATATATATGCAGCAACTCCCTCGAAGGTAGGCACTTGGCCATTGAGCACAAAGCGCGACATGCATCGGCATGGCGAAATGGCGATAAAATGTCGGGGGTGGATATCGTGCTTATTCACTGTCAAGAATCTATTTAGGAAGCCGATAGTTTGCCAATCACAGGCCAAGTTTAGAGGGTTCTTTCAAGCAAGTACAAGCCAGGGAAAATTTCCCTCTCTTTTATATAGACAGTGACACTTGCCATTAAGCATACGCCCGCGACCGTTTTTAAAGAAATAAACAAATTTTATTTTATTCATGGCTTTCGAATTTAAGTCCACGAAATTTTAGTGATGAAATTGGAGATGTGTAGACTTAGTTATTAAAACGCCTGCATTGTTGTGATATGTACATATCCCCTAATGCTTTTCCATTTTCATTTTTTTCTATAATTTTTATAAAGTTTAAACTTTTGAATCTTTTAATCAATGACTTAGAACTAATTTGTAGATAGGAAAAACTTTCGACTGTCCTCGTGGTTATAAAGTTTTCTGGATTTTCTAAACTTATCACCTTGTCTGTGATTTTGTTGGTGATAAGTGAGTCGTTTTCGCTTTAAGAAAGTCTAAAAAAATACTTGTTGTGGACACACTGCTTTGGTATGCTTAGACATCTGAGTTGTAGTACCCTGGGAAGGGAAATCGTATTTAGGGAACATTCTATCTTTTGAAGGCTCTGGTACATTTTCTGTCGGTGCACTGCTTTGTAAACCTTGAATAGACCTTTGATGTAGCCGCTGCTGTAACAGTAGTCGATTGATGTGGTGTCTAATGCGGTATATTTAACGCTTAGACTGGTCTGGTTGTGCACTGTTGTTATCTTTATGCAGACCAACGTACCTTACCGCTGTTTTGGTTTCGTAAAAAACGCGGTGGTTCTTTTTATTAGACTTAAACACGAAAAGTTCACATGCAAGATCTGTATAGTCATTTGTCGTTATTATTTGATTAATTTCTTTGTCAGAAGTCGTAATTGGTTTAAGATGCTTTTTGGAATGTACTACAACACAATGCTTTGCTAAACCGTTTTTAAAATGTTCAGTTAATATCGGCATTCTTTTTCAAAAAGACTAGAAAATAATATAGAATAGGGTTTCCGTGAAATAAATCTAGGTGGTTTTTGTTCTGTGAGTACACATTCATGACTACAAATTTCGCATCATCTACACTCTACATATCCATAATAATCTAGATGCTTTGTCATTTCTAGAGTCCAGAGTGATTAAATAGAAAGCTGATGAACGACTTTCAAAGACGTATTGTACATGTAGTCTTGGTGCGGGAACTTATTTAAGTGTGCATGCACTTTGAGAACACCAGTTACATGCAGTGATCCTTTATGAATAGTTTTTCTTTCGAAAAAATTGGCGAGGATATTGCGGTTTTTGCTTGTGTGTTGAATTTTTTGCTTCAAATTCATGTACGTCGGTCCCAAATATGAAGCTGTATTTAAAATTACCTAAAGGAAAGCTTGCTCTATTGATGTTTGGTGAAGATCAAAAATCACTGCATTTAGCTGACTTTGTTGGTGTGTGCTACTATGTATGTTGTCAACCAAAGCTAATCATCCAGTGTAATCATGATTTATAAGTCACAGCTTCACATATTTTCACACAATTCTTTCTTACTTACATATGGAAAGCTTTATCCTGTCTTTGGGTTAATTAATATATTCCCCTGTAAAAAAAATGTAGCTATATAGGAAAGTGGCTATTCATATTTCACTCGCCTGGATACTAGTAAATCCTTTGCGCTTGTTGCTGTCAAAAGGGACTGATGATGTGCGTATGGTTTCTAAATTAAAGGAAGTACCAAGTCAAACAAATTTTTGTTCGCAGAAATCCCCTAGCCACATTAAAATTTAATTTGAATAACAAAAAATTCTCAACCGAAGCCGTTTGAGAAGTTATTGCCACTGAATATCTGTTAGTATAGTGATAAGTGCCTCGCTTTTCAGTTGTACATTTTTCCCGGCATCAGAGCGATTTCTTGAAGTTTGCGTTGTGGAATTGGGCATTACTTTTTAACTTTGATACCATTCAGCTAACAGCTCAGGGTTTACATACATTGAAAAAATAATCAGTCATAAAAGTGCAGTAGCAAACTACGCTTTGTCCATATTTGTGCTAACTTAACCTCACTAATGCAGGCCATGATTATTCTAAGCATTACTAATCTACCCCAATGTTATTACAATACGAATGCATAAGCACCAGTAATCAAGTTTTGGGTATTCTCCAAGATCTCAGTATTGTCAGCTACTAGCGTTTGTTGTGATTCTCCTCTTTACATGTTTTAGCGGTTAGCTTTGTTTTTTTTTAATCCATTCCATTCTGGGGTAACAATAACACAAAACAATTAAACAGTATTAGGACTTAATTATGAAGTATATCAAGCAATATTATTGGGAGACTTTTTTTGCCAGGTGCTTTCGCCTAGGTGTACTTTGTAGTTCAGATCAGCAATGTCAAATAGCACTTGAGGACATATCAAACTATGCCATAGTAAACTGTTGAACATTTTATCTAGTGGGAGTGATCACAACTTTCGATCTTTATATTAAAATGCGATTAGAACATCCAATATCAAATTTTACTTCACGAGCTTCTGATTTTGATGTTAGTCAAAAAATTTAAATAGGTTTTGGCCTGTTTGTTTGTATTCTGCTTATTCAAAACTTTGCCATCGATGCAACCACCACATGCTATGTGAGTAGTTCCAATTTTGCTGTGACTTGCTTGCATGGAGAACTGTTAAAGAACAAAATTGTACCAAAATTGAAAATCAGTTTGGTGGAGCAAAACAATTGAAGCTTGTTCTATGATTAAATGTTTATTTCGTGAGGATTCGTATTAAATTGTAGTTACAGTAATGATTTTTTTGCGGGTCGTCTTTCATTGCAAAAACATGTTTTTTTCTCTGTTACATACAAACATACTTTTGTTTATCGACTGTAGTGTTGAATAATAAATTACACTGGGGAAGCTTGAACTGTAAACACCTGTTTTGGACGGGGATGTTACTAGTGGAATGGAATGGATATCGACTGAAATCAGCTGGAGTTGCTTGTGTATTTACTGTAGTAACCTTTACCATACGAAAAAATTTCTTCCTTCTCACATATTAATGCAATATGGAATAAAGAATAACTTGCGCTTAAATTTTATAAAAAAAATGTTTGAAGTAAATAATGCAACATAGTTTTTGTTTTGAGAATGGTAATATTACCTTCAACAAAGAAAATCCATAAGACTGCAGTTCATTCAAGTGTTGGTGTTGCAGATTGCATCAGGCTTCTATTATTTGTTTCAGTCATGTTAAGTGTCCTTTTAAAAGACTAATTAATTTCGTATTTGCATCGTCGATCTCGGTATTAGTGGTGTTTTCAGCAAACTTTTTATCAGCTCAGTGCAAAAGTAATTTTTCTTAACAGCATATGTCCGTGGTCTGTAAGAACTGAGAAGACGTTTACTGTCTGTGTATCGCATAGTTTTTGATTGTTTGTTTGTTTTTTTTTTTTTAGAACTCTGGTCCATCACTTGTAGGTGTTTTAAATTAAAAGAAAATCCTTGTTTTTGAAAATGGAAACGTATGCTCTGAAGTGAGCCACACTTTAGGATAAAAAAATTACTTGCGTGATTTATGTTTGTTACTGACCTCATATCTGTTTTACTTTGACACAGAATTGTAATATTGACGGATATCTCGGTACCATGGTAATCAAAACTGCCCTGCTTGTTTCTCGTTTCTATGGGAACGTTTTTCAACAATCTTAACCAATTTTTCTATTTATGATAACCTTAGAGCTTTTGTAGTAGTGTAAGTGCGCATTTACTTTTCCTTGTTTGTGATTAAGTACTTGTTTGTGGACGTTCAGTTTGCCTTATATAAGTTCTATAATTATGTGTCTAAAATGTTCCTGCCTTTTTCTGCTAAAATGCATCCCTTAAAACATAAAAGCACGAGGTGTCCTGTTGTTTATGTGGCAAGATGTATAGCATGATCCATCAAAAACATCCTTCTTCGGAAGTCACAGAACAAAACATTTAACACATCCCCTCCCCTTAAAAGTCAGAACTGGTTATAGTGCATGACTTAGGGTGCTTTCTTTACGTAACTTAACTTCACAGTTATACCTCGGGGGCCCGTTTTCATAAGACACTACCGGTGCTTGTAGCACTGCTAGCGAATGTAATTCTATTGATACCTAGAAGTACTACTAAGATTGCAGTGCTATGTGAATACGGGCGCAGGATTTTCATACACTGTTCGCTGTACATGTTTTGCGTCAGTCCTGATCCGTCTGCCCGGCATTAAGTCTGATATATCAAGATTTTGCTGAGCGATAATGTGATTTTATTATATTATCGTTCACTTGATGTGAAAGTGTGGACAAGGCTGCTGAATCGGGCTTAAGATTGTACGGAGGGTAATTGTGAAGGTGTTTTGCAAAGAAAGCCTTCTTTATTGACTTGTGTGGGTGGTGGATAAAACAAAAATCGAAAAATTTTGACTTAATCTGTTCCCGGTACAGTTGTAGGATAAGAAGAGAGAATCACAATCAGTTGTACATGAGCACCCCCCTCTCTCTCCACAACACGAGCGTGGTTGGTGTGATCGATTGTTCTAACACCTGTGTATTATACGTGCGCTTTTATGGTGTATGCTAGTTTGCACACATATCTTGAAACATTTTTACATTGGTTTGGTCTTTTTACCTCTTGATAGTTTCTGTATGGATGTGTTTTATTTGTATCCCATTAGTGATTTCAAAGTGAGTCGAGCACGGTTTAATCAAACAGCGGGGTCCAATTTCTTGACACCTGGACGTTATACTGTGTTGACTTTATTTTGATTTAATGATAACACGCTTGCCAATCTAATAGCAGCTTTATGATAGTAGTATTTAGGATCAAAATACTGACTCATGATTGGACTAGAAGCATCATAATGTATATTATTATTTATAGGATCCGGCGTTCGTACGATGTTTGAAAAAAAAACTGAATGACTTTCTTTTTCAGGGTGAACACTAATGTAAGAGAAGATTTCCCCCGTGCACACTTTTATTTTGTGATATAATACATTTAACATGTTGTACAATCAATAATTATAGCGTGGTGAATAGTTGCTCATTTGAGCTAGTGGGCTGAAATAACCAGTGTTTTATTATTTCCCCTTTCAATTCGACTGGAGAATAAGAGGCTAGCTTTTTTATTCGATTATTTATTGATTTTTTGTGTGTACGTTTAAAACGTATGCCTAACACGTTTCGGATTTGAGACCCATGTACTATTAGTTTATAGAAAAACATTAAAAAAGATAAAAAAGGAATTGAAAAAGATCTTAAAATTTATCGTGGATTTTTTTTCTGAATAAAAATCGAATGGACCTTTTGATTTAGACAATATCGTTACGTGTGCTCACGTTCTCTGTGTTTTTTTTTATTTATTTTTGTGTTTTTTTTTTTATTTCTTTATTTTTTTACTTTCAATATCAAGTATATTTTGATCAACTATAAGAGACCCTCTGCCCTGAGATGCGTAAAGGCGGTGTGGTGTTGTAGCTTTCATGTGGTATTAATGCGTGCTTGTAATTCACAGGTCCGCTTGATGCGCCGCCACTCAAGAAAGTCATCACAACACTAGGCGCTAATGATAGTGTGAGTGAAAAAAAGAGATGTTAGTACTTTATAAGACAAATGTGTGTAAAATAAACTAATTTTAAACATACGTTGGCATCAGTCATTGTGACGGCATTTTGCAAATCTGTGCATGACAAAAATCGGAACAGATAAGGGAGAGGGTGACTTTCCTGGTGCGTTGTAATAGTGATAATGCTGTGCTCCGTTGTATTGGATTCAAGTGGTTTGCCTAACTTCCACCGTTAGTTGTTGAGTTAATTGGTTAGCTTTGGCACATCATGCAATTGTACGGGTGGCTAGGCGATATGAGTAGGAAGATTGTTTTCGTGCCTATCAGATGGGCGGCTTCCGTAAAAGTGCAAGATAATTAAACCGTTTTCGTGCCTTCCAGGTGGGTGATGTGTGCGAGTCGACGACGGAGAAGAGACGCCTGCTGGAGTGCGAGCGCGAGACGACGGAGGAGCTAGCCAGCAAGTATGAGGAGAACGCGGAGAAGGAGAAAGCGCGCGAGGCCAGCCTCGCCACCCTCAAGGCCAGCTTCTACTGCGAGCCGTGCGATAGGCAGTACCTGCAACATGGCGACTTCGACAATCATATCAACTCCTACGACCACGCCCACGTCAAGGTGAGAGGACGCTTGGTGATCACCGAGGGCAAGTTGTTTATTACCTGTATGCTAATGTTTTCCGAAAGCAGGAGATTTTTTTCAGCCAATTTAACAGTTTGTCGTTTATCTCTAAAGGGTTTAGTTAAATAGTGGCCGAACTTTTTACTTGTCCTAAAAACCAAGTACAATTGGCAGTAAGTGAAAACTGCAAAAAATTGGTACCATCGCGGGTGCGTTTGTTTTGCAGCGTTTGAAAGAGTTGAAACAGCAGCAGATTCGCGCCCAGTTGAGCAACATGCGACTTCGCGACGACAAAATCAAGGAGAAGGATCTCAAACGCATAACCGAGTTTGCACAAGCTCGAGTTGAAAGGTATATGAAAGTTTACGATTTTTTTCTGAATCTGTTATGGGAAGTATTACTTCGGCATTAACGCGTACTGTTGTCCGGAAATGTGTGTACGGTGGCAATCACATTACAAACTTGACTTGTACAGTATTGTTTTGTTGTGAAACTAGCCAGAAACTAGTATCAGCGACCGATAACTGGGTGAGTTCCCTTGCTCCACCGGCTGACACCAGCCCTACTAGTCTAAAGAGTATAACTGCACATTGAGCGGGTATCCAAAAGTTACTTATCTTGAAAAAAATTGCTTCGCTGTTTTCCCCACCAATTTTCCGTTCTCTCACTTGATGGCCGCTTCAGTGCTACAAAGCTGCAAATATTGCTAAAAATGTGGCAATAAAATGCAGTGAATAAGCCGTTAATGCTGTCTTTGGCTTACTATTATCTCAGCCAAGTTATTCATCATTGCAGCAAATCTAATTCACAAAAAGTCGATTACATTGCGCGAAATTTCCAGCTTCAAAAATTGTGTGTTGGTAGAGATTTATACACGTACGTTAATTAAACATTCAAATCTATTGGGACAGAAAGCTGATTGCATTCCAGGACTTCATAAGAAATGTATTTCAGTCGGCTCTTGATGTGCATATATGTATTCAGAAGGCGTTTCCCGGTCACTGGCTGTGTGGTTGATAAAGGTCTAAGGCACAGCTACAGTCTTCTGGCTTCTGCTGGGTTCCATTTGTAATGGATGCAGTTACTGTGCTTCAGTGGCGATAAGCGATAATTTAACAGCAAACAAGGGAACTTAAGTCATTGAAGTACAAAACTTGCTGCAGCGACAGGGTTAGAATCGAAAAAAAAAAAATACTTTGGTAGAGATTTTTTTAAGCAAAGTAAATCTGTTGCTAGTCGTACAATCTATGCCACTGTTGCGAGATTTTGGTATTAAAAAACAACGTATTGCATATCGTGTGGTGACGTAACAGGGATTGCGACGATGGCGCAGGCAAGGTGGACGCCGACTGTACGACCGTCTTCTACGACAACGACACGCCCGACATGCCGCCGCTTCCCCAGGGCGTCAACATCATGGACACAGTGTGCCCCGACACCATCCCCCTACCGCCCGACCCCAGCAAGGTAGCCGCCAAGAGCGACTCGTCCGACCCCGAGAATTCGCCCAGTAAGGATAACACGGCAGAGTTAAGCGGCCACTCAACCATATCCTTTGCACTGAAAGGCAAGCAGAGTAGTGCCTTGCCCGGTCAGTCGATCTTCAAAGAAGAGGAGGAGGCGAATAGGCGCAAGCTGAACTTTCCGAGAAAGAAAAAAATCCCACCGAAAAAGCAACCTGCGCTGTCGTTTGTGCCAAAGTCAGACGATAAAGAAAAAACAGAGGTGAAACAAGCAGCCGAAAAAGAAGCCGAAGAATTGTATCCCAGTCAGCCGCTGGCCGAAGATGCGCGGCCGAAGCCACATTTCAAAAAGATGATGTTTGTACAGTCAGCGGAGAACCTGGGCGGATCGAAAGCCGAAGTGAAGCAGGAAGTGATCGGCCCTGTGAATAAACCAGATCTCCTACACTTTGTAAAGGTAAGCTGTGGTTGGTAGTTCGTTTATCACCTAGAGATGTAAAATTGTCCTGAGGGTGTAACCTACTTCCCACTGGAATACATTCTTTAATAAGAATTAGTCATAATATTTGAATAAGAATGTTTTATAAAGTATTTGGAGTAATAAAAAAAATGGTCAGGGTACAAAAAAAATTGGAATGAACGAAGATAAAAAAAAAAAAAATTCACCCTAATGCGACGTTTTGAGTGTGCATGAGCCGTTGGGATAATGGGTGAAGGGGGGGGGGGGATAGCTGTAGCGCTGTAGGTACTGATAACTTTAACCCCCCCCCCCCCCATTGCCTGATGCAGGTGACTCGTCTGGAGGACGACGGGCAGCTTGACTGGCCCGCGGAGATGGTACAGACGACGCAGACTACAAGCCCCGCCGTGGTCTACAGCTGTAACCCACTCAAGTTCGACTTCGGCCTACTGATTGGCAAGCCCAAGCCGAAGCCTGCGACCGAGAAGACGGAGAAGAAAGACAAGAAGAAAAAGAAAAGCAAGAAGCGTAAGAACAAGAGCAGATCTAGGTCAAGCAAACGCAACGAAGAGAAAGATGACAAGGTAATCGCTTGGCTAATTGGCTGTCACTCGATGAGAAATAAATAAAATAAATAAATATGGTTCTGGTACTTTTTTCTCTTTATTAAAAAATAGGACTAATAATAAAGAAGGAAAAACAAAGATTACTAAGCAAAAAAAATAAATAAATAAATAACGAAAATAGAAAATAAGTAGAGAAGATAAAAAGGCTAAAATTAAAGGAACAAAGAGACGGAGATTGTGGCTAAAATAGTCCGTGACTGAGTTTTTGAGATTTCTTCATCGTCAAAATAAGCACATCAGTCCTCGGAAAAAAAAACAAAAAAACATGCATTCTTTGCCGAGTTGGTTGTCTATTGAAAGAGGGTTTCCACAAAAATTTCATTTGCAGTTATTGTTATTTAAGAGCCTATAAATAAAAAGTAAATGCTGGGAAAGTTGATTGGTGCAAAATTAGAAGTGGGTTTAGACAGTTATAAAGTCGTAGTGGATTATTGGGTTGTACAGGGTGAAGAAAAGGGTGGAGCGGAAACGAAAAGCGACAAGACGAAATCAAACAAGAAGAAAAGCAAAAAGAAATCAAAGAAAAAGAAATCCAAAAAGGTAGAAATACCCTCCCCCCCCCCCATCCCACCCCCTCCTACGCTCCGCAGCGCCATTTACACTCGTGTGGATTTTCCTGGTCCTCCCATTAAATCATCAAGGAAATACAATATCAAGCTATGCCGAAATTACAGATAGTAATTCGCGGAGTCGAATGATTGACAGGTCAGCCGCTTGTGGTTACAGGGCGTTTTTTTTTCTCCTTTTTTTTTTTTTTGCACTATCTCATAGTTACATGTCCGTTTAGAGTATAGAACATAATTAGATGAAACTCTGGTCACAGGTTCAAGCGCATGTATCGTGGTTCTTTTAATTATTATCAAGACGTAAATTTGATAACGTATGATTTTTTTTTTATATTGGCCTATAGACTCCTAATTTCAATACGACTGCATATATTTATACATTTTCCTTAATTAAAATCTTTTACACTGTCTTCCGATGCCCATGATACCCAGCTTGGAACTAAATTTGTACTTTTAATCAGTCACAAAGCTTATTTTCTGATGGAAATGACCCTCTTTGTGCAACCTTCGTTATAAGCTGGCGCCACACGATATTATTATTACTGAAAGTTAATTGCAGACAGCTAGGTTTTGTTTTCCAAAATGATACTAAGTAATTGCAGCCGAAATTTAATACATCGCAATGTAATCCAAGTTGAAAGGCTTCTCTGCTGTTAAGTGTTAGATTTTACTGTTATAAAGATCAAGTAAACCGGGAGTAGATTATTCAGTTATAAAAGATCCACAAAGAAACGTAATCCTTTTTGTTAACACCGCAGAGCAAACACCATTTCAGACAAATTCAAGTGTTGTAGCCTTAAAATCAGCCCCCGGTATTCACAAAAGTTAACTGAACAGTTAACTGTATACCGCACAAGAGCAATCAGCTGATTCAGTTAAATTACAGGGAATTTTTAGAAGAATATGTTTTTAACATAAAAGTAAAATTTACTTTTAAAAGTTCTGTTACCTACAGGAGCGGTTAACGGAATTTGTTAACTGTCCAGATAACTTTTGTGAATACGGCCCCATGCAATATTGGCTGAAAATTTTAGTTTACAAAATGGCTGACAATTTCTGGCACTGTGTAAACTTCCTGGTCTGGCAGTTTGCCTGTAGCATTTACACTGCGCCACCTTACTTACCGCGAGGGTGGGGGGGGGGGGGGGGGGATAAAGGATTATGCCAATCTCCTGAGTTGGATATGTGTGAAATAACCATTTAGGAAAATGTCAATATTACAGTAGCTTGTCATTGTTTTACTTCTGTGTGAAGTGCACAGATATATTAGTGAGTATATAAATAAGACTAAATGCCACTGAAGTCGGCCAAGAGGGGGAATAAAACTTGATTGCCAAGATCATACTGTTCTTTAAGCTAAAGACGCCGCGAACCAATTCCCCAGTGCAAAATACAATACTGAGAGATTTATCGCAAAGCTGGGTCCCAAATTGAGTTGCAAGATGTATTTTGTAGAATAATGTGATTTTTGGTAGAAGAGAAAATGTCTTAATATTAGTTGACATGAGGCACGGTTATAGCGGTCGACATTCTAACATTTGTTCCGTTTGCGTTCTATGTCGGGGATAAATGTTGAAGGGGGTTTGGGGGGGAGGGTTGGATTTTAGTCATTGTAGGAGTGGGATAGTGGTCATATTAGTTAAATGGTGTTCACATAACATTGCGGTAGGCAGTGTGGTAGGTGAAGTTGTCAGGTGGCTTGCGTGATGTTTCTGCAATTCCACTATTTGGATAGTTAACAAAACACAGCTTCTGGTAATTGAAGTACGGAAAGCCAAAGCTGTATTTTAACGCCATGGATGAACGTTCCATATCGGCGTTTTATTAAGGAAATAAAGACTCGACCCTGTATCAATGGCTGTCCATTGTTTTTACTTATAAAGGCTGAAACTGACTCGGAATCGGGTGAGGAGAAGAAAACTGCGGAAGATGGCACAGCGAAACCTGAAAACCAGAAAACGAGTAAAAAGACGAAGAAACATCGTAAGAAATCTTCGAAGCGCAGCAAAAAGATCAATAAAAAGCAGCGGGAATCGGAAAGTGAGAGTGAGGCGGAGTCGGAACATGAGAAGAATACGTCGAAGGAAAACATCGGCGCCAAGCCCAAGCCGGAAACTCCCAAAAAGACGAAGAGACTGGTGAAAAAGAAGAAGAAAGTAGAGGATAGTTGCGAGTCTGAGGAGAGTGAGGGGGAGGAGGAGCAGAAGGCGAGTAAGAAACAATACCGGAAGCGCACCAACAGCGCCACGCAGCCCTCCAGCGACGGAGACCCCAAGGCTGGCGCCAAGAAGAAGAAGGTCAAGAAAAAGGGGCCGCCGAGGGTGACTGTACCCACGAAGGCCGAGGCAACGGCCGCCAACAGGGGGGCCCAGAAGCGAGGTGGAGGCACCGCGGCGGTTGGGGGCAAGAAACGTGTCAAGGTGGAACTGGAGGATGGTGGCCGAGTGAGCGATTTTGAAGGAGCAAAAGACAAGGGCCAGTCCAAGTGGGAAACCAGTAGCGATAGCGCGCTAGAGAATCTTGTCAAAACTGAAACGAAAATTAAGAAAACTGTGAAAACGAAAAAGTCGAATAACGCAAAAACGGCAGCAAGTAAAAAACCTGTTAAGCAGAACGAAGACGGGAGTAGGCGAGCCCGCAGGGACTCGGAACTATCGGAGAGACGAAGCAGCCGGAGGTCGCATCATTCGAGCTCTTCCCGAGACCGTTCTCGTTCCTACTCGGACGACAGTTATTATACATACTCGTCACGCTCTCGCTCCGATTCTCGCGACAGTCGCTATTATACATCCAGCGATTATTACACAGACTATAGCTCGAGGTCGCGCTCAAGGTCACGCTCGTATCGATCAAGGTCACGGGGGCGGAGGCATCATAGTGATTCATATAGTAGCTCCTCTCGATCTCGCTCAAGGTCGAGGTCATACTCGCGTGACCGCCGCAGCCGCTCGTATTCTCGCCGCCGTAGGTCGTATTCCCGTTCCTCGCGCAGCTACACGAGATCTCGGTCACGTCACAGGACGCGTTCGCGCTCACGCAGACGACAGTTACAGCCCAGTCCTGATCCAAGGTTTAGCAGCCTTAAGCGACCACAGAACAATAAACTCAGACGCCAGCTTAGTAAAAAGCCTTTCAAACCAGGCCCCGTAAGAGCTATGGGAGTAAATGGAGAAATTCCTGCGCTGTTAGATAAAATTATACCAAAGCCAGGCGAGAAGCCGACTAGTCAAACCGGTGAGACATCCCAATCAGGACAATCGACGGACAGTTCCGCAGTTCCTACTATTAGTAAGTAACCACTGTCCCATTGATAACCTTGGTTCTTGTGCGAAGATTTTTGTATTTCTTATTTTGTGTTGCGGTTCCATATGTAATGATATTGAATGGAGAATGTTTTCCATAACAAATAGGCATTAAGCCACCATTCAAGAATTTGTAAACTGTCTAGACGTGCCAGTGGTGTTGGTATTTATGAAAATAATGAGGTTATCACAAACAAACTCACGCAGTTGGTATATAAAACCATGGACGTCTTTGTGTTGTATTGGGAATATTCGGATATATTACATAACAAGTTTTGTATAGAGAATCTTAACCGATGAGCGCTAAAAATCTCGTGGTGTGTGGGAGCCGTTGATAAACGAGAAACAGGAGAAGTAAAGGAACTTGGCTACGCGAAATGTGTAAGCGAGATAAGCAGTGTGAGCTTTTGATGTTTTTAGGTGCTAAGAAAGTGAATATGCTTGAGGGAGACCGACCGCGCCCGGAGATGAGCGAAGAGGAGAAGAAGAAGCGAGAGAAGCTCATCCAGGTATCCACGGCGCCACGGCGCTAATGTTATAGCTGTAAAAAGTGGGGGATTTCCATGGCGTCTTTTGTTAGTGACACCAGCAAAGCCGCCTATGCTGCTCATCTTCAGTTGAATAAAAAAAGAAACCAAAACAACAGCAAAGCGAAATGTGTAAATATAAAATAATGTAACATGACACCAGTCCTATTAATGGTGTAACCCTGAGGGGCGTAAATCCTGTATCCTGGCACATCAGTGTCTTGTCCACAAAATGCGGTTGGCAAGACAGTTTAGTACATTACAGGGAGGCAGGCGAGTTCCTGTAAGCAGGCAAGTTCGGGGTTGTCCCTGAAGTAAGTAGGAATAAATTCGTGATGTCCTTGGCTGTAACAGCGTCTTAGACTATTAACAACAGAACTCCCCCCGCCCCCCCCCCCCCCCCCCAAAAAAAAACGATCCTTTCCTCGTGATTTGTATAACCGCTGTTGTGTTCCTGATGTTTCGCAGGACATAGCCGCCCGGATGGAGAAGGAAGCGGAAGAGGCCGAGAAAGCGATCAAGGACAAAGTGGCTTCCGTCACCAAGCCCGAGAGCATCCCCATCCCCGCGCCGCACAACTCGCAAACCATACCGCTGCCATCCAAGCCCGCTGTGAAGACGCCGCCCGCTGCCAAGGTCAACAAGGCGGGCACCGGAGGCATCTTCATCGGACCCGTGCAGCCAGGCACGTCCAACATACCGCTGCCCAGCACCGACAAGTTTCAGCATATAGGACCCGACGATCCGCTGGTGTTTAAGGTGGGTGCAAAGTTATCAGCTCTGACATAGAAAAAAGTGTGTCCGATATTGCTCAGAAAGAGACGTGTGGGTACATTTCCGCGGTTTGCTTGATCGTGTGCTAAACAACATAATTGGAACAGCGCTCTTTAAATGACTATCAGTTCAGCTTCAAGCTTGTTCATATTCATTTTGGGCGGCTTACGGGGTTCTAAGCAACTGCCAGCGGGCTGTATCACTGTTGTGACGTCACTGCTTTGAAGTGGTGTAATCACCCTGTATAATCACCCTGGAAACAAACATATCTGTCTGGCCTTTCAGTTTCTTGAGGGCCTGTCTGGCCTTTCAAGGACACTGGTAACGTCTCAGTTGTCTTTATAGCGCTATTACGTCAGGAAAGAGTTGATTGCATTGTTTTGGGGAGAAGGCGGGTGTGGGGGGGGGGGGGGGAGGGGGGGGCTTTGACGAGCAGAGGTGGGAGGTTGTGATGAACCTTTAGCGATGGTTACCAACTTGTAGCGTACTGTGTCATATGGGTTAATTTGACAAACCTGTCCTACTGGCGAGGGCAAGCATGTGACAGTTGTGTGCATGTATGTACGGTGAAGAAAGTATCCACCCAAATTTACTGCTGCAACGTAATTTGAAAAAAAAAACCAAGTAAGAAAGAAAAAATCCACAGCGATTGAACATCTGCCAGCCGTAATAATAATAATAATAATAATAATAAGAAGAAGAAGAAGAAGAAGAAGAAGAAGAAGAAGAAGAAGAAGAAGAAAAAAAAAATGAACCAGCTTCAGTTCCTGATATTGATTGATATTGATTGGTAAAGCTTTGTGTGGTATGACAGAAGCCGTTATCGTCCGGGGACGGTGGCGAGGAGACGAACAAGACGAGCTCAGCGCCAGCTAGCGAGGAGAAGGCCAACAGCTCGTCCTTTATGATCCCGCCGGAGCAGGCCGAGAAGTACAAGGCGCTACAGGATCAGGTCAGTGCCAGGCGACGCTTTGGGGATCTCATGGGCCTGTTGCGTTCAATCATTAAAAAGCCCTTATTAAAAAGACTTCCAACTTGAACATTTTTCTTAATTTTTAAGGTACTATTTATATATTTATTCATTATAATTATGTCTCCCCGACCAAGGGGAGACATATAGTGTTTGTACGTTCTGTGTGTGTGTATGTGTGTACGTGTGTGTGTGTGTCTGTGGATGCGGCTTCGTCGGGAAACAAGACGAATTGGTGTGTATCACGTTGCAATGTTAAAGTGAAACGGACCGAATTTCGGTCCGTTTCGCATTTTGGTCGGGTCGTCCGTTTCGCAAATCTGTGTAAGGGGCTCATTTTGCGAAACAGGACGTGCTCTTTCACCTGAGACCACATGCCTATTTCGCAGAAATTTACAGAGACCTTCAAAATTTCTGTGTAAAATAGTTCTCACACCAACATATAGGTGGCTACCTACCATGAACTCTGTGTGAGAAAAGCACGTGGAACGAGAGCCAATCAGAAGACGTACACATCTTTCGATCTGTGTGAAATCTATTTTTATATCACATTTCAACCAATCAGGTGCTAGCACATGTGTCAGGGGAGCGCGACCACGTGTTGGAATGGACCCGGCCCCAGGTGGTTGTCTACTTTTTGGCCTACATTTTAGTAGATTCTGGGGTGGCATATCCGTATAATTGTATTTAAAACAGGAAGAATAATATCGCAAATACGTTTTAAAGTTATTTATTGTTTTGTTTGTAGCCTATAAATCTCAAAAATCAAAGTTAAAGTTGAGGGTAAGCAAGGCAACACCCCTTTTGGTAGTGGACGATAATACCAGAAAGTTTCCACTTCATTTTTTTAAGTACATATTTTTGTTTAACTGAAGCAAAGTGTCACATATTTTATTAAGCAATCGTTAGAGTTTGTTATTCTTCGTAGATTCTTGTTTTTTTTTTAACCAAGTCATTTGTTTGACATATTATTTTCGGTTTCTTTATGTAAGCCGGTCTGTTTCGCAAGCCTCATGTACGCGTGTTGTGTGTGAATTGCAGTCACTGTAAACTCTCAGTGCAATTTATAACTTTTTGTTGTGCGAACAGGCGTGTTTCGTGTCCGTACATGTCTTATTTACACTCAATCTTTCTGTGGCCAGCGCTGAAATTGACTTAATGTCTCATTACTTGATGCCATTAAACTTGAGTGCTGTGTTCTCCAAATTCTTCCAAGTTCGCCTGCTTTCGCTGTGTAGAGGCAGATTCTTGTGTGATGCCATTTATATTTTTGGGGTGTACAAGCGTGTGTCATGTGCGTACAAGTCTAATATACACTCAGTCTTTCCGTCAATATCACTTGAAGAACTGAGTTTTGTTTCTCACTGCTTGGTGACCGTAATCTTAACTGTGCTGTCTTCTTTTTCAAATTCTTCTTATTTCACTTTGACTGAATATAATACTTCAAAAGTGCATTGTCGCTTTAGCGCAAGTAGAGGGGTGCACCGCCCCCACTCCCACCCCTCCTGTAACAAAAGCAAAATGCAATGGTACAGCCTGTTAGTTGGAAAAAATGTTAAAACCGTTAAACTTAAGATTTTTGTAGGCGAGAACCCCTCCCCTCCCCTCTAATACACAACCACTGCGAAATTGGTAGCTGATAAACGCATTGAAATCGGTTTATTTTTCTCATTGCAGGACGCAGTCCTTCAAAAATATATTGCTCCATTAGTGTAGCTAGTGGGAGACAATGACGTGCAACCCCTCCCCCTCCCTTTATCAAAAAATATCGCATTAACTGAGTTTCATATCTCACTACTTGTTGGCCTTAACTTGAGTGTGCTGTATTCGCAACATTTTCTCAAATTTCGACTTGATTCGCCCAGTAGATGCAGTTATTACTCTGTGCCATTTGTATCTTTCTGTGGGGGGGGGGGGGGGGGTTGCAAACGTGTTTTATGTGTTTCAAGTCAAATTCACCCCAGTCTATCTGTTAATATCGCTTTAACTTAGTTTAACTATCTCACTGTCCTTAATCTCGAGTGTGCTTTATTAAAAAAAAGCAGAGAGAGAGAGAGAGAAATCGATTCGTTTCACATTGACTTTACGTTTTGACACACCAAAACGGCTTGTTTTTTCGAGACAAAAATTGTAGTATTTGTACTGTTAAATTGGCGCAACAACTGGGTGGGAGGGGGGTGCATTCGGGGTAAACCCCTCCACCCTTTCCCCAAAAAGCGAAATGCACTGGTAAAGTCTAGAAGTGAAAAAAATATATATTAACACCGTTAAACCTAGACATTTTTCTCGCCAGATCCTCCTCCCCCCTCCTCCCTGCTCTCTTGCACACGCCAACTGCGAAATTGGTAGTTGATAAACGTACTAAAAACGGCCTGCTTTATTGACTGCAGGACGCAATCCTTCAAAAATGTTTTGCTCCATTGGTGTAGCTAGGAGAATACAATGACGGGCAAATCCCCCCCCCCCCCGTCCGTTTTTTTCGGAAAAAAAAATATTGCATTATCTGAGTTTCATATCTGTTCATGTTAGTTTAGCAAGCGACATGTATGCGTGTCGCGTGTGAGATGCAGTAACTGTAAACTCTCAGTACCATTCATTTTAAACTTTTTTTTCTTGGCGTGTGCAAGCGTGTTTTATGTCCGCATATGTCTTATTTACACCCACTCTTTCTGTGGATATCGCTGAAATTGGCTTTCATTATGTCCCAACCCTTCGGATTGGGGCCTATAGGTTTGGGCTGTCCGTCCGTCCGTCATCGCTTAATACCCCTATGAATTTGGGAGACGGTTGGGGCCTGCTTGTGTTTCACAAATATTACTTGTTTCTCATTATTTGATGCCCTTAAACTTGAGTGTGCTGTGGCCACTAAATTCTCCCAAATTCGCTTGGTTACGCCGTGTAGAGGCAGGTTCTTGAGTGATGCCATTTGATATTTTTCTGGGGTGTACAAGCGTGTGTAATGTGCGTAGAAGTCTAATATACACTCAGTCTTTCCGTCAATATCACTTAAACTGAGTTTCGTTTCTCACTGCTTGGTGACCTTAATCTTGTGCTGTCTTTTTTTTTTTCAAATTCGACTTATTTCACTTGGACTGAAACTAATACTTCAAAAGTGCATTTTTGTATTAACGCAAATAGAGAGGGTGCGCGACTCCCCCACTCCTCCCTCCATTAGTGTAGCTAATGCTCAATTAGTGTAGCTAGTGGGAGACAATGACGTGCAAACCTCCCCGTCCCTTTATCCAAAAAAATATCGCTTTAACTGAGTTTCACTATCTCACTGTCCTTAATCTTGAGTTGCTTTATTTAAAAAAAAAAAAAAAAGAGAGAGAGAGAGAGAGAGAGAGAGAGAGAGAAATCGATTCGTTTCACGTTGACTTTACGTTTTGGCAGATCAAAACGGCTTTTTTTTTTTAGCCAACAATTGTAGTATTTGTACTGTTAAATTGGTGCAACAACGGGGTTGGTTGCATTTGGGGAAAACCCCACCCTTTCCCCAAAAAAGCGAAATGCACTGGTAAAGTCTAGAAGTGAAAAAAAATTTTGACGGCCAGATCCCCCTCACCCTTCCTCCGCCTCTCTTGTACACGCCAACTGCGAAATTGACAGTTGATAAACACACCGAAACGACTATTCGTAGTTGATTTGCTTGCATCTGTCAGCGGGCTAAAGCGAGAGATTCGCACGCACATGTGAAAGGCTGATTGTGTATTATTGTGCGCTGTTTTATTTGTTTGAGCACTACTTTTAAGATTGGCTTGCCTTTTTACTATTTACACGCGAAAAATGTCATATTTATCTTCCATATATGCTTCTCAGATCCCCCCCCCCCTCTCCATCCAGGCCCCCGTCCTCCTTCGGAATTGCCAATTCAAACACGTATCAGAAGCTCTATTTCGCAGTAGATTTGCTTTGATCTTTGAACGGGCTAAAAGCTCGAGGTTCCCACGCTCATGACAGGCTGACTGTATATTATTGAGCGCTGTTTTAATTGTGTGTGCACTACTTTTATGATTGACTTGCCTTGTTACTGTTTGCGCGCGAAATAATCAGTTATTTTGTCAAGGTTTTTCTGCCATTAAAATGCTTGTTTGGTGATATTTTTTAGTTTGTGTTAGTTTATAAAAAATATTGTAAGGTTTGGAATGAAATTATCTGCGAAACACTACACTGTGTACATGAAGTTGAATGTTTTTTTTTTACTCAGTATGCAAATTAACCTGTCACGAGGTGTATGCGCGCGGCTTTGTTCTTGGTGGCGTCACTTTCAATGCAGAAAGCTTCCAGGTTACATGTGGATAATTTTTGAAAAATTAAAAGTGGATACAAAGTTAATAAGGATACACCTGAAAGGTAAATACACAAATGTTAAAAGCGCGGTGATTTTGTGAATCACGAGAAAATGTTGTTTTAGCGTGTTTGGTGTGTTTTGTGGCACTTTTTTGTGTAAGATACTGCTGTAAAAATACAGGCTTGATTGTGAGGACGGCACATTCTGAGCTAACATATCTTTTTATTTTACGGATTTATGTGTCTAGAAATGTTCGCTCAGAAAATTGTTGCTCAGTTTCGCTTGAAAATGCTGTCGATGTTGTCTTTTCTTGGATTTCTTGGTTTACAATTTTTTGTAAGTGGCCACTGCTGGAAACTAGCTTCTTTTGGTCCGGGTTCTTGGGACCTAGGACTTTGAAAAAGGGTCCAAAGCTATTTAGGGAGGATCCGAACCGTGTTAAGATAACATAGGGCGCAAGAAGACCTGATTTTTTGCGGCTGAGTCGGACTCTGGGTAGCCAAAAAGGAGGGTCTCTGATCCCCGTCAATTTCCAGCCCTGTTAATACGTACACAGACTTTTGCCAATTTTAAACCCCCTACCCTGAACGCAGTCCGGATGCTTTGTCTCCCCCTCCACCTTGAACGCTTAAAAGAATAAGCCAATACGCACTTAGACTTTTTCGGAAAAACTTTTGCGTTTCGGCTGAATTCAGGTGGGATTAGGATGTAATGATAGAAGAAAAAACGGCATGGATGATCTCTTAGAATGTAAAAAAAAATAGGTCAATTTCGCGCAGTTATAGCTCATGCTGTCGGGTCATACCTAAGATTGAGATTCCTTCTTGCTACTCCGTGAGGGACTCCACGGTTAGAGAGATTTTGAATGCCCCATATCAGAATAATGTGGCAGGGGGCCCCGATATGGCCATAGCAGTAAAAAAAAAAAAGAAAGAAAAAGAAAATCACAATGCTACACCAAATGTATCCGGTCACTTGTCGGTTAGTTTCGCTAAGATTTATGGATTGTGTTGTCGTTATTTCAAATTCCCAATATATTCAGCTAATGATCATTCTCTTATTGCTTTCACAGATGCCGCGGAAAAAAGGGTGGATTAAAAAGACCAAGGTCCAAGAACAGTTCGTT
This sequence comes from Protula sp. h YS-2021, assembly GCA_949752745.1. Classification (NCBI taxonomy): domain Eukaryota; kingdom Metazoa; phylum Annelida; class Polychaeta; order Sabellida; family Serpulidae; genus Protula; species Protula sp. h YS-2021. Next base: position 21,244,936 of record OX457031.1, on the reverse strand, counting down.
GATCTGCAGCGCTACAGAACAGGTGACGTTGTGCTTCACATCTATAGAAGGAAGTGGTGGCCTGCACATGTGGAAGGCCGGGACCCTGACGGAAGTATAGAAGTCTCGTTTTGCGGTTTTGACTTTGCGTAAGTTCTTAAACTTTTTTTCTATTGCTTTCCTTTCCAGGTCGTGGACGTCCTGTACAACCAGTTTGATTTAGATTCCCTTTTGTTTTTGCGTGTTCTTGTGGAATGATGACGTCCTATTCGCAGAAATTATACTTTTGTAGAGTTGAAAGACCAGTGTATCGTAACATTTTTTTTTTTGCTCCTGTAATAACTGAAAAAAAAACTTGACAAGGACAGAAGTGACGTCCTTACAGCAGCTGAGAGTGATCCATGATTTCAAAACATTCTTTCATTTTTAGTCCGGAGAAAGTTTCCGATCCCAGGAAGCTCAAACCGTTTCCTATGGCTGTGGGAATTGGTAATATGTTATTAAGAAATGACAGATTTTTTCCTTCCCTGTGATTGGGTTAAATGTCGGTTTGCAAATCTCCGTTTTGCATGATAGTGCTTCATAAGTTTGCAGGTTCGATTATCTAGCCGGAAGCATCAGACTCAAAAGGACTTGTATTTTTCAGTATCTTAGATGAAATGCTGAATCCCTGTATTGCCAGTTGCACGTTCTCATTGCTAAACGAACTGTATATGCGAGATTATACTTGTTCGATTTTTTTCCTTCCCGGTGATTGGGTTAAATGTCTGTTTTGTCGTTTTATGGTTTGCAAATCCCCGTTTCCGTTGAGTTTTGCATGCTAATGCTTCATTAGTTTGCAGGTTCGATTATCTAACTGGAAGCATCAGACCCAAAAGGACTTGTATTTTTCAGTATTTTAGATGAAGTGCCGAATCCCTGTATTGCCAGTTGCACGTTCTCATTGCTAAACGGACTGTATATGCGAGATTGTACTTATTCGTATAACACCTATTTTTAAATTTTCTCTTCGGTATCTGTTCTCTCTGTAACTTGCGTGGAACACAAACTTAAATTACCATTGTGTCCGTGTCATTTTTGTGCTCACGCCTTGGAATGATAAAAAAGTATCGTTTTCCTTTACGCACAGTGTGTTTTCGCATGGTTTTTGGGAATGATTTATGTGCGTCTAAACTTGTATGGAATGAAATGTGGAATGATTAAGTATTCCGTCATTTTTTTCTGCAGAAGAGGTGTGTAAAAACCCCGGGAAGGGATATATCAAGGCCTGGGCAGAAGCCGCAAAGAGGTTATGCCGCAGGGATCAGAGCCACTTGACCCATTTTGTGGGTGAAATTGTTGGGGGACCGGTTAAAGATAGTGATGACAGTTCGGATGTTAACCAAGCCTGTAGCCAGATTAAGAAAGCAGCGGAAAATATCCCTGCGTCGATTTCAGGTAATAACAGATGGACGAATATACAACATATATTTTGCTTGACGCGTATTTCTCGTTTCATTCGACATCTTTTTTTTTGTGTGTCTGTGGGTGTGATCCGAAGGGCAGTTTCGTTATTTTCCTGAACCGGAACTTGTAAGACTGGAGCGAAACGGACTGTTGTCAGAATTTTGAACATGCATGTCCTGTGCGGCTAAGCTTTAAATTGTTCAAGGATTAAATAAGGACGTCATAGTTTATGACTCGGCTGTTACATTAGAATGAAACATTGGCATTGGAAGAAATCACAGAGTTCAAATTAATTTTAAAACATGTGTTCATTTCGCTTGCACAGAATTTTCATACAATATCCCCGTTGCAGCGATCGAAAGCCATGAGACAGAAGTTACGGCCACCGTTGGGGAGGGGGTGGCGCAATCCGAAGAACGTAGTTCGGGCAGCGATTGCGTCATTCAAGGCGTTAAAACCATGTCAAAAGAGCTTTGTGAGAGACCAGTGAAAAGGGTAGAGTCGGCTAACACACATTCATCGCAGGGCGAGAAAGACACAAAACTCTCAGCGAATGCGGAATCGGCTGTTGAAGGGGCGTCGTCTGAGAAGTCGCTGGGTAAGTGATGCTTTTGCATTTATAAAGGGTAAGAATTGTTGCTGAGATGTGTCGGAAGGTGTATCGGGATATATGTAGCACTAGTGCAGATTTGGTCAAGCCAACCAGGTGCTGACGTTTCAAAGAATTCAAAACATTTTTCGTGCGTTGTGGTTGTCGGCGAAACGGACTGCTTATCGGTGCCCACTGCTAAGATTGTAAGAGTTTTGTACAGTTCAGCTTTGAATTGAAGATGAAATGTGAAGGTTATTCCTGGGCGCTTCATGGTCTTTTCAAATTTAGTTGCTGTTTTGACTTGATGTGAAGTTGTCAGTGTCTCTGTCGTACGAATTCAGTGATTTAGCGTTTGTAATACCAGTGTTATACTTTTTCAGAAAATGTCCCCGTTGCTGCAATCGGAAGCCGTGACACAGACGTTACGGTCACCGTTGGGGAGGGGGTGGCGCAATCCGAAGAACGTAGTTCGGACAGCGATTGCGTCATTACGGGCGTTGATATCATGTCAAAGGAGCTTTGTGAGAGATCGGTGAAAAGGGAAGAGGGGGCACACACACATTCATCGCAGGGCGAAAAAGACACAGCGAATGCGGAATCGGCTGTTCAAGGGGCGTCTTATGAGAAGTCGCTGGGTAAGTGATGCTTTTGCATTTATAAAGGGTAAGAATTGTTGCTGAGGTGTGTCGGAAGGAGTATCCTGACATATGTAGCAGTAGTGCAGATTTGGTCAAGGGAATCGGGTGCTGGCATTTTAAAGAATTCAAAACTTTTTTCTTGCATTATGGTTGTCGGCGAAAAGGACTGCTTATCACTGCTGTGATTACGGAAGACCTGGGGGGGGGGGGCAATTACTGCTGCTATCCTATTTGGATTTTGCATGTGAAATCCTGCTTAGGCATTGCTTAAGCACTGCCTTAGCAGGATGTCACGTGCAAAATTCAAGTAGGGCAACAGCAGTAGTGGCCCTCCAGGTCTTCCGAATGTGATTGAAAGAGTTTTGTGAGTACAGCTTTGAATTGAAGATTGAATGTAAAGGTTATTCCTGGCCGCTACATGGTCTCTTTAAGCGTAGTTGGCATTTTGATTTCACGTGAAGTTGTCAGTCTCTGTCGTGCGAATCCGCAGTGGTTTAGAGTTTGCAAAACAAATGCAATCCAGGGTGTCCAGCTTTGATGTGCTGCTCATTTCGCTTATGTAGTTAGAATGTGATACATTTTCAGAAAATGTTCCCGTAGCAGCAAGGGGAAGGCGTGAGACAGAAGACAGGGACACTTTTGAATGTAGTCCGGGAAGCGATACCGTTATTACGGGCGTTGGTGCCCTTTTACAAAAGTTTGCTAGCAAGTCAAAGAAAGAGGGGGCAGCTACACATTTTAGTAACACAAAACTGGCTGAAGATGCGAAATTGGGTGCTACAGAGTCGTTTGAGGGCAAATTACTTGGTAAGTGTATTTTTTTTTAACTATTGAAGCATAAGATGTTCTGTTGCCCAGCTGTGTTTAAAGTGGTCACCTCGTGTGTTGCTTATTTTTGTTTTTAGGGTTTGCAACTGCAGCCCATTTCGCTGTTCCAAATAATTTTGTGTTTGCGCCCACGAAAAATGCTCGGAAAGAAACTAAAATATGACTTAAATTCAAAATCCTTTTAACTTTTTTAGGAGTGGTGAAACCTGTACCTCAACCAGTCAAGATCTTTGAGTTGTCCCACAAGACGGAAGGTACTTACACGGTCCAACCAGGGAATACCTACCTTGCAAATGCAATGGGTAAGTCGTATTTAGCTTTGTTATCAATTAAAATACAGCGCTTTTCGCCTTGCACTTTAATCAACAAGGTAACTCAGAGTTATTTATTGGCTTTGTTTCTTTCTCATTTTAGATGTGTTATCAAGTAAGTTGAACATAAAAAAAGTGTGCAGTGCATCTGGTTTCGCGTATATCACATAAATGCATTTACCATTTGCTTGTGTAACTCTCATGTCTGTCATTTTGTTTTGTTGTAGAAGCTGCCGGACTTGTTTGCAGGATGGTACAGAGGCCTGGAGGGGCAGATGCGGAGGTATTTGCGGGACAGGAAATTGCGACATGTGTTGTGAGGGATGTGGTAGAAGGACTGAAACCTGAAGGCATAACTTTTTCCCACATTGAACCCAGGTCTTCACTGCAAACAGTAGATACAAGTGCTATTTTGGGTAGGTTTTACGTATTTCATTTTTTTTTTAGCTGTATGCTTTAATACAATATAATACATTTTACGGTATGGTTGTAAACTGATGAGGACGTCAAGCAAGCGAAACCATCCAGGTTAAGTGCAAGTCTAAAACATAGCAATATCGCGTTTCGCATGTTGAGTGTGTTTTATATGGAAAAGATATTTAGAAATGCATTTTGTTTTTATTTCTTTTGTTTCAGCAGATGTCTTGGCCAAAGCAAGTGATGAGGGGGAGGGGCAGGAGCAAACTAGCCATGAACTTTGTCAGCCACAAGCTACAACAGCACAAGAGCAAAACTTTTTTCCAAATTTATCATTTTCTGAGATGTTGCGTGATGACGCCGAACCTGATCCTGAATTTCTAGAGCACTTGACGACCTGTAGTGCACCCGTAACATCTCGGCAGCGGCCTATTCCATCAACAGCTGTAAGGGAGGAGGACCTTATGCAAGAGCAACAGCACCATGTCTTGGAAAGGTTTTGCGCGCTGACAGAAGAAACAAAAGGTGGTAAGTAAAATAGTTTTTATGCGATGTCCATTTCGCTGGTATTGAGCATTTGTGCAGTGGTAAAGTGTAGTGGTCAGAAAAATATCAATACCGTTAAACGAAGACATTATTGCTGGCGAGACCGCCCCCACACCCAAACGGCTTGTTTCACAAAATCGCAGGACGTAATATTGGTGTTAGTAGGGAGCTATTGCTATCGGTCTGTCCGTTCGTCTGTCCGTAAATTTTTTTGTCTGGGCGATATCTCAAAAACTATTTATCGGAGCTTCACGAAACTTTACAGGAAGAAAGTATATATAGTGTAAATGTGCAAACACCTGTCCGCCGCTTCATCCGTTGCACCTTGTATGTTGTTTTTATCCGGGCGGTATTTCAAAAGAGTAACTGGACCACAGTGATGTAGCTGTTATTGGCTGAAGGCTCTGCATCTCCGATGCCTATGTTTATTATTATTCAAAATTCAGTTCGTTTCACTGCAACATGTCGATACACCAGAATGAAGAAAGTGTACTTGGTGTAATTAGGGAGCTATGATGGGTTGCAACCTTCCCTCTCCTCCCCTCACCCCGCCCCTTTCTCAAAGAAAAAAAAATAGATTGAACTCAGTTTCAGCGCTCACCTCTTGGTACCCTTAATCTGGAGTCTGCTGTGGTTTTTTTTCAAAATTCAGTTCGTTTCACTGCAATATGTTGATACACCAGAATCAAAAATGTGTACTTGGTGTAATTAGGGGGCTACGATGGGTTGCAACCTTCCCTCTCCCCCCCCCCCCCTCACCCCGCCCCTTTCTCAAAGAAAAAAAAATAGATTGAACTCAGTTTCAGCGCTCACCTCTTGGTACCCTTAATCTGGAGTCTGCTGTGGTTTTTTTTTTTCAAAATTCAGTTCGTTTCACTGCAATATGTTGATACACCAGAATCAAAAATGTGTACTTGGTGTAATTAGGGGGCTACGATGGGTTGCAACCTTCCCTCTCCCCCCCTCACCCCGCCCCTTTCTCAAAGAAAAAAAAATAGATTGAACTCAGTTTCAGCGCTCACCTCTTGGTACCCTTAATCTGGAGTCTGCTGTGGTTTTTTTTTTCAAAATTCAGTTCGTTTCACTGCAATATGTTGATACACCGGAATCAAAAATGTGTACTTGGTGTAATTAGGGGGCTACGATGGGTTGCAACTTTCCCTTCCCCCCCCCGCTCACCCCGCCCCTTTCTCAAAGAAAAAAAAATAGATTGAACTCAGTTTCAGCGCTCACCTCTTGGTACCCTTAATCTGGAGTCTGCTGTGGTTTTTTTTTCAAAATTCAGTTCGTTTCACTGCAATATGTTGATACACCAGAATCAAAAATGTGTACTTGGTGTAATTAGGGGGCTATGGTGGGTTGCAACCTTCTCCCCCCCCTCACCCCGCCCCTTTCTCAAAGAAAAAAAAAGATAGATTGAACTCAGTTTCAGCACTCGCCACTTGGTGCCCTAAATCTGGAGTCTGCTGTGGTTTTTTTTTTTTTAAATTCGGTTCGTTTCACTGCGACATGTTGATACACAACAATGTTTATTTTTTAACCAAAAAGTGCGATATGAGGTTTAGCATTTGCAGTTAATGTTATTAACAAATTGAAGTAACCAGCTCATGATGCAAACATATGAGAGGGGGTTACATTCGCTGTGGTATGGTAGTATTTTGTCCTACTTGTGTAAAAATGACTTGCTTTGCATTTGCCATGATTTCTTTGTCTGAATTTCAGTGCTATTTTAGGTTAATATATTTATTGCAGAGGCGGGAAAAGATTGTGATCCTGAGGTGTTCGAGGTGTCCCTAAGAGAGGTCATTCCGTTAGAACCGAATGTTGAACAACACGTCTCAGATTCATCGGTATTAAGTTCTCCCGTACCAATGGCTCAGATAGAAAACAGTTCTCCCGTATCAGTGGCCCAGATAGAAAAGCCAAAGAGTTTCTCACTGCGAATTCGCCCTAAACAGAAAAGGCTACAGCCCCAGTCCGATGAAAGCTCTTCCGTCGATCGTGACCATGATTCAGACTACGTACCCACTCCAAAAAAGAAAAGGCTCTCAGGAAAAAAACATAAATTTAGTTCAAGTAGCAGTGATGAGGAGTCTGATGAAGCCCCTATCACATCAACTCCACGAAAGGCAGCGAAAGCAACGGTTCGCAGACCAGCAGTGAAAAGTAGCCAGAGATCAGGTGCAAAAGCAATAGTTCGCAGACCAGCAGTGAAAAGTAGCCAGAGATCAGGTGGCAAACACAGTCAATTGAAAGCCTCATCGGCGCCAGAGAAAGACAAAAGAGGGAGACAGAAATATCTTACAAAGTCGGAGTTACAGCCCAAGTCCGTCAGAAGCTCTGGCCACGCTCATGATGGTGATTCAGACTCCGTACCCACTGCGAAAAAGAAAAGGTTACCAGGAAAAAAACATACATTTACTACAAGTAGCAGTGAGTCTAATGAAACCCCTGTCACAACTCCAGGAAAAGCGGCGAAAGCAACGGTTCGCAGATCAGTGAAAAGTAGCGAGATCTCAGGCGACGAACACGGTCAGATGGAGGACCCATCGGTGCCTGTTGGAGAAAAAGACACAACAGAGGGACCGATGTTTAGTTCAAGTACCGACAGATCCGAATCTACGCCCGTCACATCGACCCCAATGAAATCACGTCGCAAGTCAGCGAAACGAACGGTTTCAACACCATCAGCTTTAAGAAGCGAAACCTCGGATACAGAACCAGCTACTGCAATTGAATCTTCAACGGTAGCAACTGCGGATAGTGATTTCGATCTACCAAGACTGGACCCAGCCAGTAAAAAAAAGCATTGTTGTTTCTTCTGTCACAAATTGATTGCACGTGTAGCCGAACATTGCACAGGCGTCCATCGAAACGAAGACGAAATAAAAGTTATAAAAGAAATCAAAGACAAGCGTTGTCGTGCATTGGAATGGGATAGAATTCGAAAATTGGGAGATTATTGGTACAACAAACAGGCCAAAAAGAAAGGGTTGAAAGACTTAATTGTCAAATACCGAAACACCATGAGGAAGAGGGAGAAAGCGACTGAAGAAAAAGAGTACCTGTTGTGTCCATACTGCAAGGCAATGATAACGAAAGAAAACTTCGCACGTCATCAAAGGAGGGAATGTAAGCAAAATGCAGATCGACGGGAAAAAGGAGAGAAAATTGATACGCCCGAAAAAACTACGCGAAAACGACTTGTTCCTGAGGCAAGAGCTAAAATGATGCAAGTGGACACCAAGTCTGAATCTGTTAAAAAGGCTTTGGCACGCATGCACCCGTGTCATACGACGGAGATCATAAAGAACGACAAGTTGCTGCTAGAGCTGATGGAATTTTTATCCGATAAACATGGTCATATGTCGAAGGCGCAAAGTATGATAACACAACCCGTCATAGCTTTGGCAAAGTTACTTAAGCTGTGTCGCGAGAAATATCCCGATGTTTTCGTAAGCAGTGAAGACCTAGTCCACCCTGGCCACTACAGGCTAATGGAGAGCGTTATTAAAATGTCCCAGGACGAAGGACCAGCATCACAAGAAGAATTCAGCCATCCATCGGCGGTTATGAGATTAGGAGGAACTCTAAGAACCCTTGCAACCGAATACGAGATGCATTGCCTACGAAATGGAGACTACTCGAAAAACAAGATTGCCTCTGTGTTCCATTCTGTGCTCGATCGTTATTACACATGTTTGTCCAGACGAGCTAACTTCCTGCTAAAGCGACGAAAATTTAACAAGAGAAAAATTCTGCCAATGTTTCAAGACATTGACAAGTTTTTCCAACACATATCGAACAGAATGAAGGTACTTCATACGAAACCGGCGAAAGAAGACATCTATAGGGAAGTCGTGGTGTATACCCTCGCACAGGTGATAATGTTCAACAGAAAACGCAGTGGTGAGGTCGAAAGGTTGCTATTGAAGGATTTAACTGACGGTCTGAAAATTTCATCAGAGCCAGATCCCGAATATCTAGCGGGAATGCAGGAATTCGAAAAGCAGTTGGCAAGCAAATTGATCAGGATTGAGTTCTTGGGGAAATGCTCTAGACGAATATCGGTGCTGTTAACAAACGATATGCACGAAAACATCAAGCTGCTGCTGAAGCTACGCGAAAAGTACGTCCACAAGAACTCGGTTTATGTCTTTGCACGTCCCGGAAATTATAACACACCGATGGAGGGGCACGTCGCGGTAAAAAAGGTAGCAGTGGAAGCAGGCCTTACCGACTTGAACATTTTTAATTCAACAAACATGCGAAAACACCTTGCAACGATGTCGCAAGTGTTAAACTTGCCGCACGTAGAGCAGGACTTTTTGGCAAATTTCATGGGTCACGACATAAGGGTTCATAGGGATTACTACAGATTACCGGTCGACATTGTCGAAAAGAGTAAAGTGGCACAGGTCCTCATTGCCATAAACAGTGGGAAGCCAAGGGAACCATACCAACAAACGGGCTACGAAGCGTTGCCGGATGTGGAAATTGGCGAGGTGACTGCACAGGGTGGACCAACGGAAAGTAGGTTTATGTTGCACTTTACGTGCAAAATGTACTTCAAAATTTGTAAGAAAATTTGAAAAGTATAGTTAGCTGACTTTGTAACAGGGAGATGTTAAAAAACCCAAAAAATGTTTTAAGATGTGTGTGTTTCAGTACGTTTATTTTCCTACTTTTTTCGACCCCGTTCCCATGTATGTTTTACAGCTGAGAAGATTTGAAGTAACACACAGTTCAGTTTGGCGCGAAAATGACGTGTATATGTAATTGGGAGTTAATTTGATACCCGTCTATGCTGTTCGCAGGTGATGTTGAAGAATCAGACGGAGAGGGAGAAGTGGACGTCATAAGAGAGACGGAGCAACGACTGCTGGGTAAGAAACCTATTAATCGGATTTCGCTTGAATTGTGCGTAAACAGTCAGGAGTAAAGTTGTGTAAGATGATAAAGGGGTGATATTTGTAATGACTATTTCATTAAACGTTTTTTTTTTATTATTTTTTTTTAAACATTGTTCAGAATGTAATTATCATTTACAAGGCTGTACAAAACATGAGACAGTAGTAATAAAATGTGTGACCTTTGAATTTCGCAGGTTTTTGGTACTGCTGCAACTCCGCCAATGTTATTTATAACAAAGTGGCATTTTTTTATGTTTTTACAGGCGATCAAGCAACTCGTCCCCACTTCAGTGAAGTTGAAGTGGCTCTCATGAAGACCATATTCAAGAAAGAATTACACCACAGAGGTAGTCTTCCAACGTTAGATGAAGTGGAGGATCGAGTTCGAGACGAGGAAATGTTACTGGGTCGTTCTGTGAGAGAAATCTTCAATTTCCTGAAAGCGCAGAAGAAAAAAAGTACCAAAGCAAAAAAACAACAAACAGCAGCTCCTTCCGCTCCTGCTCCACCGACCGCTGATGCTTCAGACGATAGTTCAGGTACAAGCATACAAGCAAAAATATTAAAGAAAGATGTACTTCACATTTCGCATGGAGTGAGAGACTAAGAAAATTTTAGTGTAGATGAATATTTAACATTGTTTTTAATTGTATGTTGTTGACCCTTCACTATGTATAATTAATTTCTCTTGCATATAAGCAAAAACATTGCATTTAGACGTGTTCATTTATGTTTTTCTTTCAGACGAGGTGGAATATGAAATTCCTTTGCCTGTCACCTCAGTATCATCACTTATGAAAAAGAAACGGAAGAAATCCGGTCACAGCCGCAGGTCAGAGAGTCCCAAGAAAACTAAAGGTAGGATTTAACAGAAAGCATTCGGTTCACATAAATTTTAGGTGGTACATTTCGCGTGGTTCTGTTAATAGCGTTGCGAAAACTATATTGAATGTAACGTGTGCTTTCGCAAGAATTGACAGTTCATTGCACTTACATTTTATAATCTCGCCTTATCTTTTGCAATGCTCGACACTTAATGTAAACTCACAAATTTATTTTGCTAGATACACATGTTTTACACTTGTGCAAATTATTTTACAGGTTCGAGTAGGCCGTGGACAACAGAGGAAAAAGAGGCGGTGCATAAACATTTCCAAGGCCACATTGACCGATACAAGCCGCCAACGATGAAAGAAATCAAGTCCTGCCTTTCAGAGGAAAGTGATATTTTAGGACACAGGAACAAAGTTCAGTTGCGGGCATACCTTTCAAATTTGTACAAGAGAAATAGAAAGGCGGAAGAAGCTTCAGATCCGTTTAAAAAATAAGAAAATATTTTGGGGACATTTCGCTGTGATATCATGTTTGTGGTATTCTGTTTTGGTTTACACAAGTGCGGGGAGTTTTCTTTTTAACTGTCAGTTCGAAAGTTCTCTGTTCGGAGTGACCAATTTCAAAGTTTATGAACGTTGTGAGATTGGGTAGTACGAGTAAATAATATGTGACAGAGTCTCAAAACTTGCAAATTTTGCTGATGTTTCTGTGAGTAAGAACATTTTGGTGTTCGCACATTTCGCATGGTTGTGTACGTACATTTGGCATGTCAATTCGAAAGCTTTAACTGTGTTAATTGCAGGCAACTTTTCTCACACCAAGTGTGACTTTGATACGTACAAAACCATGCGAAATGTGCGAACACCAAAATGTTCTAATTCACAAACATCGGCAAAATTTATTTTAATTTGTAAGGGAGGGGGGCTGTGCTGTGACGTTCAAGTCTTACCTTGGCACGGGGTTCGTGTGTGGGACTAACTGTGTAACTCGAGTGGGAAGGGAAAAATGTTGAAGACGCAAAGCGCACGGTAGCGGAGTAGAAAGGATAAATATACACTTCCTTCGTTGCTATTCATTGTATAACATGTTTTTTATGCTTATGTTTCTGTCGTTGCATTTTCTGGCGGTGAAACGTGATGTCTTCCATGGTGTTAGTAATGTCAGTGTTTTCATGGTAACACTGGACGTAGTGTTGTAAGTCGGCATCGGGGGCCATCGGTTGTGGCGTTATTACTTAAACTCGTGCGGTTGGTTTAAACAAAGCACTTGCTAGGTAGACAGGAAAAGGTGTATTGACAAACATACTCATTTAATATTGGGGGTGGGTGGGTGGGATTGGTGGTAGGGGATTGTCGATTTATCAAGAGCTTTCAAAAATTACGGGGCAGGTTTTTTCGTTTTCCAGTATTAAGTCAGGACACCTGTCTTTATGAAATCATGCTGTTTGACCCAGCGAGTATTTGTTTTAATTTGTTTTTAGTTTCGCTGTCAGAAAGCGTACTTGTTAGAAATGAAAGTAAGGGAGGGGGGCTGTGCGGTGACGTTCAAGTCTTACCTTGGCACGGGGTTCGTGTGTGGGACTAACTGTGTAACTCGAGTGGGAAGGGAAAAATGTTGAAGACGCAAAGCGCACGGTAGCGAAGTAGAAAGGATAAATATACACTTCCTTCGTTGCTATTCATTGTATAACATGTTTTTTATGCTTATGTTTCTGTCGTTGCATTTTCTGGCGGTGAAACGTGATGTCTTCCATGGTGTTAGTAATGTCAGTGTTTTCATGGTAACATGAAGCTTCAGATCCGTTTAAAAAAAAGACGCTATTTCGGGACCATTTCGCTGTGATGTCATGTTTGTGGTATTCCGTTTTGGTTTACACAAGTGGGGGGAGTTTTTTTTGTATCAGTTTTTCCATGCAGTTCACTGTTCTTATACGAAGTGACCGACTTCATATTTATGAACGTCACGGGTCTGAGTAGTACGGGCAATTTTCATATAACGGGGTCTCAAAACCTGCCAAATTTGCCGAGGTATTAAGAAGTGTTTTGGTTCGTACATTTCGCATGGTTATGTGCGGTCGCGTATCAGGTTTCAGAGTGTTATTTGTATTTGATTTTTCTCGTTTACAGTGACAAACTGTAAATTTATGAAAGTGGCGTTGATGGATAGTACGGATAAGTTTCATGTGACAGGGTCACAAAAGGTGCAAAGTTTGCCGATGTATTTAAAAAAGAAATACTTGCGTCGTAGATTTCGCGTGGTTGCACTGCATTTCGCATGGTTGTAGATGTGTGCGTACATTTCGCTTGTCAGTTCGAAAGCATTAGCTGTGTTATTTGCAGTTCACTGCTCCTATAAGAAGTGGCCGACTTTAAATTTATGAGCGTTGCGAGATGATGTAGTACGAGAAAATGATATGTGGCAGGGTCTCAAAACTTTACAAATTTTGCTGATGTTTCTGTGAGTAAGAACATTTTGGTGTTCGCACATTTCGCATGGTTGTGTACGTACATTTGGCATGTCAATTCGAAAGCTTTAACTGTGTTAATTGCAGGCAACTTTTCTCACACCAAGTGTGACTTTGATACGTACAAAACCATGCGAAATGTGCGAACACCAAAATGTTCTAATTCACAGAAACATCGGCAAAATTTTCGAAGTTTGAGACCCTGTTACATACATGGTTGTGGACGTACATTTCGCATGTGATATTTTAGGACACAGGAACAAAGTTCAGTTGCGGGCATACCTTTCAAAATTTTACAAGAAAAATAAAAAGGCGGATGAAGCTTCAGATCCATTTAAAAAAAAAATAAACTGTTTTGGGGACATTTCGCGGTGATGTCATTTTTGTGGGATTCTGTTTTGGTTTACACAAGTGGGAGGAGTTTTTTTTTTTTGTATCAGTTTTTTTTCCATGCAGTTCACTGTTCTTAATCGAAGTGACCGACTTCTAATTTATGAACGTCACGGGTCTGGGTAGTACGGGCAATTTTCATGTAACGGGGTCTCAAAACCTGCCAAATTTGCCGAGGTATTAAGAAGTGTTTTGGTTCGTACATTTCGCATGGTTATGTGCGTTCGCGTATCAGGTTTCAGTGTGTTATTTGCATTTGATTTTTCTTGTATAAAGTGACAGACTGTAAATTTGTGAAAGTGGCGGTGATGGATAGTACGGATAAGTTTCATGTGACAGGGTCACAAAAGCTGCCAATTTTGCCGATGTATTTAAAAAATAAATACTTGCGTCGTAGATTTCGCGTGGTTGCACTACATTTCGCATGGTTGTAGATGTGTGCGTGCATTTCGCTTGTCAGTTCGAAAGTATTAGCTGTGTTATTTGCATTTCACTGCTCCTATAAGAAGTGGCCGACTTTAAATTTATGAGCGTTGCGAGACGATGTAGTACGAGAAAATGATATGTGGCAGGGTCTCAGAACTTGCACATTTTGCTGATGTTTCTGTGAGTAAGAACATTTTGGTGTTCGCACATTTCGCATAATTGTGTACGTAAATTTCGCTTGTCAATTCGAAAGCTTTAGCTGCATTATTTGCAGTCCATTTTTCTCACACCAAGTGGCCGAATTAAGTACGTACAAAACCATGCGAAATGTGCGAACACCAAAATGTTCTAATTCATAGAAGCATCGGCAACATTTTTGAAGTTTGAAACCCTGTTACATACATGGTTTTGGACGTACATTTAGCATGTGATATTTTAGGACACAGGGACAAAGTTCAGTTGCGGGCATACCTTTCAAATTTTCACAAGAAAAATAAAAAGGCGGATGAAGCTTCAAATCCGTTAAAAAAATAAACTGTTTTGGGGACATTTCGCGGTGATGTCATGTTCGTGGGATTCTGTTTTGGTTTACACAAGTGTGGGGAATTTTTTTTTTTTTTTTGTATCATTTTTTCCATGCAGTTCACTGTTCTTATACGAAGTGACCGACTTTTAATTTATGAACGTCACGGTTCTGGGTAGTACGGGCAATTTTCATGTAACGGGGTCTCAAAACCTGCCAAATTTGCCGAGGTATTAAGAAGTGTTTTTGTTTCGTACATTTCGCATGGTTATGTGCGTTCGCGTATCAAGTTTCAGTGTGTTATTTGCATTTGATTTTTCTTGTATAAAGTGACAGTCTGTAAATTTATGAAAGTGGCGGTGATGGGTAGTACGGATAAGTTTCATGTGACAGGTGACAAAAGCTGCCAAGTTTGCCTATGTATTTAAAAAAAATAAATACTTGCGTCGCAGATTTCGCGTGGTTGCATTACATTTCGCATGGTTGTGTATGAGCGTACATTTCGTTTGTCAGTTCGAAAGTTCTCTGTTCGGAGTGACCAATTTCAAAGTTTATGAACGTTACGAGATTGGGTAGTACGAGCAAAAGGTATGTGACAGAGCCTCAAAACTTGGAAATTTTGCCGATATTGCCGTGATTAAGAAAATTTCGGTGTTCGCACATTTCGCATGGTTGTGTGCGTACATTTCGCATGTCAGTTTGAAAGTTTTAATTGTGTTATTTGCAGTTCACTTTTCTCATACTAAGTCACCTACTTTAGTACGTACACAACCATGCAAAATGTGCGAACACCAAAATGTGCTTATTTACAGAAACATCGGCAAAATTGTCAAAAGTTTGAGACCGTGTCACATGCATGGTTGTTATACGTTCATTTCGCATGATTGTGTATAAACGTGCATTTCGCTTGTCAGTTTTACCTGTTATTTGCAGTTCACTGTTCTTATACGAAGTGACCGACTTTAAATTTATGAACGTCGCGAGAAGGGCGTACGCGCAAACGTGACATTGTCTCAAAACTTGGAAAATTTGCCGATGTTTCCGTGATTAAAAAATTTTGGTGTTCGCACATTTCGCATGATTTTGTACGTACATTTCGCATGTCAGTTTGAAAGTTTTAATTGTGTTATTTTCAGTTAATTTTTCTCATACGAAGTCACCGACATTAACTTTATGAACGTCACGAGAGGGGTAGTACACCCAAGTTGTGTTGCATGGTCTCTAAACTTGCAAATTTTGTGCATGGTTGTGTACGTACATTTCGCAAGTTAGTTTGAAAGTTTCTGCTGTGTATTTTGTTTTCTTTAGGAAGCTTTTATGTGGTTTATATCTCATTGCCTCACGTTTTTTTCGGCCTATCATTAATTTTTAAGTAGTGTACATAACACTGAGCTTGAAAATCAGATAGAGTTGGTTATTTACACAAGACGGTTATATCAGTGAAGGATTTTGTTGTATTATTTTTCCTGTATTTTGGTTATATTTTAAAAGAGTTTTGGTTTTAAACATTCATCTGTATAAATCTGTATTTTGTTTTTAAACAATTCATCTGTATAATATAAATCTATGTTTTTAAACATTCATCTGTTTTAATATCTTTTGTGCTGCTCTTCAATATTTTGTAAATCTTCAATTAATGTTAAATAGTTTATGTATAGAAATGAAAGAAAATAAATATTACATTGGGATTATGTAATAAATAAAATAAAAGGTGTAAATAAAAGAAAACAAACTCTACGCTTGTTTGGCTTTTATTTAGTGTTTCCCTAATACTCTTTTACAGAAAGCACGTGGCCTTTGTTTATAAACAAAATCGGTTTGTTTACATTTTTTACACAGTCTCGATTCACATCAAACTTATAGTTGCAGATATCAAAAAATGGTGTAAAATATGCAAATTATGTAAACAAAATATTCCGTTTCGCAGGGTTCATGCTTTGTTAAATTTCTCTCAATCTGTTGTCTTTTCTATATTTTCGCTTTCGGAATTGAATGTAAAAAAAATCTACCGAGATTTTCATATACAACTTATGTCTGAAAAGTCCCTAATAACGAAGTTAGATTTTTGGCGTACATTTCGCGAGTTGGAGAAGAAATCGCGATTCGTCGTTAGTTTCCCGACGTAGCTGTATATGTGTCTGTGTGTGTGTGTGTGTGTGTGTGTGTGTCAGTCTGTTGTGAACAAAGTGTTGTGTGCAAGATATCTCGAGAACGAAACGTCGGATCAACTTCAAACTTGATCGAATTATTCCTTGGTAAGGTCGGACGGTTCTATCAACTTTTGGCGCATGTCAGGTGATTAAGGCAGGCGTATGACGTCATTACGTAAAAATCTTGTGTGCAAAATTTCTCAGTCGCTGAACATCGGAGAAAGTTGAAACTTGGTGGGGTTGTTGCTTGGTTGGTCCGAAAGATGCTGTAGATTTTTTTCGCGAGTAGAACGAACGAATGCGGCGTATGACGTCATCACGTAAAATATGTATATATTTTGAACAAGATCTTGTGTGCAAAATATCTGAACATCGGAGAAAGTTGAAACTTGGTGGGGTTGTTGCTTGGTTGGTCCGAAAGACGCTGTAGATTTTTTTCGCGAGTAGAACGAACGAATGCGGCGTATGACGTCATCACGTAAAATATGTATATATTTTGAACAAGATCTTGTGTGCAAAATATCTCGATAACGGAAAGTTCTATCGACTTGAAACTTTATATGAATATTCCTTGAATCAGTCGGCGGATTCTATCAATTTTTGGCGCATGTCAGGTGATTAAGGAAGGCGTATGACGTCATTACGTAAAAATCTTGTGTGCGAAATTTCTCAGCCGCTGAACATCGGAGAAAGTTGAAACTTGGTGGAGTTGTTGCTTGGTTGGTCCGAAAGACGCTGTAGATTTTTTTCGGGAGTAGAACGAACGAATGCGGCGTATGACGTCATCACGTAAAATATGTATATATTATAAACAAGGTCTTGTGTGCAAAATATCTCGATAACGGAAAGTCCTATCGACTTCAAATTTTATATGTATATTCTTTCGGTCAGTCGGACGGTTTTGTCAACTTTTTACGCATGTCACGTGATTAGGGCAGGTGTATGACGTCATTACGTAAAAATCTTATGTGCCAAATTTCTTAGCTGCTGAAGATCGGAGAAAGTTGAAACTTGGTGGGATTGTTGCTTGGTAGGTCCGAAAGACTATATAGAATTTTATCGCGAGTAGAATGAACGAGTGCGGCGTATGACGTCATCACATAGAATATGTATATATTATAAACAAGGTCTTGTGTGCAAAATATCTCGATAACGGAAAGTCCTATCGACTTCAAATTTTATATGAATATTCCTTGGGTCAGCCGGACTGTTCTAACAATTTTTGGCGTGTCACGTGATAAGGGCAGGTGTATGACGTCATTGCGTAAAAATCTTGCGTGCGAAATTTCTCAGCTGCTGGACGCCGGAGAAAGCTGAAACTTGGTCGGATTATTGCTTGGTAGGTCCGAAAGAAACTTTAAATATTTTTCGCAAGTAGAACGAACGAAAGCGGCGTATGACGTCATCGCGTAAAATATGTATATTTTGAACCAGATCTTTTATGCGTAATATCTCGATAACGGAAAGTCATATCGACTTAAAATTTTATATGGATATTCCTTGGTTCAGTCTGACGACTGTTTCAACTTTTGACGGGTAAAAAGTTATCTGTTCTTAAAAAAAATATCTCGACATCGGAAAGTCGGATCGATTTTAAATTTGATGTAGTTATTCCTCGGATAAGTCACACGGTTTTGTTAAACATTATTAAACTCGTATAGAAAATCAAGAAAGGTGCTTAACGTCAACACCCCCCCCCCCACCCCAGCCTCCCAATTTTTGGCTGCTTTGTTATCTATGCATGGGTGTTAACTGCGCTGGGGATTTCGGAAGATTTTCCGGAAGATTCTCTAGTGTTCCTGCATTCTTTAGAAAGCTTCAAAACAGTAACAGCATTATTGTCGGTCCATTGCTATTTGTTATTGCCTGAAATTGAGCTTTTTGTGCATTTCTCATCTATGGCTGTTACGTAACGTGCCACTCAGTCAGGGGTCAGTGTCAGTTGCGGTGCATGATGGAGTCGTTATCTACGAGGTCATGGAATACTATTGTCGTATTATAGCTCTAAGCAGCTCTAGCTATTGATTTTTTTTTCGCCGCATACTTGATTAGGTTGCCAAAATGTGCTATATATAGGAGCCATGTTGTATCGATTAGCATTGTTTGCTGAAGCATTTTTCGCTATTAAATTGGGTCGTCCGATATCTTGTGTTATGAGGAGCAGCTCACCATTTTGCCAACGAAATGCTTCCCCCTTCTCCCACCGAAGTGCGTCATCTGATGCGCAGTTATGAAGAATGCCTTTCTAGTGCTATTTGGCCGATTGGAATGTGCGAAGACAAGGTAGTCTATCATGGCTATAACTACACTTAGGGTACAGACCGTTACCGTTGCCTTGTGTAAAAAGGTTAGAGTTGTGTTTATAGTCGGACCTACAGTAAATAGCTGAGCGGAGGGGCGTGTGGAGGTTGATGGTTAGCAAAAAAAAAAAAATCCCGACCGCCTTCAAGACCTGGATAAAAAGATGTAAAGTAAGAACCGTTTGTCGTGACCCCTTCCACTTTCAGGTAAAAAGACGTACGGTAAAACCTGCCTGTCTTGCCCACTTCCAGACCCGGATAAAAATGTAACGTACAGTAAAACTGCTATAGTGACCAACTTCAGATCTGGATAAGAGGGGCCTACAGTAAAACCCGTTTTAGCGACCACCTTCCAGACTCCGATGAAAAAAGATGCTCATTTATATCTGTTTCAGTGACCACCATCTGTTTGATTTATTTTGAGTTTTTTACAATGAATGAAGGTTATGTTTGCAGAAATGAATATTTTTTTCAGTTTGGGGACGGGGGGGGTCATGGGTTTAGTCGGGGAGACATTTGTTTTTGTTCACAAAAACAAGAAACTAAGTAGGTATCGATTGAAAGTGTGTAATATAAGCCTGCACTCTTATGTTTTGTGTGCACTGGCCGCTCTAGTTTATATTTTGTGTGTGTGTGTGGGGGGGGGGGGGGGGGTTGCCTATAACGGGTTACTTATCGGGTGTGGTTTGGTGCACAGGTTCGGAAGCACCTGGCCCGGCAGCGTGGCGAACTAGTGGAATCGTCGGAGGACGAGGAGGAAGTGACGCCCGCCGCGGAGAACGGTGACAGCCACGAGGAGGCAGCCACGGCCGAGATGGTCAGTCCTGGGCTCGAAGACGCGCAGCTCCTTGCCCAGCTCACCCCGCAGCTGGTGCCATTGACGCCTGGGGTGATCGCGGGCATGCCGCTACAGGCGGGCGCTCCCGTCATGATCAGCACGTCGCACGCGGCGCAAGCTGTGGCGCTGGCGCAGGCGCAGCAGGCGCAGGCTATACAGCAGGCGCAGCTCTTACAGGTACGCCGCCCCCCTTGCGCCCCTTGTGCTAATATAGGGCACGTTGTCCTCAACTCCCCGACTGCCCCCCTCCCCTTCCCCCCCCCCCCCCCCCGCTCCTTGTGCTCTGATGTGCAGGGTACGGTGAGCTCAACGATCCCGCTCCCCCCCCCCCCCCCCCCCGCCCCGCTCCTCCCACTCCGTCCCGTGTGTCATAATGTAGGGAGTAGCACCTTTTGTGTTATAACGTACATCACGGTGCTGTAAGCGCTTCCCAACCACCCCCCTCCCCCCCCCCCCCCCCCGCCCTCCTCCCATCTTTGTACTTTATTGTATATATCCCCAAGCGCTTCCCCTTGCGACCACATGTGGGATCTGTCGTGCATTCCGGCGGCTTAAAGCACTCACGAACAGGAATAGGCCTAGTAAGAAAACCGTGTCATAAGTGAGCTCGGACGACCTTGTAATGTATAAATGCGTAGTGCATGAGAGCGTTATCATTGCGGGGTCGGTATGTCGCAGGCTGCGCAGGTACAGGCGGTAGCGGCACAGCAGCAGGCGCAGGCACAGATGGCGGCACAGATACAGAACCAGCAGGCGCTGGCCCTGGCTCAGGGCCAGGTCTTCGTGCAGCAGCAGGTGGGCCAGGGCGCGCTCGTGCAGACGCCGCAAGGCCTGGTCCGGGTGCCCACAGCCGTGCAGCCGCAGGTTATCTCAGGTAGGGGTCGTCGTCACTCGCCTCCAAGCGTGCGCATCGCCGGCATGTCATCCCCCTTTCTGTGTCAGCACTGCGCGTGCTGCTAAAACATTCGCAATCATGCGGCGTGTTCATACACGATTGTATAGCGTGCCACTCGTGCCTCACATGTCACTCATACACGGAACATTTCACGTGTCACTCACACACGGAAACGTATTGACATGTCATTCAAACGCGAAACGTTTCACATGTCACTCATGGGCGGAACAGCCGGAACTTTTCACATGTCACTCATACGTGGAACGTTTCACGGACCTTCATGGGCGCAACATTTCGCATATGACTCATGGCAGAACTTTTCAGATGTCACTCATGCGCGGAATTTTCCACGTGTCACTCATGCGCGCAACTTCTCACGTGTCACTCATGTATGGAACAGTCCTTCAATGCAGCTGTGAAATTATTCCATGGTAGAAAGTTAGGAGATCGAATCCGGCTAACCGTGCCATGATGTAGTGAATAGGTAATGCCACATTTCCAGAGGAGGTTTAAAACATGAAATTGCTAGCAAACTACTTCATGGGTGGCCTAAAATGCTGTTTCGCTTCTTTAAATATGCAGTGTAGTCATTGTTAAATATTTATACCAGTGCTGTCGTAATGTTCAGACATCTGTCTGCGTTCCTTATGTGTCCATTGCGACTGTTATGTGTACGTCATGATTGATGGCGTACGTTTCACATGTGCACACAGTGTTTGATGACGTGTGAGCAGTGACCGATGACGTGTCGTATGTTACAGGTGCGCAGTTGCAGCAGCTGCAGCTACAGCGGGCAATGGCGGCGCAACAGCAGCAGAGCGCTGTTCTCATGCGAGGCGCTACCCGATGCTAGTCAGACTACCGTGCACAGGCCCATGTGATAGCGCTTTCCTCCCCCCCCCCCCCCCAACGCCCTTCGCCAGCCATGACTTAGCCATTCCCGAAAAAAACCGTAGCCGTTGGGACGTGACGTGCGCGGCTATCCACACGTTGGTGGGAAGCAGACATAAGAAGAGTTGTCTGGGCTGAAGGGGCTTGGTGTTGACCCCCCGCGTGGTGCTCAAGCAGGGGTCGACACTTGCACTGGCTAGGGGTTCGAACCCGCGCCGGAACCGATGCAGTGCAACATCTCACTGGCAAAAAACCGATTTGGGCGAAAACAGGGTCGCACGCTGCAGCTCGTGTTTCCCTGTAAAACTACACCGTTGCCTATTTTCCGGATATACCGTTGTAGTTAGCAGTAAACAGTTTGCAAATATATCATTGTTCAGATAATTACCGCTGAAAATGTTAGCCATTAGGTGCAGCAACGTGACGTAACAGTGTGACGTAACAATGTGACGTAACAGTGTAACGTGACTGTACGGCTCGGTGTACCGTACAGCTCTGCTGATACAGATTTCTGCTTCTGCTTTCCAGCATTAACTTTTAAACTGTAGTGAATACTGTTACAGAAAAAAAATATATGTACATGTGAGTAATTATAAGGTTGCTTATTAATGCATATCGTGGAGAATGTGATTCATAAATTAACATCAATTTTTTTTTCATAGCGTTTTATGTACTGCATCATCACTGTGTCTGCATTATGCCAGAATGTATTCAGCTAATGTTAACGTCAATAAATCTTTTGTTTTTACTTGTATTCCTTCCGTCTACGGGAAAGCTTCTTTAAAATATCTTAAAACATCGCTTTTAAAAAAATACACTATTATGTTGTTAGAAAACGCTTTACGAATATGGAATGCAGAAAGGCGAAAGTTATTCATACCTTATGTTGGGGATTTTCTTTTCAGTTCAGCAAACAAAGCACTCGAGTAAAGTGTTCCAGCTTGGACCTGCACAATTGCATGTAGGAAAAATAAATTGAGTGTGATGGATTGTTTCTCTTAGAGCTTACGTGTACGATTTTGTTGTCATCATGAGTGGAGAAGTTTTGCAATTTATTTTATTCCCCACAGGGAATATATGCGATCGACGGCGTGTGTCTGTCGGTCGCTCTGTCATCTAGAGCTTGTTAACGCGATAACTTAAAAAACCCTGCCCTGCCACAGGATTTTAATGAAACCTGGTATCTAGCTTCTATTGGAACAAACACAGATCGGTATTGTAAATGGGCGAGGTTCGTCCAAGGAAAATGAACCAGCTGGACTTGGAAAATTTCAGCTCTTGATTGACTATTGATGGCCGTGTTAAACTGATGGGGGCCTGTGGGGAATATGTGGGCTATGCACACTGCTCTAGTTCTTTGATGCCGATTTAAACGACGCTCCATTTCTTATTTACAGTAGAAAAAGAACATTTTAGGATTTTAATGATAAAAAAAGTACCTGGGCTGCAAAATAATTTAAGATAATTCCATTTGACGTTATTATTAATAATAACAAGTCCCTGAAAGCTCTGGAAATTTTTCTCAAGAAATGATGGAAATTTACCTCGAAATTCCGGGAATTTTTGGGAGCGACAAGCGCGGGAACCCTGCAATGGAATGTCCGGTGTATTAATTATTTAAATTAGACTCGCGTTTGAAGAGTAGCATAGTTGCCTAGAAGTAGATGTAGTTTAAATACTTTGTGTTTGGGTTAACTGTATTGGAAGCGCCCGAATAAAAATGTGCAGCTTAAAGAAGATACGATTCGTAAACCGCGCTGACCGAAATCACATACCTCCCTCCACGCATCCCCCCTCCACTCAACCACCCCCCCCCCACCCACCCCTTCCTCCATCCGCCACAGCCCCACCCTTCTACAGAACAAACATTTTCATAATGTAGTAAAAAAGCGCTGCCTGGTGGTAGAGTGTGCGGTGTTTTCCTAATATTTGTCGATAGAAATCACCCAGCAGTGCGTCGAAGTTCATTCCCTGTTCATCTTGAGGAGACAGACCGGTATTTAGTTCTCTGAGCGTCTTTATCTCATCACCTGAGTGTTGAGTTATCCGTGCGCGTTGCGGTCGTTTTAATCTTGTTATCGTATGGCTTTCGCTTCTTGTGATTTCATTTATGCACCTTTTGTTCTTCTGTTTTATCCTTGTTAGATTGTACATATGCGTGATCATATTTATATTGCAATATGTAGTTGACACAACATAAATAAAAGCTATGCAAAACCGTGAATTTGTTATTTTTATTGTCAGTGCTTGGGTAGTCAAATTTGCCAGGCTTAGTTTGCCAACGGAAGAATTTTAACGAAAAAAATGTTGATGGAGCAGAAATATCTCACCATCAGTTTTGATCGGTTTGCTTTCAAATAGTGTATGAATATTCATAAACTCAGTTATCTCTTGAAAAAAAACTGGCTGTATTTTTTTGTAATCAATTTTCAGAATACTAACGCCATAATTTTGATTTTATGGCCTTTTGCGTGAATGTTCTTCAGTCCGCTGTTTGAAAGAAAAAGCTTTAGCGACTCCTCAAAAACTGGCCAAACACCGGCATTTTTCCCAGCCGACTATCTTTTCTGGGCTATACTTCTGGCTTGTATTGCATTTGCTGGCCCAATGCTGAGGAGAAATGCAGATTTTGTCACAATTGTAATGGCTAACCATTTGCGGCTGGGCGGTATGTCCACAACTTCCTTTCTATTTTTTTTTTTTTTTTTTTTTGGTAGCCAATTCTCAAAACACTTCTTCCACAACATTGACTGGAATGATTTTAAATTTTGTATTAATATTTCTCAGGTAGTCATTTCTTGAAAATTTGCTTATTTTGGCGACTCGCCAAAAATTGGCCAAATGGTTGAATTTTTTATTTTTTAGTCAGTTATCAGAATGCTCCTCCCACAGTTTTAACTGGATAGCGTTCAAATGTTTCACGATGTTCTGCATGTCCTCCCTTGCAAAATTACTTTTTGATGATCTTTGAAAAATTGGCCACATTTTTTAAAATTTTTGGAAACCCATTTTCAAAATGCTTCTTCAATTTTGACAGGATTGCTTCGAGTTTTTCTATGAATATTCCTGAACAGTCGTGATTTAAAAAATTACCATTTTGGTAGTCCATCAAGAATTGGCCAATGACAGCATTTTAAAAGTTTTTTGAGCTATTTCAAAACTGGGTGGCCACCTGCAGTTTTGGTTGGTTTGCTGCCAACATTCCAGAAGAATGTTTTTCAGATCGTCTTTTCTGTGAAATTTTCCTTTTTTTTTGTGATTCCCCAAAAATTGGTTCCCAAGCAAACAAACCCCTTTTTGCAATGTGACCAACACGTCAAAATACTTTCCTTGGGACCCTGCACTAGGCGGTATTAGTTTACTGACAATTGCGATCACAAAGAATCTCAGTAGAAATGATCGAGCACTAAACATGGAATCCCATCGACTGCTACAACAAGTAAACTAACTGGTGAGCATTCAGTTCTTGAATTTTGTCTTCTGAGGTATTTCCAATGTGCAAGTAAATGTGATATTTACCATAAAGTTTCTGGTTTTTTTATATTATAAAAAAAGAAAAGAAAACAACATTAACAAAAAAAAATGCCTGGTAGAAATTAATCCACAGAGCAAAAGAACCCTTGGTTTCATCAGAAGGTATATTAAATGGACGGGTTTGTTTGCCTGGTGACGTTTATTTGCACATACATGGCCGTGCACGAAAATTGTGAGGGGGGGGGGATGTGGGGGGCGTTGTTTGCGAGGTTGCATGGTCTGCCCCAAACGCCGGCATTTCAACAGTTTTAGGGATACAGTTTTTTTTTCAAAATGGTTTTTCTACCCAGTTTTAGTCAGATTGCTTTAATTTTTAAGGGTTAAGTGGTCCAAGGCTAGATCTCTCCTAGAAATTTCTTTTTTTGGTTGATCCATCACTTTTGACCAAATACCAGTATTTAAAAATTTTCCAGCAACCAGTTTATAAAATGCACCTACCACTGTTTGTTCGAATTGCTGTCCGATTTTATACGAATAACCCCTAATCGTTCCTCTCTGGAAAAAAGCACTTGGTCATCAAACAAGCCTTTTGATTTCGGCAAGTCACAATGCCTTTGGAATTCTTTTTTAAAGAGGAAATGAACGGGTTATCTGATAAATGGAGTCTGGTAGCTGCTTTCATAATAAGCTGTGCGTAAGCAAGGCTCCCAAGCAATTTCTGAACATATATAGAGAAATTGTAAGAGTTCAATAAATGCTTTGTCTGCAAAAGTAAGATCGTAAATTTCTCATGAAGACTGGAACCAGACAAGGCGTATTTCTTACTAATATTTAGTCTACAACCGAGGCTTTATCCCGCGGAAGGGAGCAATAAGTTTGGGTGTTGTTCCATCATGATAATTTGTTTCTTGTGATATTTGGTATATAGATGGCTTTCCGTGGTTGGTGGATAAAATCAGCCACCTGGACCTAATTTCAAAGTCACAACGACCACCATCTTGGATTTTCTCTCGAAATTTCATATTAGCACGATAAAACAAACAAACAAACAAAAAATACTTGGCTGATCATCACTAAATTTTAGAGAATGCTAAGCCGTTTCGTAAGTGCTGTCAGTGTTTATTTCAGGATCGATCAGAAAAACCAAAATGGCGTCAGCCGCCATCTTGGATTTTTCTCACAATTTCTTGAAAATATGAGAAATCATAAATAACTTCAGGCATCGTCACCAAATGTGATGCATAAGTGAGCCAGCTGCATTTACGATCGCTAAACCAATGGGTTAGCCCATAACTCAGTCAACAAAATTATCTTTGTGGTTGAAGTCAATTATAAACCTTTCGGTTAACTTCTGTGAAAGTAACGAAAGTCAGTCAAACCCGGAAGTGAGCCATTATCTCGAAAACGGTTAGAGCGATTCTGAGCTTATTTTCGACTCTTTAGGCCTAAAAGATGATATGTAAGAGATACCTCGGTGATCTTGACCTCCTCGGCCATGATCAAAGCCAACAAAAGAACATTTTCTCGAAGACGGTTAGAGATAGAGAGGTTTTGAGCTTATTTTCGACCCTTTGGGCCTAAAAGACGATATGTAAGAGTAACCTCGGTGACCTTGACCTCCTCGGTCATGGTCAAAGTAAAAAACCGGAAGTGGGCCATGATCACGAAAACGGCTAGAAATAGAGCGATTTTGAGTTTATTTTCGACCTTTGGGCTTAAAAGGCGATATATAAGAGGTACCTCGGTGACATTGAGCTCCTCGGTCATGGTCAAAGTCAAAAACCGGAAGTTGACTATTATCTCGAAAACGGTTAGAGACAGCGCGATTTTGAGCTTATTTTCGACCCTTTGGGCCTAAAAGACGATATGTAAGAGGTTAAGAATTCAGAATCGTATTTTTTGTGACCCCCAATTGTGATTTTCGCTACTCTGTAGCGAAAACGGCCTAGTTTGACAATAATTTTAACCAATAAAGTTACACAAAATATAAACCGACACGGTGCTCCTGTTTGCCGCATGTTATGATAAATTACACGAGCGGGAGGACTGGTCCGAAAACCCCTCCGGCAGTCTGTTGCACTGAGAGCACAAAAAATGAGAGGCGAGTGCGAATAGTGCACAAGGCTGGGGGAGGGTTTTCGGACCAATCCGAACTCGAGCGTGGTTGTACTTTTCTTTCATGATTTTAGCACAGATAATTACACTTAGGGATTTGCCAAAATCCCCTTGTGTATTGAATCTGTATGAAAATTTTAGCCGCAGTTGTGGCATGTTTTTTTCCTTTTTTGAGTTTGTCCGTGGAACTAGTCAGAGGCCGCTAGGGCTAGAAAGATGAAATTTGGTTATGATAAACTTCAGTATGTCTAGTTGAGCTTCCGGTATTTTTAAAAAAAAAATCGCTTAATTTTTCAATTAAAAAACGACAAAATAAATTTGCGAAACAGGCGGCAAAAAGCTGAGAGCAGTAGTTGAAACTGGCATGATATCAGCCTCGGTGTATTGATCGCCCAACTCTCAATGAAAGCCATCACAGCATGCTTGTGTAAGTTCAAGTTGGCTGCAGCGTTTGGGTTTTTCCCAATTGCTAAAGAATGATGAAATTTGGCTCACTGATAGAGGGTGAT
Organism: Protula sp. h YS-2021; assembly: GCA_949752745.1. Taxonomy (NCBI): domain Eukaryota; kingdom Metazoa; phylum Annelida; class Polychaeta; order Sabellida; family Serpulidae; genus Protula; species Protula sp. h YS-2021. The sequence goes on along the minus strand of OX457031.1, from coordinate 21,217,457 downwards.
TAGACGCCGTAAAATCCGCATTTTTTAACCATGACCTTAGAGAACGTTTGACATCCTCGGACATGGTTAAAGTCAAAAACGGACGTTGACCATTATCTCGAAAATGGTTAGAGATAGGTGCCTCGGTCAAAGTCAAAAACCGGAACTGAGCCATTGTCTCGAAAACGGTTAGAGATAGAGCGGTTTTGAGCTTATTTTTGACCCTTTGGGCCTAAGAGACGATATGCAAGAGGTACCTCGGTGACACTGACCTCCTCGGACATGATCAAAGAAAAAACCGGAAGTTGACCATCATCTTGAAAACGGTTAGAGATAGAACGATTTTGAGCTTATTCTCGGCCCTTTGGGCCTAAAAGAGGATATGTGAGAGGTTAAGAGTTCAGAATCGTATTTTTTGTGACCCCAAGTGTAGCGAAAACGGTCTAGTTCTCTTATAAATTAGATGACCTTTACACACTTCTCTGCAGTAATTACCTGGCTATGGGGATGCCAAGTGCATATTTCCAGTAGGGCGCAGCGTGGCGTTTTCGATGCTAGAAGAGGGGTGATTACGACTTTGCGTATCTGCTGAGCGTGCTATTTCCTTTGTACGTTGATCTTATAATCATGAAATAAACCCCATAACCTCATTAAAAATGTCACGTTAAAAGGGTTTATTTGGCCAACCGTAACACAAATGCCCTAAACGCTGCTATCGTGTAGCATATGTTAACATTACTTCGGTTAACTTTCGTTTACTAACACGTGTGTTTCACGCTTCGTTTGGTTTATCGTTCAGGAATTCACTACAATTGGTCCAACGACAATTGATCTAGCGACACTTGGCTACACAGCAACGTTGTTCAGAGAACAAGGTTTGATCCCATGTTCCTGGACGCCGTGCTGCTGAGAACATTAGCCATAACCATACAGGGCTGCTCAAAACACAGCTAAAATGTTTAGCTGAGAGGTCATAAAATAAATTCCTCTAGTATACCTACAGGCGGCTAAAAACTGATTGGGCACAGGGTCATAAAAAGAACAAGCTGTGGTCATTCAAATAACTGGCAACACCTGCTACAGTGACTAAGGCTTGCCCAACAATCCGCAGGGGTGAGCACATGTTACGGAAAGACCTGTGATAACTGCTCACAGCCACATAACGTCTGGCATGACAATTTAAAGAAAAAAGTTAATAAGCAAAAATATATATACTCATTTTCCCAGACAGACAATAGTGTTAAATAAAGTGTCCCTGAGTGCTTTCCGTTATGCCTTTTAATGTCCAGAGCTTGAATGGGATTAAAACAGGTTTATCTTTCTTGCCAGTAATCTTAATCATGACTGACTCACGTTAACAATAAATCTTGTTATACTAGCGGATGTGAGGACGTTTCACCATGTCACAACCTTTCAGAAGGTCTTTGCACGTTGTTTTGCTTTCTTCGTCGCCACCAGATCGCAAGGTCTGTCCAGTGTCTTGACCAAGCTTTGACTAGACGCTAACAAACAGAGGCTGAATGGACGAATTTTCATGCCAAAAGTTTGTGATGGTGCTTGGAAACATTTATAGCACTGGGGACCAAAAATGCTACCAGAAAAACTGCTGAATCAAAAAGATACCTCCGGTGTAACAGGCTATCTTACCCCCCCCCCCAACAGCTCCCCCCTGGGGGAAGCTATACTAGGCTATCTTCCCCCCTACAGTATATTTAGCCCCACCCTCCGCAATTTGTTTTGCGTGTAAATCTGTTTTGAGAATATTTGCTCACGTAAATACATGGACTCAATTAAACTGTATTAAACTATCCTGAACTACATTTTTGGCTAAATTCAACATATTTTAAACAAAAATATAAAAAAAGGCGTCCTTGATCAGAAAGTCCTTTTTTCTCTCTTAATATCCTTTTCAGCATTTTAAGAGAGCCCAGGCGGATACTCCTGATCGCTAAGATTATCGCAAATAACATCCACATTATCCAAGAAGCGCTTTCTTGTATGTTCACCTCCAGCTTCCTTTTAGAAAGTGATACCAATAGGGAGCAAAAAATACCAGGTGTGGGGAGAGATAGACTAGTCCAGCTTCCCCCTCGGGGGAGGGGGAGGGAGATAGCTTAGTCTATCTTTCCCCGGGGGGGGGGGGCTGTACAGGGGACAAGATATACTGTTACACCGGGAAATGTTTGAGGATGAGCTTGAGAAGGACGAGCGGGTTGTGCTGACCTCGCCTCACAAGTTCTGAAGCAAATAGGTTATTGCAACGTCTGCGCAAAGGTTTAGCGAGGTTGGGTAGACTGAAGAAAATTGGTGGGGGTTGGCATCGAACCATTAACATAACAGGGTCAGAAGATGTGGTACTGACCCCTTCTTGTCGACTTTCTCCCTTCCCCCCGTCCTCCAAATAAAAAACTAGCAATTTTTCTAAATCTCTTCTAAAAATCATCAAGACCAGACTCATGAAACTAAGACCAGCCTTGGGTATTGATCAAAATGGTCTTAATTGGGGATGGTCTTATTTCTAAGATTCTCTTTACTTGGATAGAACTAGGAAGGAACTAACGAAAAGTGGTCATATTTTTTGGGTTGTCTGAATTCCAGGATGATCTTTGTGTGGGGATTTTGGCGTAAAAGATGTTTTCGGGTTTCGATTCATTACTTTTATTTTTCGATTTCTTTTTTTGCTGAAATCTAGATTATTCCAAATTTCTAGCTGAAATTAGCGTCAACATAAACTAAGTCTAATAGTTCCGTAAATCAGAATAAATATTTCTAATTATTAGTGAAACATGCTCTGATGGTTCCATTCAGTTTTATGGCTAGTGCTGTCGAGGAGTACAGAAAAAACAAGCCTCCTAAATTGTGACCTTATATGGTCAAGAATTTAGTTATATATCAGAGGCACTGTTGGACATGGGGCTTTTCCAGAATATAAATTACTTTTGGAAATTTTATGAAGTAAGGTGATCAAATGAGAGTATATAAAAAATGAACGCGAGATCCACGCCTGCAATCAGAAGACCACAAACAAACAAAACTGTGGGAATTTCATTTTAATTGGTCTTTAAATGCATTCACATGTTTAAGGATACAAAGGGACGCCAATCATTATATTTACCACATATGTGAAATCTTCCATTTTTTTCTTAAGAATAGGCCTCTTGTTTCTCAGCCACACAACGACACGATATCGTAAGCAAATGTTAGACATATGTTTTGCCCCATGTTTATCTATTTACATTGCAAAAGGATGTGGTAATTCGGTTCGCAATGGTTAACCTATATGTGTTATTCGGGGCAAGTTTGGAAATTTATGAATTTTTTAATATGGCGACCATGTGGTTGCCATATGGTGGAACTGCAGCTACCATAGATTGTTGACGTGTTATTCAGCATTTGGTTGTGACTGTGAACACAGGTTGATGGACACATTGTCAAGAATATGGCGAACACATGTGCAACATATGTTAGCTATACGATGGCCATGTGGTTTGTGTTGCAGTAGTCAGCATATGTTTCACCCCATAACAATATATGTGCGTTATCATTAGTTATATCAGGACAGAACGTCTATGTACAGACCAGCATGCCAGGGCGACATGAAATAAAATTGCCCGAAGACATATCCATTCGACTGTCGAAATCTGAAGCTATTTTTTCAATAGGGTTTTAAAATGGGATAATGTAAATATGCATTATATTGGAAAAAATCACACCTGCTGATACGAATTGTCTTCGATCATTTCCTCCGTGTCATTTGATTCTCAGCAGTTATCCCATACATACTGCATGTACTTCAGTCATGGTGTTTCACTCGCTAGAGGAACAGCCCAAACGGAAGTTGTCGGTCTGCTGGTCAGTCGTTCCTTTCATGCTTAACTTGAAATGCGTCCAGCATATAAAAGAAACGCTGTCGTCTCCCTCCATGCATACCATTCACAGATTGTTAACAGTTAACACAAGGTAAGGTTTCTTTGATTATTTTGATATGCGGAATTCACTGAATGTCCGAAAGAGTGCGGACAATTTATATTACCATAAATAAAACTGAGGTTTTACTCCTACCAAACGTGGAAAAAGAGCAAACCAGTTTATTGCATGGTGCGTGAAAGAACCTATTTTAAATGCACCAAGTTCTACTAATCCACTTGTGATCGGAATGGAGAAAATGAAGTAAACTAGAGTCTGTGGGTTTATTTGTAATTTCTCAATGGGCAGGGGAGGGGTGGTTCTGAATTGGGCGTGAAAAAATTCTGAAATATAATGCGCAGCGTGGATAGTTTCACTCCTTTGCCATGTCTGAGTTTGTTTCGAACGTTTAAAATCTACCAGGGTATTTTTTTTTGAAAATACCAGCATAATTCTGAAACTTTTATCAACGTATTTGGGCTTTGATCTCAGAAACGAATAAAAAGTTTGCTCATGTTTTCCCAAAGTTACTTTAAAAGGGGGTTTGTTTAGTAAATACTGCCATTAGAGCACTCTTACTAAATCTCTGCCTTTTTTGTTTTTATAGTTCTTGCAGCACCACTGCCTCCGTATAACTTCCATCATGTGTGACGATGACGTAGCCGCTTTGGTTGTTGACAATGGCTCGGGTATGTGCAAAGCGGGCTTTGCTGGAGATGACGCCCCAAGAGCAGTCTTCCCGTCCATTGTGGGACGCCCCCGGCACCAGGTATGTCTGTCTTCCTGTCCGTTGTGGAACACCACAGGCATCAGGTACGTCTGTCTTCCAGTCCAAAAATGTGGGTGCCCCCGGCATCGGGTACTTGTCTGGTTATATCTATTTTAATTAGAACCGGTTGGTAAACTTATCAGTGGATCAGTTGTTTTTATGAGTGTAATTGCCGGCGTGTTTGTCTGTCTTTTTTTGTTCATAGAACGCGTGGTGAATATGTGCGTGTGTGTGAGGGGGGGGGGGGGGGAGGGGGGAGGGGGGAGGTTGCATCTTTCATTACAAATCACATATCTATATACATATATATTTAAATTCTGGCTTAATGCGTCTATAACCTACTAAGGCTTTGATTTTTATGTTAAATGATAAGACTTAAAAGCGGTCAAGTGGGAATGTTGAATTTCTACACTCAAAAAAATACATATAGCGGTTCTATAAATCCCTTATTATGGCTTAATCTTTCACGTGAAGCATTTATTCGATTTTAAATACTGTATCAAAGCTTTGCTCCTTTCATGTTTGCAATAAAAATTTCGATTGCTATCACCAGAGTAAATTGAACCGATAATTTCACTCAGCTGAGCTAAATGATAATATTGGTTATCATGGCTGTGGGTACCGTGGCTGTGGTTTATTCGCCACAGGAGGAATATATGCGACCGACCGCGTGTCAGTCTGTCGGTTGGTCTGTCATCAAGGGCTTGTTAACACGATAACTTAAAAAACTGCTACAAGGATTGTAATGAACTCGGTATGTAGTTTCTATGGGAACAAACACAGATCGATATTGTAAATGGGCCAGGTTCGTCCAAGGAAAATGGACCAGCCCTTGATTGACTACTGATGACCGTGTTTACTTGATGGGGGGAGGGGGGGGGCGATGTGGGAATATGTGGGCTGTGCACACTGCTCTAGTTACCATGGTTGTGGTTACCATGGCTGTGGTTATCATGACTGTGGTTACAATGCCTGTGGTTACCATGGCTGAGTCGGTAGAATCTGCTTGCACTTCGCATGTTATTACATGTTGGCACATGGGCATGTACTTATTCCACATCGCCATTGAACATTAAAACATTTTTATGGCCCGGCGATAGCTGGAGGGCCATATAGTCAATTGACTTGTCCGTGGGTGCGCGTGTGCCTGTGTGACATAGTCGAAATTTCAGTTTATGCCTGGAAACGTCTTCTATGATGAAGTATGGTGACTTTGAGGAAATTTTTTTTCGCCCGTTGTGCGTGCGTGTGTGCAGATCAAAGACTGAGTTTTGTAGACTGAATTTGTCAGTTTTGCTTCGATCAACCTGAAACCTATATGGATTGAAAGCTTATGAAACCACTGCTTTAGACTGACGTCGGTCGGTCCGTCGGTCCGTGAGAGGGGTCCGAACATAGTTTTATATGGGTTTTGTAGACTGACCTTGTCCTAAGATTTTGCTTTAACCTGAAATCTATATGGATTGAAAGCTTGTGCTCCTCTTATTGGGCTAAGGTCGGTCGGTCCGTGACAGGGCTCCGAACATAGGCCCAAAACGCATAATTAGCTTAATTTATGGGTTTTGTAGACTGAACTTATCCTAGGGTTTTGCTTCGATCAACCTGAAACCTACATGGATTGAAAGCTTGTGAGACCTAGTTGTGCACCTCTTCGTTCGGCCGACGTTGGTCTGTCCGTCCGTCCTCCGTCCGTCCGTGAGAGAGGTCCGAACACAGGCAAATAGGCGGGCCATACGTGCTCCAACGGACACATTTCTAGTTTAAAATATCTCATGAAAGACTTTTAGATGCTTATAAAAATATCGCTTTATTGCGAGACAGTAGCTCTAACGCTTCTGATCTAATAAGATTTTTTATATACAATTATTGAATACACCACAAAAATGACAGTCATTTTATTTATTCACAGGGTGTGATGGTCGGAATGGGTCAGAAGGACAGCTACGTGGGTGACGAGGCCCAGAGTAAGAGGGGTATCCTCACTCTGAAGTACCCCATCGAGCATGGCATTGTCACTAACTGGGATGATATGGAGAAGATTTGGCACCATACGTTCTACAACGAGCTGCGTGTAGCACCGGAAGAGCACCCCGTACTTCTCACCGAGGCCCCTCTAAACCCCAAGGCCAACAGGGAGAAGATGACACAGGTATGTGCTGGTGTTTGAATGCGTGAGTGTTGAGGACTGTCAGAGCTTATTAAAAACAGGAAGACTCGTGTTCTACGGTTCAGCAAAAAGAATTGAAAAAATGTGTATATGCCACTATAGATCTTAAAATATAAATCGGCAGCAGTCTCCTAAAATTAAGCTAGATTAAACCAACATTATCCTTCATCAAGATTGCATTTATTTTAACTGGATGACTAAAACTCAAGTGAACCAAATTGGAGCCACTAATTGACAACTTATGAAAATGTTTGATTTACTATTTCCGTTCTCTTCTGTTCTTGGGGAGTGGTGGAGGTGGGTGGGAGGGGGGGGGGGGGTAGTGGCTTTCCTTATTTTTCACCGCCAGTCGGTCATTCTTCAATGAAAACAATCTTGTTAAAATGTTGTCACGCGTTATCCCAACCTTCTCTCCCAGCAACACGAAACTGAATAGCACATCGTAATTGGCAAAACTGAAAATGTGTTCTTTTAATGTGAAAACAGCATTTTCCAGGTTTATTTACAAACTAGAAGCCACGCAATTCAGAATGACATTCTTAAGTCATGATAATCTTCTACAGCTAATAGACCAGTTTGTTATTTAACCAATTGCGATGTGCTGTTTAATTTGAATGCTCTTTACCTTGTAAGTTACATTTTAGCCTTTAGATTACCTAATGTTTTATTCGATCGACTGTTTTATTTAATTCTGAAGTGTAATTATTAAGCTAAAACATGTTCCTTTTTGTATTTATAAACTGAACCCGTTGAAATTATTACGAGATGTATTTCCTTGAAATTGTCTATGGACATTGGACTAGGTGTATTCGAAATGTAAATTTGCTTTGCATAAACCTTTGAAACTTACCGTCAAAAGTGTGCCTTTTTTGGAAAAAAAAACTAGAAGTTTGACCATTGCTTTGTAGTTAAAATAGGAATGCCAAATTTGTAGGTCAAATACCTTAAAGTGACGCGATAAATATTTTCAATATTTTCTTATTGTGGTATTTAGTTTGTTCTAGTGATTTTGTTTGTTGCTTACAGATTATGTTCGAGACCTTCAACTCGCCAGCCATGTACGTCGCTATCCAGGCTGTCCTCTCACTGTACGCCTCCGGTCGTACGACTGGCATCGTGCTCGACTCCGGTGACGGTGTCTCTCACACTGTCCCCATCTACGAGGGCTATGCTCTACCGCACGCCATCATCCGTCTGGATCTGGCAGGCCGTGACTTGACCGACTACTTAATGAAGATCCTGACGGAGCGTGGCTACAGCTTCACGACCACCGCCGAGCGCGAGATTGTCAGAGATATCAAGGAGAAGTTGTGTTACGTCGCTCTCGATTTTGAACAGGAAATGCAGACGGCTGCGAGTTCATCAAGCTTGGAGAAGAGCTACGAGTTGCCTGATGGACAAGTAATTACCATAGGCAACGAGAGGTTCAGGTGTCCGGAGACGCTTTTCCAGCCGTCCTTCATTGGCATGGAATCTGCTGGTATCCATGAAACTACCTATAACAGCATCATGAAATGCGATGTTGATATCCGTAAAGACTTGTATGCCAACACAGTACTGTCCGGTGGCACTACAATGTACCCGGGTATTGCCGATCGTATGCAGAAAGAGATCTCGGCACTGGCTCCACCCACCATGAAAATCAAGATTATCGCACCACCGGAGCGGAAGTACTCCGTATGGATCGGTGGATCCATCCTGGCTTCTCTGTCCACCTTCCAGCAAATGTGGATCAGCAAGCAAGAGTATGACGAGTCCGGACCTTCCATTGTGCACAGAAAATGCTTCTAAATTCTTGCCTGGCTTCTTTTTTTTTGTTGGACATTTGCTCGTTTTCTGTTATGTAGAATTTCTAGTGGAGAGGAATCAAATAAGTTTGAAGCTGAAATTGTGGAAAATCTAGCATAGTAGAACTGTAATGCTCATTCACTCTTGCTGGCAAATATTTTCTATCGTTTCAAATTGCACTTTAAATATGTTTAAAAATATCAAATAAAAAAATATTAAAACCAACGTTAGATCTCATTTTTATTAGCCCTCAGCCAATATTGGCTGAAGGCTATTGCTATGGCCGTGTCCGTCCGTCCGTCTGTCCGTCCGTTAACACTTACCTTGTGAACACGCTCTAGCCTACAATTTTTTGCCAATCGCTTAGATATTTTAAATATAGCTTGTATATGGACCAATGAAGATCCCTATTGTTTTTGAGCCATATCCGACCAAGGACAGTGGCTCAGCTGGACTTGGAAATTTTCTTATTTGTACCATAATCAAGTTTGCTTAACCTGTGGTTTGTGAACACTCTCTAGCCTACAGTTGTTTACCAATTACTACGATATTGCGGATATAGCTACTATATGGAGCAATGAAGATCCCTATTGTATATGAGCCATATCCGAGAAAGTACAGTGGCTCAGCTGGACTTCGAAATTTGCACATTTCTACCAATAACAGGTTTGGTGACATGTGGCTTGTGAACACTCGCTAGCCTACAATTCTTTATCAATTAGTAAGATATTTTAGATATAGCTAGTATATAGACTAATAAAGTTCCCTATTGTTTATGAGCCATATCCAACTAAGGACAGCGGCTCAGCTGGACTTGGAAATTTTTTTATTTGTACCATTATCAAGTGTGCTCAACGTGTGGCCTGTGAACACTCCATAGCCTGCTATTCTTTACCAATTACTAAGATATTTCGGATATAGCTACTGTATGGAGCAGTGAAGATCCCTATTGTTAATGAGTCATATCGTAACAAGAACAGCGGGCTCAGCTGGACTTGGAAATTTTTTATTTGTACCATTATCAAGTTTGCTTAACATGTGGCTTGTGAACACTCTCTAGCCTATAATTCTTTACCAATTACTAAGATATTTCGGATATAGCTACTGTATGGAGCAGTGAAGATCCCTATTGTTAATGAGTCATATCGGACCAAGAACAGTGGCTCAGCTGGAGTTTGAAATTTCATCTTAAAGCACTGCCACCCTTTTTTTCTTTTCGGTGCTAAGGATTGAAATGAGCCTGTGACCGGCCTCAAACCTAATATTTTCCTTGTTTCGAATGTTCAGGCTGGCTGAGGGCTTTGCATCTCTGAAGCCTATGTTTACAATTGTTTTTACCTTGTGCGTCGGTCCGCTAATCTGTACTTCATCCATTCTTCACCTCGCAGCTAAGCCGAGACATTTTAGTTGTTACCGAAGGATTGCTAAGGACAACCTGTGGGTACAACCGCAGATTTATCTCTGTAAAGACTTCAAAATTGCAATTTTAAATTGCTGTATTTGCGGCAGTGAAAGTCAATCACAAGATAACAAAATGCTTGCGCAAAGTGGTCCCTTTTAATACTGATTGTCTACTACATGGGTCCTCAAAAGTGAAAAAAATAATGCATTTCAAACATTTAGTTGCAGCTGTCAATTCTGTTCAGTCCTCCAATTACTTTTTCCCGTTTTCAGATGAGGTTAAAACAAAAGCCATCGTTGAAGGCGCAAACCCCAACCGGACACGAGTCTCCATCTTGGCAATTTTTGACCAATCTGAAAAATAATGCGACGTTGCACAACTTCAGTATATATAAATTCACTGTGCAAGGTAGCATATGCCTAGGATAAATAGTCTGAGAACTCTCGTGGAAAGCACCCAACTCTTACATTGCAGTTATCTGAAAAAAATCACAATATTTATATAAATAGCCAACACCCATAAAACATTAATAGTGCGCACAGGCCACGTAATAAGCTTCCATTCAAATGCATCATATCATATTGATGTTATAACTTTTTTGCTACCCACATTGAACCATCAAGGATGACAAATGAATTTTTTCAACCACTTCTCACTTGAAAAAAATATTATAAAAAACCTGGGGAATAATGTATTCATTCCATAAAATATTCATCGTATATCGTTTAATAATAATGCTGATAACTCCAAGGTACCATTAAGTAACTTGTTCTCATAACCCTCTTACATCCCCCCCCCCAACACACACACAGAAACGGGGAGGGGGCGGCAACAATGATAACGGACAAATTTCCGGTATTGCAATGAGGTGGAATGTGAAACTTTAGATGGTGCAAACCTGGTTATAACGATATGGTTGGCACAGAGAAATTGTCACTATAAACGATATGTCAATATAATCAATGCCCTAAAATATCGAAAAGTTTGACTGGTTCGACAAAGTCATATCGGTACCAGCGCAATGTTGTTATAACCGGTCTCATAACCATTTTACTTTTTGCGATGCACACGACTTCGAATTCTGTTGAATGGCGTTAGTAAAGTCTATTTCAATTCTTGAAAAATAAACAATTTATGTGAAAGAATTCTCGTGAAACATGTTAAATTTATTCTTTTTTATTTTCAACCTGTTGTATTAGGAACACGATTTAAATGGTACAATTCCCAGTGAACATTCCGACGCCGATCCAACGTCTATTTTAGCTTAGGACCAATATTGAATCTGATTGTAATATGGTTGTGGTTGGTCGCGACAGGACATTAAATAAACATTTGATAAGTAACGTTGTTAAGGCGTTGCTTTGAGTCGCAACCAGAACCAAATTTTTCCGATATCCAATCAGCGTCTTTTTTGCAACGGCACATACACGTCGGAAAATTGACATTGTAAAGACGTCAGGATAACAAAACAACGATCTCATCAGAATGGAAAACATGAGAAATCGCTTCGAAAACGGACGACAATGAGAACGAAAAATATAGGGATTTCAGGAGAGTGCAAGTTTTTCCCGCCTGCTTTTGCAAATGCTCATGAAAACTGACTTCATACATATCCTGCTTTCGTTACCGGTGTGACAGGACGAATGATCTTCCAGGACCACTGAACCCCCCGGACCACTGGTCCTTAGGAAATCTGGTCCCCTTTTAGGAAATATGGCCCCCCGGGGACCAATGGTCCTAGGACAGATGGTCCCCGCTACTTTTTTTATTTTTCTAAACTAGAAATAAAATGCAATAAATTTTATTAATTTTCGGTTTATTCATACTTTCATCACACATAAAAACAAATCAATTTTTACCACACACATGCAAACAAGAAAACCTACACATAAACACAACTCTGGCCTTACTGGCGTTTTACAGTTCGTAGACTGGGGTGTAATGTTCACCCATATTTGACAGACATATGTTCTGTGCAGATTTTCTCAATTTTCCGAGGGGCTTCAGACGTGCACAATATGGGCCTTATACGTGGGCCACTTGTACGTGCGGTTGCCTACCGAATCGGAACCGCATGGTGAATATACCACTATATATCAGTACTCAACATCGACGCGGTGGCTAAAATTTCATTTTCCGTTGCCCAGACACCAGGTGTACCCACTTAACTTTTTTCAAAGCAGTTTTCACAATTACCAATATTGGAAAATAGCTCATCATATTCCTCTATATATTCTGCCACTACTTTTCGCGTTCCGTGTTGCTATTTTTGGAACCTGTCAGGACATGGCTTGTTGACCTGAAAAAGCAATTTCCATCGCCATTTATTCGAACTTTCGACGCAGATGGTCCCAAAACAGAGGCATCCCTTGGTTTCAGCTTTGGTAGCGGACAAACAACTGCCTCACAGTTCCAGCCGAGCTTTTTATTTTTCTTTTCCTAGCAACAGCATTGCTTATTTGAAACAAAGGATTCAGGTGGACATATATCCGGCTTATGGCGGTCATACAAGACCCACAAAATAGCCACAAAAATGTTATTGGAAGGAACTTTTAAAACTAATTCAAACAAAACTAGAACCTTATTTCGCTAGCGAAATGTTAAACACTTGACAAAAATTAAAGTGCAAAAAAACTTCCTTCAATGGGTTATTTCTCAAATAATATATTGCAAACAACACAGCTTGAATACGTCCTTTAAGCCAAGTAGTGTTTGGTTTTTGTTGGCTTAAGGTTTTATTGTCTGAGCAGGCATACGCCGTGTTATCTATTTACGCAGTGAGAGCTCGCACAAAGCTCTGCAACTGTGTTCTGTGATGTGCGTTAAATGCTCTACATTTACTTGCAAAAATACACTCTTTTCACATGTCGTTTTAACAAAGAAAACTAAATCGAAGACGAAAATAAAAAGTGGCATGTACACGTTCAGATCAAGCTCTTCATAAGCCCCAAGTTTCATGGTCGTAGGGCCCATAGTGTCAGAGAAGAAGAAGACACAAAAAATCGGAAAAACTGTCAAGAAGAAAAAAAGGACGAACGGTTGCTCGCACAAATTCATATAACTCTTGCAAGTCAAAGGCTTGTCAAGTGTTAAAATACCAGCGGTGTCTTTTTTGCAGCATAACTGATAACTTTCAAGGGTCTCTGAATATTACCCAGACCAGCTTGAGGAGGGTGTAAAAATTAGCGCAAGTGTACGTTACAGCAAGCAGAATTTAAGAAATTTGAATTAATGTGAAGCCTTTTTTAGCACGGAACACAGAATGACTCCCTTAACTGCCTGTGGTTTATCTTAAATTGCCGTGTTCATGTGGTGTTATGTGAGGCAAAAACTCTAGTAACTTTTCAAATCTCTGCCTCTTTTGTAATGTTAGCTGCAATCATTTCACGTGTGTATTTATTATGATTATTCAAGGCTCTTTTAAATGCGAATGATTGGCTTTGAATTGCTGTCATTAATACAGTGTAAGGTTTGCCAACATAAAATTATTTCGGAGCATTCTCTACGTGCGTACCATTTTTTCTAAAAAGGATCTAAAGCCCAAAGCGTGCAATTTTCTTTAAAACCGCTTCTTGAATTACAGAAACTTTATTAAAGGTTATAATGTGATGTGGCCATCAGAGTTCAAACTAACACGCGGTAAATAGCTGCTGAATACCACGAATTACGAAAATATTAGTTTATGGTGGTATGAAACTGATCTTTCAAACCGGATTTTTGTGTATTAACACAAACGCCGATGCTATCAAAAATTTAGTTTTCGCTGATTGTGTCATTTACATTCATAGTTTTGGGGGCTAAAACCTCAATACAGCTTGAAGGATATATCGAGGTGTCGTCTGTCAATCCATTTGTCTGTTCGACTGGCAAACATTACATTACCCTTTTATTTCTCTTATACTTCTACTTTTAGGTTTTTACAACTGGCAGACACAAGGTGCAGTCCATAAAGTAACAAAATTTTAGCACGATCACAGAACGTATGCATAGGTGCTGACTTCCAACTGACTGACGGGTATATCTAAGAAATTGTTAAATTTAGTATACATTTTTGTGTTTTATTTGTGACATTGATGCTCATTAAGCAAATTTGATTATGGATGATAACAGTTGTACATGCCACTATTTTCAGTTTTTATGAAGCTCATTACATGCGTTTTTTTACCGAAGTTCATTGCAGTGTTGCGAATGTGATTTCCGTTATAAAGTTCTTCGATGTAGTTAAAAATTACCTCGATTTGGCTCCAAATGTGCCATGTGTGCCACAATACAAGTGTGCTAGTTTGCCTATATCTCAACCTTTACTGCAAGTATTTCTAACGATAATCTGCAGATGCGCAGTTTGATAATGTGGATCCATATGTAGTTTACTTCTTTAGAGCATTTTCTGTTCAATACTCTCTTCATCATGTGTCAAGAAGAAGATGCTAAAATCTGGTGATCAATATAGCATTCCGATAATATTTAAGAAGCTATATTTTCATTTAATTTGAGCTCTGAGCAATGCTGAATTCTTGCGTAATAAGGGAACTTATTAACTTACTCCTCATGTGTCTGTTTTAATACCAAATATACATATTTATTATTTGTAGTATTTCAGCATTTGCAGTGGGTTTGAGAAAAATTTCTTTGAAGTCAGTTAAAAAAACCTATTATTTTTTAATAAAAGTAACAACAAAAATGCTTGTAAATGAGCTGGGAAATATTCCCATAAAGGGCTTGAATGGGGTTGTTGGATGTGAGATTTTCACTCAAAATCAAGGATCTCTTCGTTTTGTCATAATAGCATAAACGGTATACTACAATGTTAGAATTTGAAGCTCGGAATTTAGCAATGCCTTTAGTGACCATTCAAAGACATCAAACATGTTCGTTCCGATAGGTCATGTAAAATACTTATAGGGAGCTTTATCAAAAACCGTTCCCAGCCTTTTGCAAAATCATATGCACAAATGAATGCCAGTATTAAAGTAAAAATTGAAAGGTTGAGAAATGACCTTGAGTTACCTTCCTCTCAAAGTTAACTTTGAGTCCGTTTGAGGGATTATTCATCCATGCACAATCTTTTTCAGTGAAGGCTGTTCACAGGAATCAGTCGAATTATTCTCGCAAGGCCCAAAAATTGGAAGATTCAAGGTTTAAAAGTGAAAAACAACGTACCCAACAGGTCATCTATATGAACTCTTAAATCGAGTTAAATCACATCTGAGAACAGATTTGCTTGAATCCTAAATTCATATGATACGTAGTCTATTACATACGACAGTGAAAATTTTAGAGTTGATCTTGGAAAGTCATGAGAAACCACGAAATCTAATCAGTAAAATCGGGTTTACAAGAAGAGATGCGTAAATACGGCAGCTCTGAATGGTAAGAATTCAAAGCAAAGAGTTGAACCTGAGTGACCTCTTGAGATCTTGAAAATCTTACCTGTACGAGATAGTCCCCCATGTAAACTCTCACATCGATTCTCATTAACATCCCTTTACATACTCGACGGAATCGTGTTCACAAGACGCAAAATCTACCTTTACTATGCTGTTAAAATAAAAATCAAAACTCATAAGTAACTCTGAAGGGTCTCTCAATGTCACTTATATCTAATCATCATGAGTGTATCTATGTGAATACTCACACCGAATATCCTCAGAATCTGTTCATATGCATCATATACTTTGGCAAATTCACAAAATACATAAGAACCACCATTACGCATTAAAAAGTAAAAATTCAATGTACATTGGGTAACCTTGAATGACCACTAAACTCTACCAAAATCTAATCTGCACAAGAGATCTTTCACATAAATACAAACACCAAATTTCATCATAATCCGTTTACGTGCTTTTGCTATTCGTGCTTACAAGTCCACCCGTATGACAATGTTTAGGCAAATATTTAAGGCGTAATCCAGACCTTGAATGACCACTCAAATTCACTAAAATCGAACCTGAAATCTATTTTCTGCGCATTGCAGAATCTCGATCATGGTAATTTGTCCAAATGTTGTTCCCAAGAAAGGCGTGACGAACAGACAGGCAGAAGGCAATCAAGTCCTTTCAAAAATAGTCAGGTCGGACCATAAATACGCAACAATTCGATATAAATGAAGCTTTGGTGGACAAATATATACA
Source organism: Protula sp. h YS-2021 (assembly GCA_949752745.1). NCBI lineage: Eukaryota > Metazoa > Annelida > Polychaeta > Sabellida > Serpulidae > Protula > Protula sp. h YS-2021. The sequence goes on along the minus strand of OX457031.1, from coordinate 21,201,312 downwards.
TATCTAATTCTCTTTTCACACTGTATATTAGTAGATCATTTTTCGAGCTAGTGAAAGCAGGTTTAACTAACTCTGACCAGTCTAAATCTATTCCTTTTCATACTGTAGATTTATTTTGAGCATCTTACGGTATGTGCTTCAGAATAAGACATTACTCTTAAGTGTTACGTCATAAGAATACCGAAAATTTCAGCTTCGCTATGCAAATTCGATGAGCATGCATACTGCTGTTTTTCTTTAGATTAACAAAACCACATCGTGTAAGTTTTTTATTTTTCCTGAGTAAGAAGACATTGTATGTCACATCATTCACTCACACATTTACACCAAACACCTTTCAGCAACCTTTTGCAACATACAGTTTACACAGGTGTCTCAGCACCCACACAATAATGCAATTATTCTAACTAATGTTTATAAATTCAATTACATCTACGATGTAGTACACATTTAGAATAAAAGAAATAGACATAGAATACAATAAGTATGCAGAAGTGTCATGGGGCTTTTTGGAGCGTGCATATGGTTTGACTAATGTATGTATGAATTAAAAAGACAACGACAGAAAGCAAGATCCATCTTTTTAATTTTTAATTTTTTTTCATTATCCATGATGAACCAAGATCCCCATTTCTTATGGTATTTATCATCATCTAAGGTAATCTTGTCTACTTGTATATACATGCTTACTTCATGCATGAAGGACGAATGATCAAAGGTTAAATTGCGGAATCGTGTAAGTTGATATTGGGAACTTATTTTACTGCTGATTTGCTCAAGATCAGTTAAGCTAATCCTTGGCAAAGCTGCAGCAGTGTGAACAGAGCATAAGATACCAGGAATACAGTGTTTTGACAACAGAATTGCCTACGGGCTCCAGAAATTAGTGAACATAGTCAACAATACCGGAAGATAGTTTGGCATGAAAATGACTGCAAAGAAAAAATTAAAGTAATAGTAATATGTCATTACTAAGAAGTTCCCTAAGTGCAGATAAGAAAGATGATATAACTCTAGAGTAAGTGGCCAAATTTACATATATTTGGCAATATGTTACAGAGTATAAACATGGGAAAGTGAAACAAAAAGGAAGATAGGGTATTTTAGGTCTGCATGTTCAAACATGGCGAAAATTCTTACAGCAAAGGAGAACAATTTGAAAAAAAATGCTGAGTACGGTTGGTGCTTTTATACCGGGTAGAAACGTCGACAATTAAACAGTCAGGTAGGGGAAGACTTGGACCTTTGGAATATGGACTATAAGAAAGGTTATGCTGATGATAAAAAGACATGAGGAAGTTCAAGAAGTTCCAACTGACATACTTGGGCACATTATGCGACACATGAAAGATTTCAAAGAATCTTGCCCAAATTGATGTTTTAAGAAAAAGGGGGCAAAGAAGACCAATGCTTCATTAGATTGCAGTATTCGCGATTATTGGAATTGCATTCTGCGACAGTAAAAGAGCCACCCAAGAGTAGACAATGGAGGACTGCTATTGTTGCCAACCAAAACATTTTGACTCACACATCGACTGTACAATTAGTCTTTATTCAAAAACAAACATGGATGACTTTGGCACTGATTTTTGATCTTTGAACTAAAAGTTGACTTTTCACCTTTATTCTGAGGCATAAATTGCACAGCTTGGAAATATCTTAAGATGGTCGATGCATGCAGAGAAGAATGGGAAGAATTAACGAGGGAGTTCAGACAGCTGGAGGTTGTGCCATAAGTGTTCGGAGTCGGGTGACCAAATAAAGCCAAATCACACCTTGTGGATTTTCGAATAACAGGCACAAAATATCCGTATTTTCACTGAAAATGAACTGGGTAAAAGTGAAAGAATTGGCAGAAGAAATGCCCAAAATTAGCTTTTACTCTGAACTAATTTTGTAGAAGTTTGACGTTACTAGAATAAACTTATAAGCCAATTCTTGCTTCGGGATATTTTCGATAGACATGTCGTTTCGACTACAATTTTTAAGGTTAACTTATAAAGAAACACAATTGCACACTTCTGATTTGAAAAAGCCATCATATGATCTTTTAGAATTTAAATCGGTCAGGTCAACTGGGCAATATTTTGTGTACCTTATATGTAAAAAGATACGGACATGCAATTGTGAAGTATATGGGCACGTTACAAAAAATTCGGTGTCTCAAATAAAAAAAAAAATTATATTCCTTTTCGCACTGTATTTTTACAAAGTTCTAGCAAGTGAACAAATAAGTCTGCACTCGCAAGATATTTTGCTTATCACCTGTTTGACTTCACTGGTGTCTGAGAGTGTGATTTCGTTTATAAACTAATTGCGAAGGTCTTGAGCGCTGTAAGACATTTCAGGCCGCTCTCTCTGATACCCCAGGAGACTTCAAACTCGCCCTCGCGGGCTGCAATCTCAGTACCTAAGCATCCTTCATCTTTTTAGTGTTTCATAATTTGCACCCATGCACGATTTTACAAGCTGTTTTTTTTAGTGAGTTGTACATTCAGACGCACGTTAAGCACCATGTGCGAAAATACTCATCTTCTGGGGGATGCACATTATGGATAGATAGATAGAGCGAGGCTTCAGTCAGCTGTTTACATTTTTAATGGGCTTCAATCCCCCCTTCCCCATTCAGCCCGATCTGCGTTGGGTTTGCAAAGGCAAGTCAACACATTGGCATTCTCACCTGTTTGACTTCACTGGTGTCTGAGAGTGTGATTTCGTTTATAAACTAATTGCGAAGGTCTTGAGCGCTGTAAGACATTTCAGGCCGCTCTCTCTGATACCCCAGGAGACTTCAAACTCGCCCTCGCGGGCTGCAATCTCAGTACCTAAGCATCCTTCATCTTTTTAGTGTTTCATAATTTGCACCCATGCACGATTTTACAAGCTGTTTTTTTTAGTGAGTTGTACATTCAGACGCACGTTAAGCACCATGTGCGAAAATACTCATCTTCTGGGGGATGCACATTATGGATAGATAGATAGAGCGAGGCTTCAGTCAGCTGTTTACATTTTTAATGGGCTTCAATCCCCCCTTCCCCATTCAGCCCGATCTGCGTTGGGTTTGCAAAGGCAAGTCAACACATTGGCATTCTCACCTGTTTGACTTCACTGGTGTCTGAGAGTGTGATTTCGTTTATAAACTAATTGCGAAGGTCTTGAGCGCTGTAAGACATTTCAGGCCGCTCTCTCTGATACCCCAGGAGACTTCAAACTCGCCCTCGCGGGCTGCAATCTCAGTACCTAAGCATCCTTCATCTTTTTAGTGTTTCATAATTTGCACCCATGCACGATTTTACAAGCTGTTTTTTTTAGTGAGTTGTACATTCAGACGCACGTTAAGCACCATGTGCGAAAATACTCATCTTCTGGGGGATGCACATTATGGATAGATAGATAGAGCGAGGCTTCAGTCAGCTGTTTACATTTTTAATGGGCTTCAATCCCCCCTTCCCCATTCAGCCCGATCTGCGTTGGGTTTGCAAAGGCAAGTCAACACATTGGCATTCTCATCGTAATAGGGGGTTGCTTGAATTTTTGTACGAGGGAAGCAACATAAAACTCAGCGGAAGACGTAAACCACAAACATGTATATTGACTAAGAGAACAGCGTTTGTGTTTATTATTCATTTGTTAGACCCCAACCCTTCGGATTAGGGCCTATAGGTTTGGGGTGTCCGTTTGTCCGTCATCGCTCTATACCCCTATGAATTTGGGGGCGGTTGGGGCGTGCTTGTGTTTCACAAATACTTGTTTTAATTTTTCTAAACAAGAAAGCCGCTCGTGTAGCAGTGCCCCACCTCTATCATGCATTGCAACATCTTTAAGTAACACATGAGCGGCACAGTGTTCTCCAAATAATCCGTAACATAAGAAGCGAATTCATTACTTTCCCCCTTGTTTTGTAGGCGAGTCACAGGGAGTACGTGAAAAAAGTGGACGATGTGAAGTCTGTGCAGAGCAGGTGCATGTCAAGCATAGCACATCAGCGTTATCGAATCAAGCACATGCTGGACGCAATCAAGAGGTTAGCGTCTCTACTTTTTATATTTGTGCTTACGCTTTTATTTTATAAAGATATGTAGAGTTTATGTTAAAAAATTTATAAAGCGAAGAGAGGGATAGAGAAGGACAGAATAATGTTGCACATATTTCAATTTAACACGCACAAGGCCGCATGTTGAAGAGTACTGTTAGAAAACACACACATAAAAGCCTCAGATGTATAGTAGAAAATAACCCAGTCCTCTGATTTAAGGCATTTGCATCAACTACCCAATTTTTTAATTTGACTGTTGCTTTTATAGTTTAGGATGCATATTGTATACTAAAAGTTTCTGCCCTAAAAGTAAATTTAGTAAGAAAAAATATGTATAGTGTGGTAAAGTTAGAGCGTGTGTCCTCTGTGGCAAGTAGTGACGGCATTAGTGTGGGAACAGATTAGAAAAAACTGAGAATGCTGAGGAGCAGAAGCGGCTAAAGGAACTGAAAGAAGAAGTGAATGCGCGTAAGAACTCGTTCCGGGACATGGAAGATGTCTTACCCCATGAAAACGGGTAAGTACTGAACCCCCCATATATATAAACATATGTTCAGAGGTACTTTGACCATTGTCACTGATTTAAGGCAGCATTGGCGGTTTTAAGCCACGTTTTTGATACTAGGGTTATCTTACTTCTCAGATGTTCATTACTTCTCTGAATGGAATTTTGTCAGGCAAAGGGTATATTTTTTAGAATTTATCAAGTTTTTATTGGTGCCAGTTTGTTCATTTTAGTTGTCAGGGATTGAGGTAAATTTATTGAAAAAAAAAAATTGAGGCAAATTTTGTACCCTGTACCAGCAAATCATGCGACTTAGTTTGTACAAAAAATTCCAAGATATCCCGATAGTTCTGTAACGAGTTAGCGTGTAGCAATAATCTTATTTGTTCTTTTTTAGAATCTACTTGAAAATCATCCTTGGTTCTGTTAATGTGTCCCTGCTCAGCAAGATTGATAAGTATGTCCCAAGAAAAAAACATTATTAACATTGCGAAGAAAAAAGGCTTTCGGTCACACAAGAAAAGCCCAGAGTCCATTGCGAAACTTTTAAACAATTGGAGACTCGAATGTAATGATAATACAATTCTAGAAAAAGAAACATGGATATGATAGACACAGCGTGATGGGAGTTTGAACTTTGAAACAGGAAGTAACGGCACAAGTATAAGTGAAAATTAACTTATAAAAAGTGGTAACATTCTGTGGTCTCAGTATCGTATTACCAAAAAGCAGATCTTACAAACTTGTTGCAGTATTTAATCCATGTTCATTGTTTTTTTTTTCAGATACAAGTACAAAGAAGATTATGAACGGTTCAAACTGATTCTCTCCATCATTATAATCGTTTTCGCTATTCTGTTGTTGTTCATAGATTACAGGTATGCGCATTATGCAAGGATCTCGTTTGTTTATAAATATGACTGCTGAATGCGTGAAGATGCTGTTTTCACACTCTTTGCTGTCCGTTTTTATCACTTTGGGCATATCCAACATTCGTAATCTATTCTATTTTGCATTTAGAACGGATACGTTTCTATCAAAGTTTGCTGTCACAGCTGAAATGCGTCGTATTAATACGCGATTCATGAAAAAAACTTAGTTTACATAATCAAAAGTACAAGTTTTAGACGAGCGATTTTTTCGAACACATAACAAATGCGCACAGTAGCGACAGTGTTTATCTGCGCATGTGGGATGTACTTTCAGAGTGACAGACGCTTGCTTTCAGTTCTTACTGGTCTGGTACTACTGTACGCTTACGATACGCGAGCACATTCTCAAAGTGAACGGCTCCAGGTGAGTGGCCAGCGGGCACCTCTAAAGTCAGATCCAGCACTCCATGAAGCGTAACGTATTAGTCCGGCTTTACACGGAGGGAAAACTTTTAATCACATCCGGTAACTGTTCATTTCCGCTTTTGCCATGAAAGAGTCAACATGTGACATTAAACTTTAAACACCTTTCGTTAAACAGTCACATTATATCCTGGTTTGCGGGACCCTCAGTTAGGTACTTTGACAGTACATCGCAAACACATAAACCGACGAATGAGTACTGTGTATTTTTTATTGTAGGATAAAGGGCTGGTGGATCAGTCACCACTTTATATCAACCTTCTGTGCTGGTGTCTTACTCATTTGGTAATATCTGCAAACTTGACTCACCTCTTGTGCTCAAACAGATTAGTGAGAAATTCTGTTTTGAGATTTGGTCAGGTGGCACATATATTTTTAACTCCTTCCAATTTTTGTTTTGTAGTTTGTTCGATAATATACTTTAGGCTATTTAATTCTTTTCAAATATTCCGCAGGTACATTTTTGTTTTCATTTTGGCCGTTATTCGCGGGCATAGACTGTTAGAAGAAGGCTAATATATGACATACTGGCACCTGATACGCAAAAATGAAAAATATAAATAATATGGGGACAAAAAAAGCAAAGAAAAGGAAATACAAGCAAATTAATATTCAATTGACGTCCTGTTTTATTTTTTTTTACACAGGCCATCGGGTTTCACCTATACGCAGTTTAGAATGCAGTTTATATACTTCTCGGTTTATCTTTGTGAGTATTGAAGTGTTGATTAACTCCATGTCATGTTTTAAGTTGTATTTTGAAAACGTGATAGAAGAATGAGAGAAAAAATTCTCGGAAACCTCGGTTTATTTTTCCGAGGTTTTTGCTTTTTGCCTTGCAAAGGCTGCTTTTTGTTGCTCTTGATTCCTTTTTTATCAAACAGGTTTAAAAAATAAACATATTTCTCACCACTCGAGCGAAAAAAAAAAATCAGACAAAAAAAACTAAATTTATGTTATATCACAAGTTATAGAACGAAGGCAGGTTAACTAAAGGTTATTGAAAATGAAATAAAAAATCAACACATATTAAATCACGAGCATTAATATTAATACGAAGAAAAGAAATTTTGCTGCTGTTTTGTTTCAGCTGTGGTGCAATTCATACAGTTTTACTACCAGTCAGGCATGCTGTATAGACTACGAGCACTAGGGGAGACCCGAAGCCTGCATCTCACCGTGGGTGAGGCTTCTAACAAATGGCTGACTCTTGGTTGTACTTTGATATCTGCTCAAGTGTCTTTGAAAAATATATTCGAATGAGTAGCAGCACATGGCACTTAGCGAAAGATGTGGTGGTTTTTTTATACGTCTTATACCGAATAGCAACTGAGAGTGATAGCGTTCGCTTTCGAAGATGTTTAGTGGATCAGAATAGAGTGCTGAATGCCGTTAAAACGAGAAAATATTGCCACATAAAGATGGCAGTTGGGAGCGAAAGTTTGGTTTTGTCTTAGCATGAGCAGCGCTTGACTTGTTTATTCGCTGTGTGATTACTACAGTAACTTTGTTACAGAGGGCTTCCAGTCGTGGATGTGGAAAGGACTCACCTTTGTGCTGCCTTTTCTTCTCGTAGCTTATGTATGTCTTACCATTGCCCCCCTCCCCTCCACCCTCCCCCCTCCCCCGCTCAGACTGCCTGCTTAAAAGCGTAAAAGTGGTCGGCACAGTTGGCTGCAACGTTGGTCTCGTAATCCCAACTTCCAGGGCTCGAATTCGGCTTGGGGTGGTGAGCAGGGGAAGTAACGTTTGCCTAAATTGACTCGGATAGGAGCACGCATCGGGTTGGATTCACCTACCACGGAATATAAAATAAACGGCTTCGGAGTCCTTTGGCCATTTCTTTAATAAAAACAAACAAAAAGAAAAAAAGAGTGTTGGGCTTTTTTTAAAGAGAAACGGATTTTTTTTCAGTAAGTGTTAGTTCACTGAGCGTATTTAGTAATTTTAAGTTCCAGAACTGCTACAGAAATATATGCAGATTAAAAAAAAGATGTTTGACTTTTTTCCCCCTAAATGCAACGTGTTATTTAATAGCGACAGTTTACATTAATTTTAATTCAACATTATTATAGAAATTTGTGGTATAGGGCTGAAGAACGGTAAGATATTGTACCACATGTTTTTATTATTTTTTTTGTCTTCCAGATGTTTCAGCTGAATAACGCTTATACGCTGTACCAGCTGTCAAAACACGAGAACTGTACAGAGTGGCAGGTAATCATAGTCAGATTTTTTTTATTTACATTTTTGCACTGAGGGAAAAACTCATTTGATATTTTGGTGAAATAAAGCGGAAAATTTGGGCGTGAATATTCTGCATTGATATGTAACTGACCAACGGATTTTTGAAAGTTAAACGAAAATAATGAATAGCCATAAAGGCAAAAGTTAAAATTGGGCAAAGAAACACTGGCTGAAATAAAGTCTCATTGGGAAGTGTTTAAGTATGGAGAGGCTATTTGGCGAGTAAGTGTTTGATAAACGAGGCCGAAAATGGTAACACTTGTTGCAGTCCACGTATTTGATTGGAACAAAGGTAAATTAATCAACTTTGTTGGTGTAAAATGTTTTTTGGCTAAGTCCTTTGGTGCAGTTGTTATAAGTAGGAGCTAAATTCATATTGTTGATTTGCTTTCAGGTTTTCACTCTCTCGGTTGTCTTTTTCGTGCTTTTCCTGGGAAACACTTGGACCACTCTGCAAGTTGTTAAACAGAAGTTATTCCAACAAGGCTCGAGGCAAAACCTGGAAACGAACATTAAAAATAAATACAAAGTAAACAACAACAAGGCCCATGCTTCTTGAGTGGTTATTTACCAGACAGAAAGAGTGGAAGCAAGTCTCCGCCCATCCAACACGCGGTCAATGTTTTTGAGACTGAACTTAGGTGAACTAATTTTTTTCAACGCACTGATAAAAAAGGGGGAACTTCTTTGGAAAGAGAAAAAAAATGTGGATCACAAAAAATTGTGCGTTATAATATCGCAGATTTCGGAAAAAGTTTGAAAAACAGTGTCGTTCGATAGGCGCTTTGAATTAACCCTGATGCCAAAGACAAGATTTTTTTTATGTCAGATTTTGAAAGGGTTCGTTTTATCTGAATAAAATATTCAAGTAGTGTCCTTCTTGTGCAGGAATACAAACAAAAACGGAGGAATTTAAACAATACCGGGTGTATCATCAGCGTAGTAAGGTATAATTCAGATGCAATAAGGTGTGAGATTACTGAGTTTTCGCGTAGTTTTCGTATTCTATTTGTGTTCAAGTTTTGAGTTTGCCAGTGGGAAAGTGGGTGGGTTAAAATAACACAAACACACGCATAAACAAATGATAGAATGATGCTGTCTGGAAGCCCTTGCCTCAAACGGGTCTCGGGAGTGTTAAATGTGAGGCTGTACGATTAAACTACCAGTGAAATAGTAATACCATATGCGCGCATATTTTGAGCGGGTTTGAGCGCGAGTGTTAGGAATATCAGTGAATAAAAATGGGTAGTATTACTAGAATTGCCACAGTTTCCGTTCGGTTGAAGTACCTCATGGTCAAGAAAAAAAACAGCAACAAATACCGCCGGAAAGTTACGCCATACACTGCGCTTTTACGTCACATAAACGTTACACCGATGAAGATTCAATCGCAATCGCTTAAGAATGGGGGCGTTACTAGTTTGAAGTTTATTGCTCTTAATATTAAGTATAACGGCATTTTCACAGTTTTACACTTGCGGTTCTTTTCCTTTTCGACTCTCAAAACCGCGAATAGATTTTCTGACTGTAACCATGACAACTCTACTTTGCTAGTGTCAAATATGAAAGTAGTAACCATAGAGTTTGATAATTTGTTGCGAAGAGTTTGCTTTGTTATAAAACAGCTGACCTCTGTAGAGAACTATCTTCTGTGTATTAACACAAAGTGGATGTAGACAAAAAGTAGATCCACATTTTTAAATAAGGGTAATGTTGTCGTGGGATCACCACTGGGTCGGCGAAACAAACAGGCCTATTACACAAGAGAACCAGCCGCCGTAGAGGTTTGCTGTTACACAACAACGGAGGAGTTTGAAGCGGGATCCTTATATGAACTCTTAACCTTTTTATAACAGGGGAACGTCAAGGTCCGATCTGCTATAAGAGGAGACGGGACTGTAGTATTGATTAATTCAAGAACTTTATGGAGATTCACGGGTAGTGTACGCATGCGGAAATTAGTTCTGACTGGTGTATTGAAAAGCAGTGTAGATGTGGGCCTAAATTGTAGCCACTGCCTACACTTTAGAAAAACAATGAATGTGGGAGATGCAAAGGAATTAGGTCGCAACCCATAGATGTATTTACTTAAGAGGTTTAAGACCAGGAGAAAAATAACGGTGTTTCTCATCTGCTTCCTGATCACTGAAATTTACAGTTGAAAAAATAAATAAACAAATAGAGAACAAAAAAAAAAGGTGGCTAAATCGGGTTTAAAAAACAAAAGAGCAGATTGATGTGAACATTGAGTTGGAGGAAACAAATGATGAATTGTGGGGAAATATGTTTTGTCAAACCAAATGCGTTGGCTCAGATCATGCGCTGCTTCCTTCTGCGCTCGTAGTTTCTTCGAAGAAACCCTTCAATATCCAGAAAAGCCGAGATAAAACTTTACTTGTGTTACTTCTAGAATTTAAGGATGCGGAAAGCAAACTAATTAAGAATTTTAGTAGTAACAGTTGAGTAGTTTTTTCTCTAAACAAAAGATATTAGTTGGAGACGAGCTTAAATTCTTCGGAAAAATGAAAGATGACCGGTCAATTTTCGAGAAGTTTTGGTTGAGAAACAGAGCAATTTTTCTTTCCTGGCCTAAATATTATCCAAATAACATTGTACGGTGTTGATGTCAAAGAAGAAATATCTAACTAGTGTTTGTATATTTTTATTAGAACTGATTCATTATGTTAAAAACGGGAGATATTGCTGGAATAATCTATTAAAGTTTACGTGGAGATTATATATTGTTGTTTTACCTGAATATTTCCAATTTATGTGATTTTTATTGAGCTTTATTTACTTAGTCTCGTGTCGCAATGGGAGTGTTTATTTGTGCATAGTCAAGAATCCAACGCATGTGTTGTTCTCAAGATCTGTTATAATCGTCCATAAATTTGTGTATAAGGCATGGGAACGTGGGTCATAAGCCAGACGTTATTCAACATACAAGACGTCATTTGCTTATCTTGCCAGTCATGGTGCTTGATAAGGCACTTTTGGACACTTGATTAATCACTTAATTAATCAGTAATTTTTTGGATTTTTTTTCGCGTTAAGAAAACTCGTAAAAGACGATGGCAAGGCTTCACTTATATGTTCCGCACAACGGCTTTTCTGTCAACGCCAGTAGTGTTGAGTGTTGCCAGAATTCATTCACTTGTAACCGTCCAATGACCCATGTGTAAACCAAATGCCGAAGCTATCCATGGACGTAAGGTGCGCATTGTTTTTCCCTAAGTTTTTTTAGTGTTTCTTTTGCTGTACGTGTTGGATATTTTACATCATGGTGTGAAAAATTATGATCGAGCCATTTTCAAGAGTTACCTGGCTGTGAATTTTGTGTAACTAACAAATTATATGAACTTCGCAGAAATATGTTTAAGGTTTATAAGTTTGAAAGGGAATAAAAAGTAAAACAGATTCATTGTGACTTTTTATTTGAAACTAGACCGTTTACGGACTCGAAAATATCTTTGACATGACAGTTATATATCGTTTCGAATGTCTGGATCAGTAATGACATCACAGAGAATCCAGATACTGCAGTGACCTAACAGACATTACTGTAAACTTATTTATTACATTTAACAAATATCAACAAAAAATAAAATTATAACTTTATGAACTGTTATAAAAGACGTATTCGTTTTTATAGTAAAACCCTGGAAACTCGGTTAGTTGTACAGATATCGCAATCCCCTCCCAATAGTTCTGAGATTCCTCTGTGGTTAGGGAAATACTAAATGACTAGTCGGCTTAGATGCAGAAAGTCCATTAAGTCGCAGGGCTCATAGCTCTGAATCTCGATATAAAACGTGACTGGGATAACGTCGACTTTTCTTTCTATTGGCCATGCCTCCATGTTAAAACGGACATCAGTTAAAATCTTATTTTTGATAATTCAGTCTGGTTTAACAAACTGTGCCGCGCATATCCTTTAGTCGAAGAAGAATGCAATTTTTGTCATCTGTCGTCTCTTTTCTGTATTTTATTCTTCCCTTCGCACCTTTTTTTTATGAAAAGTAGGTTGATCACCCTGGATACCAGAACTTCCTTTTCACCCCTACCACTCCCATGGCAGGATCCTGGATCACAGCGCCGGAAGTGGAGGTTTTAATTTCCCGTGCGCACGAACCTTTTAAGTCAGCAAATGATAACATTCTTCACTATACTTCTCGAGCAGGAGTGGAGATGGTTTGGTTTAGATTGTGATGCATACGCCTTATAAACACGGCAGGGAACCCTGCAATCTCCAGACAGAATGGCTGATCCCTTTAATGCATTCAAAAATATTTTTTCTGAACTTTAAATCACGAATTTCAGTGAAAACACCCTGTGAAGACATTGCCTATAACTGACCATTCTGTGGTGTCTGAGAATACTACATTTTGCTACATAACTACCTCCCTAATTACTCGCATCAAAATGTCTCAGCATATTCCTGAATAACACATCAAATGAAGTGATAGACGGATTGCAGGTACTCCTACTCAGGGGGTGCAAATAGCCTAGATCGCTTGGGCACAGTCAGATAAGGGTCTAACTCGGGCAAGTCGAGATACTCCAGTAATACTCGGGGCAAGGGTAGCTGGGAGAAGTGGCGGGACCATCGCACGTGGAGGCAGCGTCGGATGGACACCCGGCAGGAGTCTTTGAGCGAGCGGGGCGCGCTGCACTTCTCCACCAGCCAGTCAAGCATCAGCTCTATGCCGTCGTTGCGCGTCACGCGCATGAGGTACTCGCGGTACAGCTGGTCATGTCTGTACTTGTGTAATATGGCTACGTCAATCCCTCCTGAAACCAGATATCAAATGCGTTGTGTGTTGCATGGTCCACTTTAATCATTTTATGAATAAGAATGCAGGCAGCATTGTGCCCAGCTAAAACCGACTGCCTTAAGTAGGGCTATCTGGAACCATATGGTATTGAACACTTTTTGGTATCAAAACAAAAATTTTCACCTTCAGTCAATTAATGTTTTCAAAAATAAAGAAACATGATATCGTAAAATGAGGAAAATATTTCAGTGCTACAAGGGTATCAAACCTCTTTTTCGTCTTGTAAATACATGTAATCAATTTCGGTTTCATTCCCTAAGAATACTTTTAAAGTAAGTACACGTGTACCTATGTAGAGCATATCAGCGATGTCGCGCTTGCCCTCCATCAAAGCGGCTTCTATCGGCGTGAATACGGGAATATTGGGGTTGGGTACTCCGCACCGTGACGTCACATAATGTATGCGGCCAGGTGTCGTCAAACACGAGTTGTACTTCACCAAAATCCCAGCAACAGCTACCTAAAAACAAACAAAACTAGAGCAGTGTGCATAGCCCACATATTCCCCACAACCCCCCCCCCCCCCCATCAGTTAAACACGGCCATCAAAAGTCAAGCAAGATCTGTGTTTGTTCCCATAGAAGCTACATACCAAGATTCATTAAAGTCCTTGCAGCAGTTTTTAAGTTATCGTGTTAACAAGCTCTTGATGACAGACCGACCGACAGACACGCGGTCGATCGCATATATTCCTCACAGGTTCTACCTAAGTGGAATAAACCACAACGACCTGGGTCATTACCGAACAAGGAATTTGCCTCACCTAGCAACAGTTATCAGAGCTTGATAAATTATTTGACAAAGCACAGAATAAAACTTGTACGTCATTAAGCACATAAAATTAAAACAAGAGCGTAGAGGAGAAAGGGGTGACCTGGTTCCACAGAGCGGCGGCGAGGAGACAGGTTCTGCCATGCTCATCCACATGGTTGAGGTCAGCGCCTGAAAATATACACCTCTCTGGTACACACTGTATTAGCGACAAGGCCCATTTTGTACAATCGCCTACCCACAAAAAAGCTACGTAATTATGGATCGCTTCTTTGTGTATCGTTAACTGCTGCTCCCCTGCCCCTACCCTGGTCATACTTTGACTGTGTGCTCAATGAATGGCAATTTTGTTCCCCTGTCAATGTGCCTGTATCACGAGGCAATCTGCTACAAAATCCTGATTAGAAAATATAAGTGTATTACCGTATAAAATACAGTATTAGAGCATTCAATTTCTGTGCGTCATCGGGTCTTATTATTCTCAACCTCAAACTGTCATTTAAGGAAATGCGCATTTGACTTACTCCCGTCGTTATGAAGACACTGCTAGTCGGTGGGCTACCTGCTGGCCGCATTACCTTCTAGAGGAATTACCTGCTGCAGGCATTACCTGCTGGCGGTATTACTTGCTAGAGGCATTACCTGCTGGCGGCATTACCTGCTGGCGGCATTACCTTCTGGTGGCATTACCTGGTGGCGAAATTACCTGTTGGCGGCATTACCTGCTGGCGGAATTACCTTCTAGAGGAATTACATGCTATCGGCATTACCTGCTGGCGGCATTACCTTCTGGACGCATTACTTGCTGGCGGAATTACACTCTGCAGGCATCAACTGCTGGCGGAATTACCTTCTGCAGGCATTAACTGCTGGCGGCATTACCTTCTGCAGGCAGTACTTGGTGGCGGCATTACCTGCTGGGTGGCATTACCTGCAGGAGGCATTACCTGCTGACGGCATTACCTTCTGCAGGCATAAACTCTTTGCGGCATTACTTGATGGCGGCATCACCTGCATGGATGAGCAGGCGCACACAGTCTACTTGTCCGTTCCTCACAGCATCAAAGAGCGCCGTCTCCGAGTGGATGTCCGTCTTGTTCGGGTCGCAGCCCTTTTCAAGCAACATCTTCACTATCTGGAACACAGTAAAAATCCCTTTACAGTGAACATCTTCCGAACTTGTTAAAATGGTCATTATAAGGAACTGCTTATAAAACAACATAGTGAAAATTAGCGGTTTTAACACGCATGTTTTTATTTTAAAGACTGATTAAGATGAGATATTTTACCAACATGTACCACGAGAATATATGTCCCGTAAGGTTGATAAAAAACATACAGATACTTAAATTATATATATACGGATGTTTTTCTGCTCGAACCCATGGTGGTATAGTCGGCCATACAGACCTGCGCATGTCCTTGCCTGGCCGCCAACATGAGAGGGGTGAAGCCATACATGCCATCCTTCTCGTCCGCCATGGCGCCGTACAGCAGCAGCTGTTCCACGACGCCAGTGTTGCCGTTCATGGCGCTCCAGTGTAGCGGTGTCCGCGTCTGGTAGTCCGTCCTGCGCGGTAATACATAACGCTGACGTCACACACCCACCCTCACACACAGACACAAGTGACGCCAGTGTAGGCGTGTGCGTATTTGGTAGTCCTGCCTGCCCGGTAACACACACGCTCAACAGTGACGTCACACACACAACGCAGTGACGTCAGTGTAACGGCGTGCGCACCTGGCAGTCCGTTCTGTTTGACAACACACACGTATCAGTGACGTCAAATACACACCAGTGACGTCACACAAACACACGTCAGTGTAGCAGTGTAGGCGTCTGACAGTCCGTCCTGGCTGGCAACACTCACACACACACACTGAAGTGACACCAACTGACTGAGCCGCACATCATCCCACACGCACATTACGTCAACCGCTCCATTTTGTTTTTCTTACAGAGAAATACAATCTCCCAAAGAAAAGGCGAAGATCATAAATACTGCTCATTTTATTCAATGTATATTTAAACAAATTACAACCATTTATACAGCAGGAATAGCAGGGACTAAGCTTGTTGCTTTCGTAAAAAGAAGAATATTTCAGCAGCAAACCGATTTCCGTCACATCCTGCCTGCAAGAGTAGCTTGACTATATCAGTATGCCCCCTTTCTGCGGCCAGAGTTAGGGCTGTGTTGCCATGGATATCTCTCTTGTCTGGCTCAACGCCTTAAACAAATAAGTGTATTTTATAAGCCGTCTATGAGAAGAAACATGTACCGTCGGTTGCACATTCACATCTTCTACTAAACAGTTAAGGGGGATTTTTTCAATAACTGCTTGGATATTTGAAACAGAAACAATTGGGCAGTTCAGCCTGTACAAGTCAAAGATAATCGTGTTGACATTTACATACCCAGAGTACCCATTTATTGTGTAAATTTATCGCTACGTTATGAAATTATTGACGCAAGTCGTTATATCAAAATATACACACGGGATACAGCTCCCACAGAGCAAAGAAACTGTGAGACATTTCTAGATTCTATATAGTTGTGAATAGATAAAATGTCTTACCTATCAACAGCAGGACACACACAACCAGAAATAATCAATTAAAACAGTAATTAAAAGATGGGTAGCTCACCAAGCTCAAGCACTAGAGCGGCGCCTTCGGTAAATCCATCAGTGCACACCCACTCCAGGCTTTCCTCAAGAATGTCCATATAAGCGCTATCCTGGCTCGCGTCATGCTGTCTCTTGATTTGCTGCATCAGCTGTAGCACCTGTTCACCGTCCTTTTTCTGTACTCTGTCCTTAAGCTCTTGTCTACAATGTCAGCAACATGCGGTGTCTCTCAAAACAAGAACATTGTCATTTGAACTCGTCGGAGCAAAATAATTCCACTCAGTTAAAACAAACTGAAAGTACTTTTATAATGCAAAACAATCAAATTCTTTAGTTATTGAATACTGTTCACGACAGAGACAGATTTCGCAAGCCAGTTTTATGGATTTTTTTAAAAGTTTTTTTTTCATTGTTAAATAAAAATAAAAGTTAATCAGAGTAAATAAACCAATCTGGACTCTCAGAATTTATGCATATCAGTTGCATACAGATTGCTGACATGGCCTTCTAAATCACCTTATCGACACGAGTGAGGATCCAGGGCTGAATGTAACGGTGTCCATGGCAACCGGGCGGCCCAATCATAAGCTGCAACAAAATGCTCAGGATTTGTCAATGACAGAGCATACGTCCAATACGCTTAAACAGCTTCTATCACAACCTCGCCCTGTTATTTTAAAACAGCTTGAATTTCACTATCATTAAACTGGTGTTTCAAGTGTGTGTGTGTTTTGTTTTTGTTTTTTTTTTTGCAGCACAGGCTGACTGGGCACGCCTTTGTGATGCTCTGAATCTGGGCTAGGAGTGTCTGTATATGAGGTTTTTTAACGATTGCTTACAATCTTTTTCATCGAAATACAACAGTCGTAAGTTAAAGCCTGTTTTACTTTTTTTCTCTGTTCCACAAAAGTGCAGAAAACGCTGGTACGTTCAACATCTATATCCTGTTCCTCATCATTCTAAATAGCGTCCTTATCCTGGAGTATTTACGACGCAACTCTGCTACTACCGGGTAAGAATGATAGAAAGGACAGAAAGACTTTAATTAAATAGGCCTTGTTACAGCCACGAAGCTAGGGCACCAAACACACACAGAGTCGCTATTCCTTTGCACCGAAGAGCAGTCGTGTTATTTTAACAACCCGTGTGCTATTTTAAAAACTTCTCAGAAGATTTAACAAAAAGTCTTAAATTGCAATTGCTTCTATGTTCTGAGTATCTTCCATCATTTCCTTCATTTTTACCCGACTGGCTTGCACCAGAAATGCAAAATTTTTGTGCATTTTGTTCGAAACACCCGAGACAAGTGTGATTCGGCTTTTTCCAAGACATTTTTCTACACTACATAATAGTTAAATAAGTTAAACAGTTCAAGTTACTGAGAACAAGTAAGTATTTGTGAAAGACAAGCAGGCCCCAACCAACCGCCCCCAAATTCATAGGGGTATAAAGCGATGACGGACAGACAGACGGACACCCCAAACCTATAAGCCCCAATCCGAAGAGTTGGGGCCTAAAAATAATTTTTCGTGCTTTTTCCTCGACTGTTTCTAGTACTTTTTTGGTTCTCCCAAAAACTGACAGGATTTTAGCCTATACTGTAGGCACTATGTACAAATATTCAATCTCAGCCTCAGCGGATCCCTTCTATCTGCCCAGCACAGAAAGGGTCACCGTTCTTACAAAAGAAATGGCCATAGTTGTCAACTTTCTAGGCTATGATCTCTTTCGGCGCACAGTCCAAGGCACAGAGGTTCAAACTAGCAGGCTTTTTTTCTTTAAAAAAAAAAAACACTTAAAGTATCGCGGACAACTATTTTCCGGCCTCGACGACGCATCCAAACTCGAGTTAAGGAGTAGTTTTGTTATCTGGTCTTTGTTGCTGTGGGCGATAACGAGAGTTTCGATATCCTAACTACTTTTATCAGTACAAAATCCTTATTCACCCATGAAAATTGTGCGTCATAATTTATAATGGGGTCATTTATATGATGCAACCTTTCTAAAATAACACCATTGGCCCTTGTCACACGCAGAGATTAGCAAAATTGAAATCAACGGTAAGTTCTATTATTGGAACTATGACTCATGCTGTCATAGGAAGACTGCCAGTCATCTACAACGCACAGTCTGTTGTCATTCACATGGCTAGCTCCAGAAGCGGCCCGCTACTGTGGTTTGGAACCAAAAAAAATAGGTATTTTGTAGTTTCAGTGAATGTTCGTATAATACGGACTGGTATTATGATTCGCACCTCAGAGCATATGAAGTTGACCCCTATAAGGCTCCGTGCTCTGGCTGACAGGCATATGGAGTTACTTTAGGAAAGAGCGGAGTTTTCGTATGGTTGGCAAATCCTCAATTATCGCTCACCGTTATCCAAGAACCTTCTTTTCAGAAAGAAAGTATCTCAATCTCATAAAAATACAGCATTACTCTCAATATGTTTCTATGTTTTTGATTTAATCCCCAGTACGATTTTTCTCTTCGTTTCCGTGTTTGTTTACATTAAAGCAAGTTCGAATTTTCCACAAAATTCTGTCGCAAAGTTAGGCACAATTGCCGAACCAAATACAATCTGTCAATATAGTCTTAAGCACATATGTAAATATATTGCTCAGTTATGGATTGAAACACAAATTATTCAAATTTTCATGGAATCCAATCGTTTGGATAAAACAGAAATTCAGAAAAGACTTTTGATTTATCTTGTATTTCCATTTTAAGCCAAACAAGCCAGCTTATCCACAAAATCGCACATTGATTTCTTATTTCCATCAGCAGGCATTCCTTTCTCTCCAAATTGTAATTGGCAGTGTTGTAATAATTAACCTTAAATTTGGATGGTTCCTATTAATTATTAATTATTTATAACAACTCACATTTTCCCTGTTCTACTCGAGCTGTAATTATCTTTCTATCTTAAGGTCGACGGCGTGCATGAGATAATTAAATGAATAAATAAAACCATGAAATGCATATTTGTACAATGATTGACCCATTGAGCGGTGTTGCCTTCATGATGATACACTTCAGATGGTGACAAGTACAGGATTCTCAACGGGTGTACTGTGGGTTGCGCCACATAGTAAAGAGAGCAACTCCATGACAGCTATTTAATAACTATGCCGTCTTGCAGAGCTCCCCTCAGTAATGGCTGAGGTTTTTCTTGTACTAAGCAAATTCTTTATTATAAATGTTTCCACATTTTCAAATCTTTTATAACTGTGACAGCATTTCTTTGTTACTCGGGATGTAATGGCAATGTAATTTAGGAGAGCAACCCCATGACAACCTATTTCTCTCATTGACCATTGGGCAGCTCACCTATCTTCCATAGCCCAATTTGTATTCATTTATCTCATTTATCTTTACTTTATTTGATCCATTTATTTACATATAGTTCAACTACAGAGCATGGTGGCATTCAATTGCGTTGGTGCTAGGCTTTACTTACACTTACATTATGGCTCGCATTACAACCGATATCATTATAAACAGTGTGATAGACAGTAAGATCGACAGTATGGTTGACAACATAGATTTTTTTTACATAATAACCAATGGAATATTCGTTAGCATCACTGACCGCACACCAACAATTCTCAGGCCATTAGCAACACTAGACACCGCCATACAGTGCTTGGAACACAGAATGAAAACTACCGGGAACTTTTTAAAAGCTCGTAAATACCAGCGGACAAGCAAGATGAGGCAACCGCAGAGCTACATATGGTCAGCTGCGAAATAAAAACTCTGAGAAAAAAACGACAAACAACAAAAAAGCCAGTAGAACTTATTCACAAGTTGGAAGAGTTAAATAACAGAAAGAAGAAAAAAAAAAAACAACTGATTTTAACACAACTATGAGAAATGCACAATAAGTTAAATATTAAAGACACTGATATATCTAAGTGCATCAGACTAGGCACTGCCTATATCTAAGTAACACAACAAGCTTTACCTAAGATGAATAGGACATAACGATGAAAAGAAACCTGATATCAAAAGTAAAAAACCTCAGCAGCATTTAAAGAAACGCCCCCGATCTCACACTACAAGGGCGAATTAAAAATATAAGATTAGTTGGACACTTAAAAAGACGGAAGTCCCTTGGCGAGCAAAATTTAAACAACCTGTATACCACCAACCACAGTCATTTCACAAAGAATTGAGCCAACATCCATCAAATGACAAACATCTTCTGAGCAGAATTATCATGATAGTGACTTTAACTAACTATTGGGTTGGCAATTAAGGCACAGATATGCTCTTATGCAAACCGTTATCGATCTCACACTCTAATCCACTATATTAGACAAATGCTTCTCCGACATTGCACCTTTTCATGAAAAAAATAATAGTACTTTCACAAATTGGCAGATCAGACCACAACATAGTCATATGTCAACCTTTGCAATTATATGAACAAAATCAAGGCAAAACAAAGGTGCACAACACAAGAGGAAACGGACAAAACAAAATATAATCGTCCATAATCTCAGAGAAGTGACTGGAGACTACTGTAGACTCTAAGAACACGCACTGAACAACACGAATCAACCTAATTTACAACCATTTTCCTCGAAAGACGGTCAAAATATTTACAAAATATTTGGAAAGGCACCTGGCCCAGATAATATCTAAGTCTGGATGCTAAGAGATTTTCACTTCAACTTGCAGCCCCAATAGCAGCCAGCTTTGACAATTTGCTTAGAGAGGGATTTGTGGTAAAGGGCAAACGTTATCCCTATCCCCCAAAAATCGACACCAAAGACTATAGAGAAAGATATAGCACAAAATCGCTAACCTAAAATCGCTGGATAATGGAAGCATTGCTCGAACAGTGTGCCTGAATTACGACGAGGCCTTCGACATACTAAATCTGAACAAGCTCATTGAAAGCTATAAAGTCTAAACTCCCAAATTGGATTCCCCGATGGGTCTCGTCTTTTCCAACGAATAGGGCACAATGCGTCAAGCTAAGCAATATCACAACCAAACCTCTAACAACAATGGATCAATTTCACAAGGAACACTTTTTGGCGTGGAAGGTTTCTGTGCAATGGTCAGTGACCTCAAAACCCAATAGCCCGCACACAAATATGTTGATTAGAGCATCCCCAAGCCCAACGAAAAACCGTCTGGAACTCTACAGAGCTGTATAAACAACACTGTAGATTGGAGCTGCTAAAAACATGCTAAACAATGCAAGTAAAACAAAATAAATGCTTTTCACTCCAAGGGACGAACTGTTATTGTAGACTTGCAACTAGATGCGGTAAATAATGAGTCGATAGAACAATAAAGACAGCAAATCTGGTCGAAATAAACATCCAAAGCGATCTCAAATAATTGCCCACATTATTTCAATAGCCAAAGCTAAATTGCTCTTCCAGACGGAACTAAAAAGAGCTCAAGTAGACAAGAACTCCGGGCAGAATACTGCTGTACTGTTTGGCCTGGCGGCATAACTTCAGAGCAAAGTAAATCGATTGAACAGACTAGCCCTCAAAACTGGTCGTCAGAATAATCTTTCAGGATATGATGTATCTCGAAGTACTCGCCACATCGAAGCTGTAGACATTACGTGACAGACGAGGAAACGTGCAGAAAGCTGTTCAAATAAATACAATACTCTGGTGACATAATTCATCAAATGCTGCTATCAAAGAAAGAGTAAACTCATGACAGCAGACCTCACATGCTATACCCCCTTCCCTATGTGAAAACGTATCTATTTAAAAGCTCTTTCCCTGTAGTCTATTTAACCTTCAGTTATTTAGGTCTACCATGCAACTTAAAACTATCGGGTATTAATCTGTTATGTAGTCTTGCAATTTATTTCTTTTTATTTGGATTTAGTAATGAAATTATTATTAGTTTAACAGTCTTAACATTTGTATTTATTACTGTAGTCTTATAAGTTGTACAGTGTATCAATTATGTCAACTGAGACGCAATTCAACCTTAAGACTGTCAGAAGTGCATGACCGAAACAACTCCTTTTCGAAAATGGAAAATTTAGAGTAGGAAGATAATAATCCTTCCCCTCAATGAAATCTGTGCGTCTTTTCTTTTTCTTTTTTTTTTTTTTGGGGGGGGGGGGGGGGGGGCTCGGCTATTTGAATTTTGTGAAACGAAAGGAAACGGTGACTCCTCATATAAAATTCTTTTTGAGGCTCGGTTCCACAAAATATAAATTGTAATTATAATTATAAATGGCAATATGTGAAACAAAAAGAAATAAGAAATAAAATAAATCATTGCAACAAGGATTTGACTGCAGAGAGGTTCTGCTAAGGGTTTTAGTTTTAAATGTGAATTTTTTATGTGGGCTGTTACATTCATGCAACACCGCATTTTGTTCCGTTCCATTTCGTATGTTCAGCAGATTATAAGTAGTCTTGTTTGACGCACAGGTATGTGTGATGATAAGTACCCTCCCTCACCTACCCCCGGCATTAACCCACCTGGTTCCGTAATTGGTAAGTGCAGCACAACTATTTCCTATTTTGGCATCACAAATTGGTAGATCGGGTTTTTAGCGCTGGAATCAGACCTTTTCTATGGACGACGGTGTGTAGGCGTGTGGGGTTGGGGGAGCCCGGGTAGGGGGTACTCACGTATCAACTGGTTACCATGCGTGTAAATGACTTTTTTAAAACGACAACTAAACGCGAAGTGATGATTTTTGAAATAACACCCCCTATTTTAATCAAACTCAGAGAAAATTCCGAAATAACTCCCCTTTTTGCGGGAAATGCGGAGTAATTACAACAACCCTCCTTTTTTAACGAAACTGGCACTCTGCGTCCGGCTTCAAAATTACCCCATCTCCAAGTATTTTTGGACATGTATGGTAAACATTTCATACCAAGTGGCCCCTACCCCCAAAGGGGGTTAAGGGAGGGGTATTTCTTGCATAAGATAAAAGTAGCCAAATCGATTCTTTTAACAGGTTCGATGAGAAAAATATTTACCAGCTTTGTTACTTAACTTTACTTAATTTCTAAGCCATTGCAATTTGTCCAGCCAATTGATTCTTAGATATCTAATATTATTCAAATATATCATAAAAATAATTTCAAATATGTTTCCTCAATAAATGTAACTTTAATTAAATTACAGTCCATAGAAAACGGCATTCCATAGAAAACGGCACTCCATAGATATCTGCTTGTTTGTTAGATTTTGCTAACATTTGTGTGAGCATGCATTTATCATATAACCAACTGTTATATATTTTCTAGTTTACACCTTACCAGAATTTACTCAGTGAGGGTTTTATTTTGCAGTCAATACACAAGATGGCGGTATTGATTTTTCTCAACCAGTCCATGAAATTTTAAGGGAAAAACTCAACAGTGGCGTCAATTACCCAATCCTTCAAGACAGATCAACTGCACTGCACATTGGTTGCTGATAAGTAAGAAAAAAAAAGAAGACATTGTGAGAGACCTCTTAGACGGCTGTCGATGCAAACGTAAGAAATCGTGCGGGAATTACTCCGGTCTGTAAAAAGACGCCGATAGTCCGCATGCTGCTTGAGCATCCAGGAATCTCAGCTGCGGAGGTATACAGCAAGATTCCTTTTGTACTGGCGAAAAGCGAAGCCTTAAAACTATTAATAGCTAAATATAAGGGAAACTTTGCGTGTTCTGGACAGAGGAACCTACTTGTGTATATTTTTTGCATATCCTATGGAAACGGACAAATTGACAAGGCCAAGTATTGCTTGATTATGGTCAATTTAACATAAACGCTTGTCACAATGATGGTGTGTCAAAACTAACAACTTTACAGAAGGCCTGTTTTGAAGTTATTGTCAATACGGAATAATTTCTGTTAGCAAATCCAAATATTAAGTTTACAAATGCACTAATTCATGCCTCCTGTGAGGCAACGCTTTTTGAATTAGCAACATATAGGAGCAACCAAGTGATCTTTGAGTTACATGTGAATTGCAATCGAATGGAAAGCACTTTCAGCGATGAACAGGCAATGTCCTTTCTTCCATAGTTGTCGCTGGAAGCCATAGGGAAAATGTTTACCCGGATTTTCTCAGCTACTGTTGTGCAAAATTAGATATCATTTAAATCGAAAACGCATTCGCGATTATACGGTCAAGTGAAACCGCTAATGAGAGGCGCGATTAAAAAAATGAAATCGACACAGCAGCTGGATGAATTATGTATGAAAAATCTGAGGATGAAGGCGACATCACACGGAATAAGCAACGACAGATTTGACCACATCGTATTTGAGAATTAAGTTAAATTCTGTTACACAGACCTTAATGTACACAAGTCAAGTACCAAAAAGGATGGCGAAAGTGTTTCGAAACCTAAATCACGTTTAAAGAATCTTGAACACCTGTGAAATGAATGAAGAATACGACTCTTTAAGGCCATTGCTTTATCAAGCTAAAAAGGTCGGCTTAACGGAACACGTTAAAATCCCGTTGAAAGAATATATCCTTTCTTGGTAACACCTTGACTCATCCGTCTTCAAAACAAGTCGTATCTGTTTTACAATTGTCAATGCGATACAAGAGTCTTCCTAAATTGTTGCTTGTCTCGAACAATTCAACGACTGGTACAAACTGCTATCCAAGTTGTCTTACTCGTTGAAGAAACACGAAAATAGCATTGATACTGAAGAAAATCACAAACAGACAATTGAGTGGATCACTTAAGTCCGGAGTGTTGGAATGGTGATAGTGAATACGTCGTTGTGCGAGGTACCGTTTCCAACTTAATGGAATCGACTTCGAAGCAATTCCAAGGCAGCTTGTTTGTGCTTGAAACGAGTTGGAAGCTCAAGTGAGTGTAGAAGACCTTTCATTCCCAATGAATTTGACTATTTGTTGGTTTTTAGAAATCTAGAAAAACCCTTTTAAAGCGACAAATTTATCCCCGAGGCAAAATTCACACCCAAAAACAAGGGAAAAGAATGTCAAAACCTGAATGTGTAAGGCATTTTAGACAATGGTTAATTTGACGGCGATTCCCTAAAACATAACTCGGAGATCTATTCAAATCAGAATCGGGCAAACAGATTCACAAGGTTTACATAGCGTGGAGAGGAAGTACATCTAAAGGCATGGAAATCAGTATTGATTTGGTGCCCGCTTTTGAATTCCCCGAATATCGCCCCCCCCCCCCCCTCTGCCGGGAAAGTTTGCTCCAGGATTGCATTATTTGTTTGCCATAGTAACTCAGACAGTTGAAAATCCGATGGTTTTACCACTAGCTTTTTCCAGCCCAGACAGATTAATCGTCTGGACTTTGCCGATCGAAATACAGATGGGGTTCAAGTTGGCAAAGGCAATGCGCCGCTCTACTTCGTCCACAAGTAGTAAAGTTAAAAGATTAATGAAACAAGTAGAAGACGTAGAGGACTATCTAACCACACACATGATTAAAACAGCCCTTCTCTTCCTGGCTTACTCGCTTGGATTGGTATGCAACAGACCAGCCAGGATCAAACCAGAATCCCTCTTCGTGTTTGTAAAGCTTATTTACCAACGTCTGTTAGATTATATTTTATCCAATATTCTTTCAAGCAATGGTCATCGGTGAAAATCATTTCATATCGCCCACAACTGGTTTTCGCTGTAACGACCCTCGTGACGGAGTTGAGTGGAATTTGAGAGAATGCTGTAAGAAGCGACGCAGTTTGATTTTTATTGCTAAACATCTAATAGACGAATGCGGCTGTGTATGTATGGCAGCGTAAATAGAACAAAAGCATCACTGCTAGAACGTATTTAAAACATGCCGTCGCCGCGATCTCGGTACCCAACCGAGCAAGAATTTTGATAACGTGGGTCAAAAGAGCTTGTAACCGAAAGCGGTTAAGCCATGACTACAATCTGATGATCAGTTAAGCAGTTTTTGTGGTATCATGTTGACAAAAAATGGAGGATGAAAATCCAAGGTGACCAAAGTCAAGGTCAAAAATAAAGATATCGAACATCTACCCACTATGGCAGGTCATCTGCACACCATCACAGGAAACGGATTAACAGTGATAGATGGACAGACAGACAGACAGACAGATGACTAGGCAGACGGACTGGCGGAGAGATGGAAAACACCCAAATCTATTGTCTTTTTCCGGAGCTCTAAGGCCCGGCGGGGGGAGGTCGGGGCTAATAATATAAAATACTGCATGCTTCTCCTTTTACATTCCTAGAAACCAACTTTTTTTGCACAGGGCAGGTAGGTTATTTCTTTCTTTCTTTTTTATAAGTGGTTGGCCAATTAGAATCAAAAGTAGAAAAACACCTGATGAGAAACAAAGCTACTCGTTCAATCGTTCCTTGGCCTTAAACTGCTCCTTTGATAAAGGCTTTTAAAAACTATTCTTAATTCGTGATTGTAAATATAAAATTCTACACTTACCTGTTTCAAGATTTCGCTGAAACTAAACATTCGGGAAGAATTATTTTACAGGATCTAAAACGCACAGCTCAAGACATTCAATAACTGAATGTTTTCCGATATCTGAATGATGCTTGTGCAACGTTCAAGATGAAAAGGCGCCTTTCCAATTTAGTATACCGAGTCATTTTCTGTTTTGTGTTTAATCCGACATTTTAAGAAAACAGGCTAAGTTTGCACGTTATCTCATCAGTCAACTTGACTCTCTGCATTTTTTGAAATTTTCTGTCACTGATATTTTATATTTAGGAAAGAAAATGAGAGAGGAGAATAGCCATTTTTGAACTCTCCATCTCCATTAAAGCTGAGTTTACTAAAATGCAGTGCCATTGAATACAATACCTGTACTTGTCAAGCTACCCCCCCCCCCCCTATGAAACAAATAGTATGCGAAAAATGAAGCAGAAGGAAAATACTGCTAATGGACCTATTTTCCCAGGAGGAGGAAGTTTTCTGTGGAAAGACGGAAGGGGTATCTTGTTACTCAAGCAATTCCAGCAATTTTTCTGCACAATTTCTTTTTCAAAACAAAATTAGAAAAATTAAAAAAAATGGTTCGGTATTGTCAGAAAAAAATGTTTTTCATTCTTTCTTTTTTTTTTTATTTTAGTTGGCTGTTTGTTTGTTTTTGTTTTTTTTTTTTTTTTACATTTTTTGAGATTGGTGTTTTCATACATTAATATGATCTTAAGCATAAACGTGAAAAAAATTTGAAAACACGAAGCGTAAACTTTAAGAAACTCCATTAAATCTTATGTTCATAACGTATCCTGTTGGACTTGTTTTTACTTTATCCTCTGTTTTCATTCAATGCATAAAAACAATCGAAAAGAATTAACACACACACCCATCCGTTGTGTGTCAGGCAGCATAGCCTGAAGAAAATGAGAATTAATTATAAATTAGCAGCACAATTGAGTAGCTTTTCGGCTTGCCTATGGAAATCCCAACAGTTTTTTTTATTTATCACTTCAGTAAATCAATTACATTTTAAAACAGAGTAAAAAAATATATTCCTTAAAAAAATGCTGCCACTGGAAGGAAATTTGCTTTGAACATTGACGAATTTTATAACAAGGCCTCCTTTTATGGAGATCCGATCCCATTTCCGATTTGAAATTCACAAGCACAAAGTATAGAGTACAGGCGAGTCCGCCCTCCATTACAGGCTGGGCATATCACGTGTCAGCGTAATGTATTCGCTACATGGATTTTTAGACAGCACAGTGAGATAAGCGCTTGGGTCTCATGTTCTAATCCAATTGTAAATCAACACTGATGTTCATTAGCGCAGCATGCAGTAAAACGATAGTACTTTATACCACACCATTCGTTGCTTAAATTATACGGACCACTTTATGCAGTAACATGGTTTTGTCTGAACGAATCACGAAAATCTGAATTAATTGAAGTATCACATTGTAAGGATATCAAACACACACAAAAGCAAAACTAAAAACGGCGAGCCGTTTGCGGTAATTGAGACAAACAATCCTGCTTTCCCCTTTTGAAGATAACTGAAGTTCATCGAAATCAAAAGTATAATCTTTTTATCGTTAATTTTGCTGATAATCACAATTCGACCAATTTCCAATTGTGTTTCGTTTTCAATTCCAGCTAAAACATAAAAAATTCTTCTAATTCTAAAAATGCTTGGTCTATTTTTAATCTTAATAAACGCACAAATCTAAGTTGCAGAGCGATAATTCAGTATTAATATAAAATGCCCTTTTCACATCTATTTGCATTTTGATAATTTATGAAAGGAAAATTTGAAATAAAATAAAATAAAATACATATTTATTCATATATTTATTGGGTTTTAAATAGTTTATCAGATTCTGTTTATGAATTTTATTTATTGATATTATTGACATTATAAATGGTTTCCTGCTTGATGTGCATGATTCAATTAATCATATTAGTAATAGTAAATTGATAATTTGAATTATTAAAAGAAATAAAAAGAGCTTATTTAAGTGATAAAACGAAAGTTGCTTGAATACATATATCAGCTGTAAAAACTGATATTGGAACTTGTATGGTGAGGTAACAAATCGCGTCAATGGTAGAATAATGTGCTGATCTATGCTCCTACAAATTGTTTCAATAATTTATTTTTTTCTTCTAAAAATTCAGTCACTTAGGTGATTAGATAACCCACTAATTTATATTAATATAAAAATAATTTTATGAGATTATTAAAAATATCGACGCATTTAATACAAAAAAAAACAACATTTTTTTGTAGTTTTAATATTTTTCAAAATTTTAGGTATCATTAATTATTTAAAAGTATGCCAAATTCAATTTAAATGTAAAAAACTCCGTTTTAGATTTCCATAATGTTAGCTAATTTAGATATGTCTTGTTCAAATGAATAGTATTTCAAGTTCATTCCTTTAGAATAGCTCTATTTCAATTTAGATTCACATGCATTAGTATCTTATTATCAGGTACAGATAATTTGCTTGCAACGGAATACAACGTGGTCTCAAAATAAACTGCTTTCTTTTTTAATCTTTCATAATATGTCTTTTTTCTTAAATCTATTTTAATCTATATGTGTGTGTGCGCTATAAATAGTAAGTACAGCGTGTCCTGTTTCTATCCGATGGTGGCACCAGTATCAGATGGTGATTGCGGTACCTACCAGTATCAGATGGTGATTGCGGTACCTACCAGTATCAGATGGTGATTGCGGTACCTACCAGTATCACATGGTGATTGCGGTACCTACCAGTATCAGATAGTGATTGCGGTACCTACCAGTATCAGACGGTGATTGCGGTACCTACCAGTATCACATGGTGATTGCGGTACCTACCAGTATCACATGGTGATTGCGGTACCTACCAGTATCACATGGTGATTGCGGTTTTCCCTGCTCTCTACATCTGGCTGTGATCGTTGTCGCTGGGTGTTATCGTGGCTTTTCATTATGCTGCAAGTTTCTTCAATTTAATTGTCATGCAACACCGTTATGTTTCGGTTTTTATTAACTCCTACCTTTATGTTCAACGCCTTTATGCCTGGATACTGCGAAAAGGAACTATGCCGTGTTGCAAGTAGTCTTTGGTATAAATTTCAAGGAATCCGGTGGGATTTAGTTAAATGAGTTGAAATTATAAAAAAAACTGCTGTTGTCGACATAAGTACACAGACAAATAACTCTTTTCAGTCTTTTATTTCTGCAAATACTGTTTATTCGAATAAATATTTATAAACCAGTGCATGGTGAGTAACACTGTTGGTCTGGATTACAGATGATCAACTGAGCACATTATACTTTCGTCTAAACAAAATATGCAATAATTCGTATGTACAAAAAGAAATTCAATCACAGATCTTGACTATTTTCCGCGCTAATAATTTATACAAAAATTAAGCCACATAATCTGTAATTATACCAATGTCATGACCTATCACCCTTCGTTTAAGTAGCGCAGCGTCAACACTTGCTTCTATCTCGAGCTTCGAGCTTTTTACAACAGTTTAGAACGCTTGTTTCTGCAACGTATCGTTCTACTAAGTACTTGGATGGGTTCCGCTGGCTTTCTCTGCAATATGATGGCACCGGAAAATACGTAGCGGTGATGGCCTGCATAACCAGATTAGTTGCTGCATGCGGACACCTGCCAATAACCGACGGAGCAGTGCCGTCTCAAAAAAAGAAGAGCACTGTCATGACTCAGCCCCCTTTACCTAAGTAGTGCGGCGTCGGTCCACGCCCCAGAAACGAACCTTTAAGCGACGGTTAAGTAGCATTAGGACCTGTTAGTATTGGATGGGAGACAGCTACAACAACTTATGTCATGATTTTTTTTTTGCTGAAAATTGAGCATATTTTTAAAGCATAAATAACGCAATTATCTTTTTTAGTTTGCTTAATAATGTTTTAATACTTAATGTGTTTTTATATTATGCTTTAAAGACTCACAGCGATCACATATTCAACCTCACGATAACATTTTCCCAAAGTAAAAAGTCTAAAGTAAATCGTTTTTTACACAAAGTTTACGTGTTTGAAAGATGCAAACGCATCAATTAGTGCATGCGTGATATTATTATTGGACGCACTATGTTTACTTTTCAGTAAATAATGTTTTAATAGACAAACAAGACGTAATTTCTTTTTCTAAATTCCGAAGCGCTCATTGCAACGTTCGAATGTATGTACGTAAAGGGAAGTGAGCACAGTTCGTGAAAACGTATGGTAGATACAAGCCAGAGGAGGAGAAGGGCCTTTCACGGTATTGTACAGGGAAATATAAGAAGAAAAGGCGAGTTTGCTAATTATTCAAGCACGAACTACGCCTACACGAAGAAGCCTAGGTTTTAGTGTAACCAAAACCCATAACAAACCCCACTAATTAGTCTTGCATTCATCACCCATACTGTAACATTCTTTAGGAATAAGTTAACGGACAGTCAAGTCGCAGTGGGAACTGTCATCAGTCGTTTAGTTCACATAACAATTATTTGAATAATTAAGGTTGAGTGACTTGCACATACAACCCTTTAAAGTTAAGAAAGAATTGTTGAGAAAATCGATTCAGATGCAGGTTCATTACTATTAGAATATCGATGGTAATGGAAGCGAGCTCTTAGGGTCAAATTTGATATTATCTCCATTACACTACACAAAACAATTACACTTACTTATATCATAAGGCATTATTTATGTAATTTCGCACAATTTTAAAGGAGGTTTAAACTACTACTTAAGTTAAATAACAACCATCCAGTTTATGATATATTTAAAACTACATTAAATACTAGCAGCAATATTTGTACTCTGACCCTTAATAACGTTTGACCACAATCCACGTTGTTTCTCAAGAGACGTAATTTTCATTTTTACATCATAGTGGTATGTTTAAAACTGCACTTACATCATACATTTACTCACAGCTTGTGTGATTTTTTAGGAAGGGGAGAGGGGGGGGGGGTTAAATTTATCACTGGGATTTAACCAGTATGTGTCGCCTCAGTTTGAGTAATAAATGGATTAAATGTAGAATGACTTGAATTTCGCGTTGTAAGTTCAAGACTTTCGCCTTGGAGTGAATGTGGCCGAGAGATGCTCTGGACAGCTGTCTTTTCAATGTCCTGTTGTGACTGACACGATCCGCTGTTCCTCTTCTTCGATATGTCACCGCTTGTCCCTCCTGTTGCCTGTGAGCATATTAATAGTTGTGTGTTTAAATACATGCCTGTAGTTCAATGCCATTCTTACATATGTAGTTCACATGAAATCTGTTAATATCTGTGCTTTGAAATTATATGGTTGTACCGTTCTTATTTCGCGGAGCTTTTAGACGACTCAAATTTAGCATCATGGCATACGTTCAACAAATGCCTGTAAATGACATCAGCGTGCTGTAATATATGAGCACACCATAAAAAACGGTAGCATTGAAAAAAACTCCAAAAACTACAAAAACGTGGTTTTTATTCGTAGGATACCAGTTGCAGCATGTAACTAAACGAACTAAATGCTTCCCAGTTGTAAATCCTATTATCGTCCATATGAAATATTGTTTGAGCTAGAAACCATCTGATTCAAGTTCCATATCACTAACTATAATGCGAATGAACGTCTTGGACATCACATTTTAGCAAATATAAAAATTTTCTGTTTAAAATCAGTGACCAGGAAGATATAAAAAGTGTTCAAATTGGTCGTGATGTTGAAAAATCTTATCTTTGTGATTTTACATGTTGTGAAACTGTAAGTACACAAAGCAACATTTACACCCTTAAACTTATAAAAATAAGAGGGTTTTGTTAGTTCCTAAAAGTTAACCGTTCGCATAATCCAGTCTTGATGTTACCAGCGCATGTACTAAAGTTTTGACGCCTTGGACCGGAAGATAGAAAAGTAAGTTTTATTTGTTAGAGGATCCATTAGTGAAGTAGTCCTGCCTCGGGTTTGATCCGTAGATTATTCTAATGTAAACGAAAAGAGAGATGAAAAGTTTGGCACTGTGAAATACACAGCTCCGGATGTTTTTTAAAATGTATATGTTGTCATGCGGCTAGTAAAAACCTTGTAAAAAAAGGAGGAACACAAGTTTTGTCTTAACTGTGTGTATGGTAAAGAATTAGTAGTAAACTGAACGACCCAGAAACCTGTGACAAAGTTGAAACAACAAAGAGATCGGCGAAGTCTGGTGCGGAACGCGCACTACTTAACGAAGTTACAGAGTAAGGTCCTTCGCTGCTGAAGGCACTGCCATTTGTGGTAGGCTTCTCATGTGGCACATCACTCATTACACCAATCTACAACATGTTTTATTATACACATCGGTAGGAGTACCACAACTTTTATTAGACAATATGTGCATGAAAATCTGTTTGAAAATTACTTTCTTTTTTAAATAGACATTAATAACGAGGCTGGCCCTCTTCTATGCACTAAGCGGTTAAAGAATTTAGCAATATTCGTACATACGTTATAATACAGTGGTTTGTGAAGATAAAAATATAACCGACTGACTCATTTAAATGTATATTCTTTCCTGTTCCGTGATAAATAGTATTTTATTTGGAAAAAGAGTTGGATACGGGAGTGATATTTTCAGTATTTAAAAGTCGCGAAAATTTAGCTTACCAGAAACCTTTCTTATATAACATTTTTATAGTTTTTGTATTTTGCAATGAATTTCTAAAACTAGTATCTTGGTTAACAGAATTCGCGTTTAGACCCCTAAGTCATATGTACACTGTTCGCTCAAGTGTAATGTTTTTCATCATGATGCTATGCTATGCATTATACAAACCTGGGAAGTGCGAACATGATAAGGAAAATTAGAGTTGGCCGCAGACGGTCTTGTAAGCAACTGCAAGGATATAAGGTATATCTATAATACGACTGAGCACATTATAATCTGTCCAAAAGTACGAAAGTTCATTTTAAAAAGTTAAACGAAATTCTGCCAACTTTACAAAACTGATATTTTGTGTTGAAATATAGGTCTATTGATGCATTTTACACTAAGAACTAATATTAAACACAAACAAAACATACATAAAAAGGAAAAAGAGAAGGTCATGGATGAGAATTACTTATTAATTAAAAACATTAGTAACTACTTCTATAAAGTGAAGTTTTAGTTTTGACCTTTTAAGTTACACGCAAAAAATCCGAAACATAATGTACAATGTTACGTTTCTTCAATGTTTAGACATTGCAAATTGCCATTTACTACTCTCTGAAATAATTTAACGGTTTAAATTTCACAATTTTTATAATTAGATAAAAGGCGTTATCTTTATGTTGCACGCTACTGTAAAATACTAGTAATAACATATATTCTTCAACATATTTACTAAGTTTACAATGTACAAGCAAATTGTAATTAATTAATAATAAAACAAAGTAATTGATAAGATAAAACAGTAATCAACAGTTCTATTGTAGAAGACTACTGTCATTTCATTGCATAATCTGAGGACCGAAAGGCAAAGCATAAAATGTAATAGAGATAGAAACTAGATGTTTGCTGGCTTCTACGAAATGCTTCAATTTAAAGAAAGAGATAACAAGAAACAGTCAACATATAAAGTAAAATAGAAAGTGCATAACTAAGTAAATACCAAGACAATTTATAGGGTGTTTGTTTTATTTGTGCGTTCAAAAATTTTTCCCATTTAAAAATATTTTGTCAGCAGTTATATATGCATCCTATGTTTATTATTGTGTCAGTTATATTTTTGCATATCGTGCCTATTATTTATCGTGAAAGATACTGAAAGCCTACTTTGAAAAATACATTTTGTTATATCTGTATTGCTTCTGAGAAATTTGTTTTAATTGTGACATAATCAGGTTGTTAGGCAGACCCCATTTTCAGGCAATTAAATTTAACGGAAAGGCAACAATACATTTTAAATCTAATTATTGAATAAAAAATAAATACCAGTGCTTTAAATACACAACTCGAGGAATGTATAAATTTCGAACTTTATTTTGCTTTCATTTACAGCCGTGAAAGTGCATTATATAGCTATTTGTATTTGAAGATTTAAGCAATTTATTTAGCGTTCATCCGCTTAAAGTTATTTTGTAAATATTTTACTGGGGTGATAAAGTTATTCAACATGTAGGCGGTATTGTGTAGCTGTAACGTCCATTTGAAATTAATTTTATTCCTGACTTTCTAAATAAAAGAGATAAACATTAAGAAAACCAACAATAACGTGTGTATTGACCGCTTTACCGATTTGCAAGCCACGTTTTAGTCTTAATTTAATGTTAGATTGAATATCAGTTGGTTCAACAAGGCGTAGCAATGGTAATTTCATAGTTGGTTTGATCACAAAATAAATTGCTTTCTGGAACATATGTTTATTCCTAGATTTGATTTAAATTTAACTGTACCTGTAAAATCAGTTACATGTTTACTGCCGATTTACACCAGAAAACATCAATGATTATAAAAAAGACACATCTAAAGTGGCATATCAAAATTGCTACAGACATCAGTTAACAACATAACAACAAACATTTGAATATTAATATATGTCAGTGTAAATTCGAAATTCTTCTTGCAAATTCTTGCAAATACTGTGGTTTATTTAAAAAAATCTACGGGCACACATATAAATAAGTGCGAATTCGCTGGATTAGTACCACACCTGCATGCTGCATGCTGACTTATTGCTGATAAAATTTTCTTACCAAAAAGTAAAACAATCCAGCTAGTGTCACTGTAACATTGACACAGTTCACTACTTTTTCACGCACCCACAGTGCCATAGCATGGTTAGCCACCAATATCACAACAGGTCCTGCCAAAAACCTGACATAACCATTTAAAGTAGAATTTAACAGAATGTGCAATATGTTACAATTTTGGGAAATTGTACCTTACATTTGCTCTGTGTACTGAATATTTTTCACAAAAAGCGAACTCCGTCATGTGTGAATTAAAAGTAGAGATATTCCTTGAACCTTTTGCTGTTTAACTGTCCATTCTCTCCAGCATTTGTGAAATACGAAAGGGAATTCAATCCAATTCGCTGAGGCACACTTAAGAACTCCGAATTCGAGATTGAAAGGACAGAGATATTATTTATAAAAACAAGAAATATTACTTGTAAACAAAGGCATGAGATATCGTGAACAATAGATTATGGATCACTTTAGTCCAATTTTTTCATGGTGCTTTGTTTTGCATAAAAACACGACTAATAAATGATTTTGGTGTGTAACACTGCATTGTAAACAACTCCATCTGTGAGTTGATTACCTTTAAAATTTGAACACTCTTAATTTGTTGACATTTGAGGAATCAGTTAAGAAAACATCCTGGTAATTTAACGATAATTTGTGCTGCACAAACAGTCAGTAAGACTATACGGCGTAAAGTCCAAAACAAAATAATTAGCTGGCTTGGATTTTAGTATGTATCTAATAGAAATGGCGATGGAAATTGTTTGGAGGTGCATATAAAACATTTATATAAATTTTGACAAGTGTATTTGTACAAAGATGACCGTTAATTTTTTAAA
Organism: Protula sp. h YS-2021; assembly: GCA_949752745.1. Lineage (NCBI taxonomy): Eukaryota > Metazoa > Annelida > Polychaeta > Sabellida > Serpulidae > Protula > Protula sp. h YS-2021. The sequence continues at coordinate 21,164,968 of OX457031.1, read as the reverse complement.
TATGTATGACAATAATAATTTTTAGTTTCAGAACAACCTATTTAAACTTGTAAACGTTTAAAAATAAGCTTCTAAACCATCTGTTTAAACTCGAAAGCGTTTAAACAATCTGTCTAATTTTGGATAGTAGCTTATTTAATGAGCCTATTGTAACCACCATACGAAGATATAAAAAAGTGATCGAGTAATCTTTAGGTTTATTGCTATAGATAAAAAGGTTTTAGGTGTAAGTGAACATGGCTGATTGAAACTTTTCACAAATTTGCATTGAAATTTGTTATGCAAGGAATTGTAGCCCAAAAAGTAACAGTTGTCATATTTTACAATAAAATAAATTTATTACTTTGGCTGAAATATTGGTGGTAAAAGAAATTGAAAGAAAAAAAATTTGTTGAGCACTATGAAATCAATTTTTAGATCTGAGAATTAATCATTCACTGGCATTCGTTATGTATTTATATATTTAAGTAATTGGAACAATTTGAATACTGATTATTCCCTAGACAGAATCACGGAAGCTGCAGATACTCATTGAATTTTCTGTTTCTAGGTGCTGGGTATATATTTCTACAAATAAAACGCCCTACCATAAAGAAAGAATAAGCAAAGAGAGTGAGTGTGTTAGCCATGATGTTGACGACTCTGGCCCGCACCCACTTGGCTAGCGCATAGTTAGCTACAATAACCGTGCCGAATGCGGTCCAAAACCTGCCGTTTAAAATAACGTTGTAGAATATTTATCAGAGCATATTTTTCGTAATTTATAGGCTACAGATGGTAATTATATGCATTCAAATTGGAACCAAATTTGACCAAAAATTCCTATGAAACGTTACTATCTAATTTTTAACAATATGTTATTGTTTACATTGTTAATCGTGATGTATATATAGCAACTGGTTATTGGCTAATGTTTTGTTACGCGGCTTTCAGAGCCAACCCTTCAAAATAACTATATTGTATTCCATTTCAACTTAAATAACTCTTCAAAATAATAGGAACATAATATTTGTGACACATGATGTGCATAAGAGAAATCAATGTAGCAGTAACAAGCAGCAGCTCTTTAAGATATTACATCTGAGCAAAATCTAAAAGTTGGGATACAATCACAGTTGTGCAACGCGAATTGATATCCTTTGATGTTTTTAACCAGTACGCCTTCTGAAAAATGAGCGGTTCGAAGTTTTTATTTTTGTTCTAAATTTATTATTTTGAACAAAATAGTTCCTTACCTTTAACATAAGGCCTAAACTGAGCTAACATTGTTTAACATTGCTAAGTAAAACCTTTTGAGGCAAAATGCACCGGCAGCTCAAGAGCAAAACCAGCACTTTGAATTGCCCTTCTGTAATCACTGTCCCGTATTATTATGGAAGGGCACGTGATCAATATATATATATATATATATATATATATATATATATATATATATATATATATATATATATATATATATATATATATATATATATATATATATATATATATGTGTGTGTGTGTGTGTGTGTGTGGTTGTGTCTTAAAAATGACAAAAAGTCAAGTGGATTCTTCATTCACTTATGAATTCCGCTTGAATTTCACTTCTAATGTCAATAACTAAGTAGTTTATGTCCAGTCAGTCTTGCGACTTTTGAGAAACACCTAAGGCAGACGACCAGTATTGAAAGATATTATTTCGCGTAAATACTTGTCGCTTCTGTGTGAATCGGAGTTTCACTTCTTTGATAATGTTGCTGCTACCAATTATAGCTTGGGGCGATCAAGCTGATATTCAGTTATTATGCAGTTTATTATCCTACAGTTGAAAACATGATTATCGCTGAACTAACCACATGGGTGACATGTCTCGGTTTCAACGCATTTCTTGTAAAGAAATCCTGGTTCAGTTTGTTGTTAGAATAAAAGATGCTTAAAATGGCACGTTATTCATGTCACAATAGACAGAAGTAAATTATAAATATAACTGCTATAATAAAAGTATAGTCGAGATTTATCAATTGCGACTGACCAGGCCTAAATAACTTAATTATTCAAGGAAACTAAATAGATATCAATCAGAGGCTACATGTTCTCTTATTAACATTATTTTTATAATTTAAAAAATATGAGAGGCGTGTAACACTGAGAATTTGAACGATGTAGTGCACATTTGGTCAGTTGAACATCTTGAAATATTTGTCATTTGTTGACAGGTTCAGTTTTACATATTTATGTTTATAATATTCATGGAAAATCTGAAACTTACCAAAGTGTGTAGAAAATGAAGAAAGGGTAGTAGAACTTGGCTTTCTCCGGGTAGTGCTTGAGAGTGAAGAAAATTGCATAGCAAAACCAAACCCATGCTAGTAAACGCAGCGCGAGCAGTCCATATCCCGCCGGTGATTCATATATATACAAAACCTCGCCGGGATCGAAAATCTAAAAACGTATAGATGTGACGTTTTTTGTTACATCCAGCCATACAGTCAGCTATACAGACTGGGAGGGCAGATATTCACTAGCCTGGTGAGTGCAATCATACCTGTACCACTTCAAGACATCTGTTGTAGCTACTTATGTCTTTCCTACCTTTTAAACTCACAAACTGATTTGACCATTTCACTAATTACATTGCTTTTGTATACATCCAAACAAGTTGAGACCCCGTTAAATGCAGAGAAACTGGTTTAATTAAACCACGTCTATTTATATATACCGTCGAATTCGTATGCTTACCAGTGCTTCGTATATAAATAGTACGATGTACGTAATGGTGTATATAGTCATGAATACAGCTATTTTTATATTGCCTGAGGTGCTTAGGCGTCCCCTGGTAACTGTATAGCCCTTGGCCAGAAGGATGAGCAAAAGAAGAAACACGAGTAATGAGAGCGCCTCAAAAACACGACCTGGAAAGAAAGAGGATCTGTAAATTTAAACAGTCCATATAAACAACTGCTGCAAATAGTATGTGACGTGCACGTTTGCAAGGAATGTGAGCATACAGATTGCTTATGCAAAGCTCCCCTTGTAAATCCTGTCATAGATTACTTGCAAGTAATAGTCTAAAACAATAGCAGAACCTTTATGTATAAAATTTTGAATTTACAAATTATGATTGGAGGTAAAACAAACTGTTGAACTTTCCTTAAACGTACGTATTTATGACATGCTAACGGCATTAATATATATGGAATCAAACGCTGAACTTAGCTTATCATGGCGAGCACTAAGGTCGTAATATTAAGAATGCATTTATTTTGCAACCTCAAAAAAACATAATGTTGTACATACAATGTAATAAAAATAAGTAAAAAAGCATCAGGTTGAAAAGTTGAAAAGCGTCACATAATAGTATTATTTTGGTTCATAATTAAACAATACTGCACTTCACTAAAAATAGAAGATGCGGTATGGCAAAAAAACTTATTTCAAACCTTGTTAATTTTGCATTTAGGAGACTTTAACGACATGTTCGTTCTATATCTGTTCATATTTTTAAAGGCAGTTAAGTTCATGTTCATGGATGGTCTTGAAAATGTCTGCTCAAACCATCAGGACGTTCTTGGGGTGTACAGTCGGGCAAAACAACCGGCTCTTGATATTCGCAGCTTGAAAAAACGCAGGACGCATTTTTGGATAGATTCTATTTAGGTAAATCAAATTAAAACACGGGAGATGCTTACTCCAATACTGAACGGATATTGGTTTGTAGATCACACCCAGATCATTTTGAGAACTGAGAGCTTCGGAGCCAATTAAACATAAGACGAGGCCTTTGATACAATTCTAGATATAGTTTCGTCAGGATAGGGTCCGAGAGTAGCTTTGTGGAAGTCACCAGTTCCATTCCGCCTCGTTAACGATGAGTAGTTCAGGAGATACTGAGAAAAGCAACCACTTTTTTCGTTTTTAACTCGTCAATCTTCGTTTTGTCAGCATTTAACCATTTGCTAATGTGGTTAGCAGCACCGTGGATGGTCTCTGATTTCACATATGGTGTGATATCGCATCTAATGGTATCATTCCCAGTATTAGACAATTTGTAAGTTTTGACCGACAGGAATGCACACACTACGTCACTGAGAATATGGAGAACATCAAAGGATCTAAGCGTTTGCGCCAGAATATAAGAGTCAATTCGATCCAAAGCAATCGAACAGTTCTGTATGCATCATTTCCAGGATTGTGATTTTATGTCTGTCTGCTTCGAGTATCGACTTGCAAATGATGTTATTGGTCTCAGATCCTTATGGAGGCTTTTTGGAGGTATCAAAATCGTTGTTGGGGGAGCACGTATGGGTTTACAGTTACGAAGTATCCAATTTTGAATCTTGTTAGGTCATATAGCCTTACGAAGGTTGATTGATGAAAGGCGTCTTTCAACGTCAAAAAAACGAAATTTCTTATCCCGAAGTGTATAATTATGAGGAACTCTGTTCGAGGGGAAGGAAAACAGTTACGTATGTAAAAAGGCCACTCATTATCTGGGTGCACCATTTTATTGAAAAAGATCATATCAAACAAGACATACATAAATACTCTTTAATCAACAAGACTTCACTTACCAAAGGTTTTCAGGCCGTAGTTGTCCACACCGTCATTGGCGTACTTGCCGTAAGCAATGCACATGATGAATAGGTGGAACACCTCAAGTACCAATGATACCATGTACATTTTGTATGTGGTGTGGAACAACTGCTTCTTCTTCAAACGGACTGCAATATAATGGCTACTATACAAGCTGTTACGTCTACCAATAAATATTTTAATACGCACTGTAAATCATTTCATCGAAGGGACCAAAAGAAATTTAGAAATCCTTGATTTGATGTATCAATGACAAAACTGTTAGATTGCCATGCATGAGAACAGTATGGAAACAGACGTTAAAGAACATATAGAGCCGAAAATACGACATGTAAAGTTTTAAAAGTAAATTCGTAAGGAATGGCTTACCAAAATTGAGCCTACCTGCACAAATAATTGATAAAACAAGTAGAACTGCCATTATAAGCAAAAATGCTATGTCTGTCTGCAGGATATCTATACATAATAAAAAGAAGGAACACTCCGTGATCAAAACTGCATACTGTTAATTTAATGAATTCTTTTTCTTAAAACTTAAACAATCCTCGACAGCAAGCTATTTACGCAAGGATAATTTTCTACAGTGACTAAATAATAGCAAATAAATAATAGCAAATAAATAACATAAGCCCAAAAGGTGTGGCTAAAAAGCTTTAGTGATAAAGAATATGTTCTATTTTCTTGCCATCTGTGGCAATGTCTTTATAGTTACATGAAGGTTCGGCCAATGAACTTTGCCTCAATAGAACACGTTTGAAACGATTACTTATTTCTCTCCTTTAAAGGTGTCAATTGAACTGTTTTACAAGATTACAACAAAACTTGATAAAACATAGCATTTCGAAGAATACACAAATAACGTGTCTCCCTAAAGCGTATTTATAACACAACACTTGCAAACTGACATCATTCAGAGCCATGTTATGCTCATGAATGTGAAAAGAAAAACTTTTCGGAATGCAGGAAATAATTGCATCAAATATTTTCTCTTGAAAGTTAATACATAGCAAGTAAATGTATAAATAATAATAATAATAATAATAATAATAATAATAATAATAATAATAATAATAATAATAATAATAATAATAATAATAATAATAATACATACATACATAAGAAAATGATAGACGACAAATAGAAAAAGTTTGCTTTGGCCACATATGCACCAAAATTCAGCGCATTTTATTATAAAATGATTGCTTTATTCAAATTTATTTATATTTTTAATTGCTTTATTCAAATTTATTAATATCTTTCTGCGACTACTGTAATAACGATGTTTGTTGACTGACATGCTTCGACAAACATGTTTACCATACAGTGTAACCGTGTGTTGATTATGTGGTCAACACACGGTCGGCAAAGGATGTTCTGTGCTGGAATTATATAGCCTGTTGACAAAGTCCAATAAACTATGTTTAACCACTTAGTAAATGCATTGAAACAATCACCATGCGGTTCATTATTTGGCAAAAATTGAATGAAGCTTGCCAACTTTGCTTAGATACTTCCGACAGTTGTTCAATATATTTATGAACTGTTTTTAAAAATAGTTAAAGAAAGAGTAGTTTGATAATTCTTTTTGCAGCTTTGGAAGAACAGGAGAAAGACATTCCGACTTTCATAATCAACAAAATCATAAATTGGCACTACATCGAGTAAATAATAATAATAATAATAATAATAATAATAATAATAATATAGCACTTCCAGTACAGACAGATTATGAGGTTGAGTTTTAGGCTCAAAGTAATGCACTGTTATGAGGTCAATTGTATCAACGCAGCATACATTCTACTTTGTGATGTAGGTTCATATGTAAAATCCCGTTTGAAGTCAAAGGCTGTTCAGTAATATTTTTCCTCTCTACCCTCGCATTTCTAATGAAGCAGGGTGCTAAATACATTACAATTTGAAACCATTTTCAGGGTGCTAAATACATTATAATTTGTAACTATTTTCAATTTGTCTATACTACCTACAGGTTTAGTTGGGCGTTTTCCTCCTGCACATCGTTTCAAATACTTTCTTTTTTATCCGAGGGGATAGATTCAGGTTATTGCCGACTGTTTAACAAATTTATTTGACAATGAAAGATAAAAGAATAAAGCGGACACTTACAAAACTCGTCTGCGGAGAAATGCCTAAACCAGAAATCACCCTCTTCAGCATTTGTCAGCCACATTTGATAGGTCAGATCTAAGCCCTGATGCAAATAGAGCAGATGATGATAACACATACTTACAATATCGAAATCAAAATGCAGTGAATCTCTTTTCTTAATTATTGATGAGCCAAACTTGTCAACCGTTTATCATTCACAATATTATACATAAATTGAAATATAACTTTCCTAAAAATTAACGACAGTAGGTTTCATTCATTCGTTCAATTTAGTATTTGCATACTACTATAAAGCTGTTGCAAGTTAAAATGTTATAATTTTTGTAGAAAGCTGTTAAGTTTGATTAAGGCAGTTCCAATTTTAGAGATTTCCAGCTTCTGGTTCTGCTCCTGTAGAGCAATTGCTTTGGAGGTTTACTCTGCAAATCAATTCGATTGCAGGGACCTAATGGAAACGCTTATAATAGTCTATCGCTATACATTATGCATTACCATAGAGTTGTTTCGATTTCATGTAAATTGAATAGCAAATAGCCAGATAAGTAGACCGAGCTTTATAACATTGATTTGTGAACATAACACTCGAGTCCCGTCTCTAATGTTCTTATGTTCTCACGTTCGTAAATTGGAAACGCTTTTTTGCGTATCTATTTTGTCACACATGTACGAGACTACAATGTGTTGACTGAAAGATCAAACAGATATCTTTGGGTTCTTTTGTATATGGATTCATGTATTACAACATCTCACAACGATTACTGCTCTATCCTAGCCTCAATTTAACACATTTTGTTGATTGTTTGTTCCACTGTTGTTTAGATATACTGTATTACGACTTTAACAAATCAGTAACGGTAGTAAAACATAAAAATGAACAAAATGCTTTCTTTCACAAGCTCTTATATGATATAATAATAATAATAATAATAATAATAATAATAATAATAATAATAATAATAATAATAATAATAATAATAATGGGAATGAATTGGGTCTGAACCAAAGTTGTCGGATCTTTGGGTTGTGACGTTTATCATGTTGGATCTTACCAAAAACAGATGCTTCAAAGGCAAGCAGCAACTTTACGCTATTAAAAATGAAATATGCTTACTTGCGTCTCGTCACATTTGCTCACGACAACAAACCACCAACGTTCTCGCGATGATCGAAACGAGCGGCCCTCGTCACAGGCAATGTCCTTGTCGTCATTGACGTACTGACAGCCTGACCAGTAGTATCTGACTCCAGGCTGCAACACTATCATCTGGTTACGTCCTTCTTCTATGTGCGGGGCTGACGTCTTCACTGTACAGTTCTTCACAACACATGAAATCATAAGATAAAGTTATATCTTTACCTGCCCTGCTACAACTGGCTCATTTTGAATTGTTCAAAATATTTTATTGGGTCCTTTTCATAACTTTTATTGGGTCCTTTTCATAACTTTTAGAGGAAACAATTTCATTTTCCAGCAGTTCAAGTTCTGATTTTCAAGCACACCAAACAACAATAAGGTCTAGACTGAGGCAAAATATGCACTTCCTCGGCCAAAAGTCGACCAAAACGTTCAAGTTCTGCTAAATTCCATAAGGAAAGTCCTGTTGTTTGCAAACATTCTAAAGTATAGACCAGAAATGTGTTATTCACACAATAATCGGTGTTTGTGAACAATAGCAATCTATGGAATTTCACTCAATTATAAAGCATCCCAAAGTGCCTCATATGTCGATTTTCCAAAATGATTTCTCTGCTACACTCACTTTCAGCGTCATAAATACAACAATACAACATTAAAAGATTTGAAAGAAATAGATGAGAGTTGTTGGATGGTATTGGCCCAAAGGATGTTTCAGTAGAACTAGCATTTTTTGTAAAGGGGAAGGGAGCTCTCCGTCCGCTTGTGCCATACCATGGGACATCAGTTCTTCCCATGGGCATCCCATGGGCACACTAACCGCGATCTGTGGCCCGCATACGCAATGTGTGAGACATGATTGTCCAGAATAGAGATCACATCGGGTACTTTCCTATTGCCCATTGGCGTAATCAATATATGAATGATAGATTCTTATGGGTTGTTCCACTGTATGTTAGGACTTTTGGGCTCTGAGAAACCCCTCCTTAAGCGAATATATGCTTATTTTTTTAAAATGGACCAGCCCGATCAGCGCAGTTTATTTACAACTAGGAATGTTGCACGTTTTAGTATAACTGAGATGCTACAAATGTAACTGCTTTGGAGTGACGTTTTGGAAGTATAATTTAGCGTCTGATGTTCACATCAAATGTTTTGGAATAGAATAACTGTCAGACTTTGGTCGAAAGCGAGGTGTAGAAGGAGTTGTGAATTACGCGGATCAAAGTTCAGTCCGTCACTGTGATCAGAATCCGTATCAATCACAACATAGGGATACGTAGCCAAGTAAACATAGAGTCATAACAGCTTTTAATGATTGCATAGAATACTGTATCGTAACGCTGTTAAACAACAGCACATCGCGCGAGGGCCGCCCAACTTTTTTAACCTTTAAATTAATGGCCATACTGTATTGGAACATTGTTGAGGTTGAGAGGTTAGAAATTCTAATGTCCACTCTGCGTATCCAATGCATATAACGTCTCACCTTCAAACTTCATACTTAATCCAAATAAAATCCCAGGTAATTTATAAAGGGAAGCATTCCGATTAAATTTATTAGCAGTACCCAAGAATCTCAAAGAAAAAGTAACCCGGATTTGTCAAAAACTATTTTTGATTTTTCCTCTGTTCCTTAATTTCAGTTTGTGTCTGTTATTGCCAAAACATAGGAAATGTGTTGTAGAAATCAACATAGTATTTTTGCATTAGAAAAACACCGAAAATGCAACTTGAAAGACACTGTTATAATGTTTACACCCGAGTGTTTTTGGACCCCGTTAATATTTTAGCTGTTGCGACGACTGTGCTTGTTTCAGATTTTGTCTAGATTGTGGCATAGGCGTTTGCTATTCATAAAGTATGTAAAATTGAATAGTTTTAACTTTACTGGGCTTCATATATCAGGCCTATCTGACATAAACGCCTGGATCTCAGACAAATTTTAATCTAATTCCCTGTCACACAAAGAATGGCACAGAGGATGATACGTACATCACCCCTTCACCACATTTCCTTGGTCAAATGTTTCAAATGGCTCAGATATGTTACATATTATTACTGAGTCAACAAAAAGTTACTTGATGGGCAGTTAAGTCTGGGTGTGCCATACGTACATATCTTAACCTGTCATGAGGAGGAACAATAAACGTTCTTAATTAACACACTTTAGATTGCCTTTTGCGCTCTTGTTTACATGCCTGCACCACATTAGGCAAATTTGCAAGCTAATATATAAACTAAAGGTTATCTGCCTATCACGAAGTGTACGGACCACCCTTTTCTTTGTCATAAAGCGTTAATTTCTTATGCGTATCAGACTTCATGGTTATCCTTTATATATTTTCCATGATAAGTTAGACCATATTTTATGCCTTAATCTCGTCATCAAGAATATTGTGACATTCTCAAATCTCAAATTCCAATTGAAACCTCCCTTACTAAAACAATAAGCTTAAATAGAATCACTCTTAACCTAGAATTATTGGGAGCACAAAGACAAAGGACATCGATTTTAAGGGGGAAATGTTGTCATATACTTCAAAGAAAAGTCTGGGGAAAGAGGGTGTTGTAATTCACAATCCTTAGATCCTCTTGCACAAAGAAAATATTGTTTCAAGAAATAACCATAGCACTATAGACAAGAGAGATGCAATAAAACTAAAAACTGCAAGCACTAAACCTTGTCTCTCTTTAAAATTGTTACTATTTTGTTAAAGAAATGCATGTTGTCCTGAAAAGTGTTATTTTGTCAGAAAATATTAAAAACACATTGCTGGAATGCAATCCGGAAAATGAACGGATTTGTTTATCGTTGGATACTCGTGCTCTATCATTGGGTAAACACTTATAGTTTTTCTACGAACCAAATGTGTGAGAGAACATAAAAGGGAACTTAAACTTTTTCGTTTCTCTTTGCAATGGTTCAGCTAGTCAGATGTTCATACTAAACAGTCTGTTTATTTTATCTATACTGCTGCGAAATTGATCATGAATCTTCAATGTGATCTTGATTAATGTTGTCACTGTGGTTCTAAAGAAGCATAACAATATAGGTTTAATGTTTAACCGTCAACACTGATTAACACCTATATAACTAGTTTGGACTTCAAAAAGATCTCGGGTTTATGTCTACACAAAAGCAATAAAAAACTACAGTGGCCGAATAGATTCAAATCATCTCTCAAGCAAAGAGACAGGGAAGTGTTACGTTCGTTCGAAACTTTATGCGATAATTTTATCTGAATGTTATTTGCTTGTGGCCACAGCGTTTACATCATGCTGAAAACGGGGCAAAGGAAAAATGGCAACGGAAAAAATTGCAGCGGAAATAATGGCACGCGGAAAATGGCAAAGTTGAAAAACGGACAAAATGGCAAAATAAAGCATAAAAACATTTTTTCTACTTTATTTATTTACTTATTTACAGCTGTGGTTTCTACTTCAACCGTTAAGGTTATTCCATAAAATTGTACATCATTCCACTAATAACATCAGTCACTACAAAACCAGCAAGGTCACTCACTTCACAAAATACCAACACTTTACTGAAAGGAGTCACTATCACTTAGTCTACCACTCCGCCTTTGTTGCTTGTAATAACTTCCATCTTTCTTTTTAAAAATTGTTGTTTTTTTCTCCTCTTTTATATAATTTTGTGATGACACAAAAGCATCGCGCCGATTAACCACAGTGTATACACACAGATTAAGTTTCTGCCTAAAAGACATCTTGCACCTGACAGTGTGTGTCATTTGTGGCACTGAATGAACTTTTCTCTGATCCTGAGTAGGTACGTAAGGTAGCATAGATATTAATTTGCAGCCATAAAGACGCCTTGTCCCTGGCAGTGTGTGTTAATGTGGCACTGAATGGTCTTTTCTTTGAGGTAGCTACTATGTTCAATTTGAACACGACTAAATTTAAGAGGACGTTGCCATATTTTCCGTTTGTTACACTTTGCACACTTTTTCCCTTGCCATTATTCCCGCGTGCCATTTTTTCCATTGCCATTATTTCCGTTGCCATTTTTCCTACACCCGTTGAAAACATAACATTTTTAAGACGCCTAAATAGGCAATATATAGACGCTGCTGTGCCAAATAAATCATAGCGCTTTGCTCGTACCTATAATGTAAGATTCTGGTGAGAAGTGTCGTTAATTTAAGCTCAAAACACACCAAGAAGAAAATTCTAGGTCTTGGCAAAATGCTGTACTATGCGTTTGCTGTGCAAATGAATTAGCACGGGAATGGAATTTACAATAAAAATTAATTTGTGTTATCTAACGGTAGGGGTTTTTTGAGCTGAGACATGGTAATTTTGTTTTTGATATTAATAAATGGTATAGAACATACTTTCAAAATGTGGAAATCTTTCGATCGAAAAATCAAATGTCGCCGAATTGACTCTTTGTCTGTTCGTATTAACTAAATGTTACTTATTCATGTCTGGCACCCATTCTATTTTCAAAATGTTAGGAAAATCACATTTCAAAAATATGTCTATCATCAGAGTAAATGCTAATGCTTGAAGGTGACTTGGTAAACGGAACAGACCCCCCCCCCCGGAACGGATCCCCAGGAACAGACCCCCTTTTTGCAGTGGAAGGAAGAGACCCCCCCCCCCCCACATTTTTTATTATTATAATAATGTTTCAGTATCTCTCTGAAATTAAATTAAAAAGTCAAGTTATGTTGGGAATAACAGAGCAGCGGGTGTAGTGATATCCAGAATCTATGTTCACTTTCTATTGAATACATCTCCGGCTCTTGGGTCGGGGTGTGGGTGTTTCGCTAATCTGCTGTTAACTTGGTGCGGATTGAATCTCCGTTAATTGTGTGTTTGTTTTGACACAGAGGTTTTGATTGCATTCGAGTTGTGTAATTGTGTTGATGCTATTTGTGTGATCTCACAGTCATTACTTGTGTTAATGTTAATAGTTTTATCAAATTGCAATTGCGATCACTCTTTGATCCAGATGAAACAACATCAATGCATCCTTTCATCCCTTTCATTATGATGAAAGGGCATTGGCACATGTTTTCATCGTGATGAAAAGGTGTTGTATTGTTTATACTGAGTACATGTTTTAGACCAATCAAATCAGAGGGACGGTTTATTCATAAATCCGTCTGGGTCAGTGGGCGGACCTAAACGGCAATATATATATATATATATATATATATATATATATATATATATATATATATATATATATATATATATATATATATATATATATATATATATATATATAATGGGGGTCTGTTCCTGCCAAAAAGGGAGAGGGTCTGTTCCGGGGGTGGTCTGTTCCTACATTCAGGTAACTTAAACAAATTTTACAACGTAATGCTTGCTTGTTAAAGATCCGAACATTTTTTTTATTTTCAAAACAGCTAAATTTATTGCTGTAATGTCCATTGGGAAGAGTAACGCTCAAGCTAAAATAAAAGTTAGTACCTTATCGGACTTATATACGGCAGGCCATTGGTCCGCCTCATCAAAGTACAGCAAGATGTTCTGTGGTTCATAGTATTCCTGTGACAACAAAGTTGACAACTTTGATAAAACAACTCCGGGAGAAGGTTCACTTTGAATGGATTTTATTCCATAGACGTGTATTGAGTTTATTAATAAATGCAGTTTCCATCGGCAGTGTACTGTTATTGTTTATTACAAAAAAGGAAAACAAGACGACATGGACAAAAATATGTGTTTTAGTAGAAGTTGTTGACAGTCATCAAAACAGTTACGGTACGGTACTGCACACTTCTATAGCCAAAAAATCAAATTCTCGACTGAACGACACCTTACTCTGGGTGTATTTCTCAGAAGATAACTTAAAGTTTAAATTTGGGACCCTTTAGAATCTTACCTGAACTTCTTTGTTCTACGCCACTTGAAAAAAGATGTATGAAACTAGCTTAAGAAATTTTGTTACACTACATAAATTTATGTAGCAACCATTTGACCAAAGAGCTACAGACTGTTGACCAAACAGTCCATCGATTATTTATGCAAGAGCATGGCTCAGTCGCCCATATCAACTGCTTGTTTATAACACACACAGAGATTCGACAATAACTTACCCTTGGATAATTCACTTTAAATTCCAGTTTGCCGTGTTCTGATAGAAAACAGAATCTCGTGAGGAATTCCCAGTCCTGTCAAACAGCAAATATAATACACCACACCAGTCATGTTATAGCAACCCAACTCGTGCAACAGACTGTGTTGATATATCAACATTTTCGAATAAAAATTTGGTAGTTTGGAAGAGATTTAAAATTTTTTTAGACATGCTAGACAAATTTGAATTTTCAACAATACAAGTGATAATCTCTAAAACAAATTAATTAATGTTATTTGCAAAAGCAAAGTGCAAACAAATGTGAGGCCAGTCGCCGCAGACACACCCCTACCCCCCCCCCCCCACCCCCACCCCAACCAACAGGTATCGAGGTATTCTCGTACAATGGTTTGGGTGTGGAGCGAGAAAGAGACCCCCTCCCTCCCTCCCTCCCTCCCTCCTTTTTCAGCATGATTTTAGGCATGGAAAAAATTAACCTTGTCTCTCATCTACCGACCGGGTTACTAAAATTGCAAATAATAAAAAAAATTGACCCGGTTTCCCAGGATATCTTGGCCCTGGGAGCCAAAATGTCAAAGGGCATCTTGGCCCCCTCTTGGATATCTTGGCCCCCTGTGGGATATCTTGGCACCCTCTGGGATATCTTGGCTCCCTCTGGGATATCTTGGCACCCTCTGGGATATCTTGGCACCCTCTGGGATATCTTGGCCCCCTCTGGGACATCTTGGCCCCCTCTGGGATATCTTGGCACCCTCTGGGATATCTTGGCACCCTCTGGGACATCTTGGCCCCCTCTGGGATATCTTGGCACCCTCTGGGATATCTTGGCACCCTCTGGGACATCTTGGCCCCCTGTGGTATATCTTGGCACCCTCTGGGACATCTTGGCCCCCTCTGGGATATCTTGGCACCCACTTATAAGTGGCTAACCTATAAAGCTCATGAAAAAGAAATAAAACATGTACAATGTATTCTTTTTTAGCTATGTATTGGCAGAACGCCAAGATATCCTAGGATAACTTGGCTTACATTGGGGGGGGGGGGGGGGGTTACTCTAGAGAGCGCCAAGATATCCTAAGTATCTTGTTTGGGTTTGGGGGTGGGCAAGATATCCTCTAACACGACCGAGTTTAAGAAATCTAGAATTAATGGTCGAACAGTTGTAAAATGTTAAACAGTAAGAAAAGATTTACCCGAAAAGCCGAAAAAGACTGAAAGTGCCCTTCAGAGGAAAAAATTATCTTCAAATTTTGCAATCGTGTTTTGCCTCGCAATTTCATACACTGCGAAGAGTTTTCTCGCTAAAACCAATGAAGTCATTGAACCATTTTGCGGGTGAAAAAAGAAGCAAGAACTTTGGTCTTCGGAATTTTCAAAATTAGGGAAAAAGTTCCTCTTCGGACGGATCTAACTTTTTCGAGAAAAATAAAAAATATTGCTTGCTGGTCGGTTCAGTTTAAAAAAAAAAAACTGGGATGAAAAACAAGACTATTTTTCCACCCTGCCTTTATATTTACTTGTTTTGCCTTTTTAAGTTTGCGACTTTTGGTTCAAACACAACAATATTTTTATTTTAGTAACTCATATGCCATCTTTTTGCTTTAAAATTAAAAACTTTGATCTTCTTCCTTTTAATGATTGCCATTTTGCGATCTTTTCTGTCTTTTTAGCTTGAAGAATCTGCGCTCCTTTCCATTTCGGCCTTAGAAACTTTCTGTGGTGTCTTTCACTTCTCACATGCCGGAGTATAGGGTATTTTCGCTTTCATTTTCGCCGCACACCCAATCATGTTTCACATTAAGTAGCTTCACCACCCCGTCCCCCGCCCCGTCCCCCCCCCCGGGCACCTCACTCACTCCGCCCTGTTGAAACAACACATGCTGCAAATAAGAATTTATGGTGATGTTATTACGTTCGCATTATGGAATTCCATGGTTATTGCTACCCTCAGTTGATGGGTTTTTTTTCTCCACTTACCACATCTTTTTTTAAATGACCCTCAATATATTTCGGTTCCACCCAATGTATGTATCCGAACAAATGACATACTATAAACAAAACAGGTCCGATCCGCTCCATGACGGAAGTATTAATAACTCCAGTGTCCCGCATGCATACTGTAAATACGTGTGTTTCTAGTGCCCTGTTCAGTGAAAAGCTTTTATCTGTATTGACATACAGGTCACGTGACAATTAAGTCCATAGTTACCGCCAAACAACGGAGGCTAAACAAATCAGCATCTCGACTGGATAATGATAAAGTGCTCTGCCAGGTTTGTTGTGACGTTATGACTCCACGACAGCCAAAATGCCCACGGCAGTAGAAGGGACTATAAAATGATGTTTATTCACGAAAAAAGTATAAATAAATTGTTTTCGGGATATGAGTAGTGTGACAAAATGCACACTCGTATTCCAGAGAGAGAGGGGCTTGGTTTAAAATCGTTATGCGGCCGAATGATAAAAAAGTCTGTTGCATGCTACGGAATAAGGACTGAAAAGGCAGAAAACTTAAAAGTGTGGTTTACAAATTTTCAAGTAAAATGTAAAGAAAAAAAATGGACTGATAACTTTTTGATAGCGAATAACGAGGGGAAAAAGAGAATAGTGTTATTTTCATTTACACCTTTCACAACTGTTACCAACCGGCGCTAGGGAAACATTTACAGACACTCCTTTTTATATGTCGTCAACTGACTTATCAAATTGACCAGAAAATGTTCAGCTATCATTTCGAATTCAAAAAAAAACATGTAGCGAACGTTTCAATTTTTTTTCCAATATCAACGATCTTTTCAGGGTACATTTTTACCAACATATAATAAAGTTTTGTCACAGTTCTAGTAAAGTGACATTGAAGCAAATCCTAAAAACTTTATCAAAGTTGAAAAAAAATCAGTAATTCTCAGTTGCTTCTGTTCTCAGGAGATTGATTTTCTTGGTGCAGCATTTATTACTGGGCATTTATTTCACAAATCGAAGTTTCGCATGGGTTCCACGACATTTCTAAAGCGGGCCTTGATTTCATGGTATAGGCTTCTGTAACAATGTAATTTGCCTGGCAATGAAAAAAGCTCCAAATTCATCCTAAACTAAGCTCATTCAATTGCATTGTCGTGGTCCCTAACTCAATTTCATTCCTGCTAATTTGGTAAACAGAAAAAGCTGGTCTTATAACTTTTACAGCTCGAAATAGCAACCCAGCATTAGATTTGCAGGAAGGACTTAATGAAGCTCTTACCAACCGTTACATTTTTAGTGTTGTTAAAGCATATTTTCTTACTTTCTTATAAGTTTCATTATCAGATTTAAAATACACGACTGAATTGTTAAAATTTCGTGTCAGTTTGATATTTTACAGAATTCCACACACTGACCGCTTGTGGTGACCGTATGTGTGTATCCGGATTTTATTTATTTTGAAAGACGTAACAAGGCCAGTTCGAAAAGTGAGGTCACATATGTAAGTACACAACCAAACTGGCATCCCAGTGAAAACATAAAACGTAAAAATGGGAAGGGAGTTGAACTGTGATCATCGGAAAAATAATGTTCATTTCTACAATTTCTTTCTCTTGGATAAACCTGCACAGTGAACAACCGATATCTTTTTTAGTTGAAATAAGGTTGGATTTTGGTCGCAACGACTTCACAACCATATTCTGAATAAAATAAGGTTGTAAAATGGATAGAATTACGTCACGACCTATTTACCCCAAAACCCGACTTTATTCCGACGTCGAGACGTTGCAAAAACGACCAAAAAGTGATGAACATTTATCATCGCTCACCGGAAATGGAAGTCATTTTAATTCTGACGTCGGATTTAGGTCGGAACCCGACGTCATTTTGAAGTTGAAAACCAGACGTCAGTTCCATTTCATATACAACCAAAACTGGCACGTCAGTCCGACGTCGGAAACGTCGGGTCACGACGTCGACCCGACGTCATTCTGACGTCTTAATGTTTGCTGGGTGGCATTTTAAGGAAAAGGAGTGTCACCCATTTACTTGAAGAAAAATGAGAACCACCGTTTCTTTCTATGTTTTCGATGATGATGATGATGATGATGATGATGATGATGATGATGATGATGATGATGATGCTGGTAGTAGTGGTGGTGGTGGAGGTGACAATGATGATGGTGATGAAGACAACGACGACAACGATGATGATGGTGATGATGATGATGATGGTGATGATGATGATGGTGGTGGAGGTGACAATGATGATGGTGATGAAGACAACGACGACAACGATGATGATGGTGATGATGATGATGATGGTGATGATGATGATGGTGGTGGAGGTGACAATGATGATGGTGATGAAGACAACGACGACAACGATGATGATGGTGATGATGATGATGATGATGATGATGATGATGATGATGATGATGATGATGGTGGTGGAGGTGATAATGATGATGGTGATGAAGACAACGACGACAACGACGACAATGAAGGTGATGATGATGGTGATGGTGTTGATATGGTGGTGATGAAGACGACGACGACAACGATGATGATGATGGTGATGATGATGATGATGATGATGATGATGATGATGATGATGATGATGATGATGATAACCAGTGAACTGTTTCTCTTAACGAAAAAAACTTTCGGTAGAAAAGTTGGTACTTTTCCTGCGGATTAAGTTACCTGGTCAAAACAACTCCCTTATAAGCAAATAAAATTTTACAACTGCAGTTTATACATGACTCCCCGATAACTAAGCTGTTCCGCCACCGGAAGTTGGAAGCTGTCACATCAAAAGCCGGCAATTGAGCAAGCACAGCTCTGTCATCAAATCAGAGCACTTCGTGCGGAAGCTTAAGACTAATTCCATTTAGAGACTTGATTAACAAGTAGCTTCGCTCAAATCAAGAGTTAAGGGGGAAATCCATTAACAAGACGCAAGGAGAAATATGGATTGCACCTCGCTGTAGTCTCTTGGATTCGATTTCCTGGCAGACTGTCTTGGAGTTTTTTGTGGGGCAGGGGGGGGGGGTAGGATGTGGAATTCCAAGACAGTGTTGTTGGTGAATATTTAAATAAGTCAATATCTGCTGATTGTCTATCATGCATACTTTATTGGAACGCATGTATTTATTAGTTATTAAAAACTGGACACATTGAAATTCTTTTAAAAATAGCAAAGATTAGTCAAGAAATGATTATACCTCAATCCATTATGCCACACAGAACACGTATCTGTTCAAGAAAAACTGGCCTGCATAAGTCGGGATTTGGGAAGCCCATAATTTTAAAATTCCCTACCAACTCAGATATTACGTTTGAAACGCCAAGAAACTGCTATAATGGTATGAAGAATAATAATTATAAGAGAAACTATTACTAAATATATATCATTCAGGAGTTTTGATGGTATCATTCAAACATTTCGCACGGTTGGTCCCATCAAACCTTTTGTACGACCATTAAACTTTTGAGGGTTCAGTCAAACCCGTCAATTTGACCGAATTTTGAAATACAAACACGTTAAAATGAAGAGTAAGCGCAACTCAGTTCTACACTATTAATTCAGTTATATTCTTCTAAGCTCTCAGACAGAGTCTCGTGTTGTCTCGTGTTCTGCATATGCTTATAAAGATGTGTTCAAAGCTGGCGAAATACACAAAACAGTTATAAATGAGAGGTGTAAGCAAATAGTGCTCCAAGAATCAGTCGAAGGTGATTCCTGGATGGCTACATTATCATTCGTTATTTTTTTTTAATATCCCCAAACTTGGCAATCTTTTTATTTCCGTCTATTTTTCCTGCAGAAGTTCTAGCTTTAACCATCGATTCTAAATCTATCGTTTGAAGCATCTTTGCTGCGGGTCGTTTTGAGACATCTAGAGAACTTAAAGTGTTCGAATTTTGCATGGAATAGACTGTCTTGTCACAGCTCACAGAACGCTGACTGAGGCTGCATGCCAGAGCTTCTTTGTGACAAGGCAGGGAGAGTTACGTTCTAAGCACAGGCGGCGCTCTGTTAAAATACGGAATATTTTCTACTGCAACTGGATTTTCATAGAAAAAAACGGTAAGTTAAAAATAATATTCAGGAGCTCTTACGGAGATACTTAATTATGCTCTTTACTACGTAAAAATATTTGTTTAAACCCATTTCTAGCTGTTTGGGAAATAAGAGGTCCTTTTAAAGAAGATATCCAATTTACATAGTAACGCCGATGAAAACTGGGCGTTAGTACTGGAATATCTCTGTTTCCTTTATAAAAATACAAAAATTCCTTTTGTTACCCTGAAAAAATATAATTGTTACAGTTTTGTTATGAGGTTTTTGTTACGTGGCAAAATAAAAACCAAGTTATTAGAATTCTAGATTCAGCTTTCTACAGAGCAGCGAGCCCTCATGCCAAAATGGTTTTGTTATATTTTGTTTATCTTTTTTTTTCTTGTCGTTTGGGTGAATTTTATTTTCACAGCGATATTCATGTATGCGCTACGGGGGTATATAACTCAGAGATATTCGCAATTTTTATACATCTAAACCAGTGCAGATCACACAGCTTAACTTCAGATACAATTGTGTTGCATATCAGATGAACAGTTCCAGTTTTTCTCCTGAAACTTCTAATTGTGGACTCGAAATTGATGTATAGTATATTAAGTTTTATAGAAGTGAGAGAAAATCCCACATGTTGAAGAGAAAAGACTGTAGCTTCAACACCCTTAGTCATCTGTGATTGGCTTTACACTGTTTATCTTTTTTATTGACCAATATGAGAAATGAAGTCGTTTAGTTAAAGACATAGGAACTGAATGTACTGTTTATAATCTGAGACCTTCCTTTAAAATTAAAAAAAATATAGATACAATATTTTCCTTTCATCTGCTGTAAAAAATTAGACACATTCATAGTCCTCTGGATACGTCCCAATATAAACCAAAACCGCCTTCGGATAATTTGTGATTGTCTTTTTTTTGGTCAACAATATTTGGCGACTTATTCGGCGCTCTCACAAAAGGATGGTGCTTCGATGGTTAGCGAGAGAGTAAACATGTTGCTCGCAGTCTGCTCAATGATGCACAAATACCAATAAATGGCAGTAGTTTTTTTCACTCCTAGTGACATCATTGATTGATATCTGGGTTTCGTGATTTGGGGAAAAATATTCGCAGGGGGCGGACGGGACGTTTTGGGCAGCAACAAGAGAAAAGAGGAGCTCAGAACTGCACTTATCATAAATTAGTGGCTGGAATTATAAAATATGTCTGTCTCCAAGATGTGAAAATAAATATAATATGTCTGGTAAATTGGGGTAACTTAATAATAAATTAATTCGTGATGGAATTGAAATTTGAAGTTTTGCGCTTGTCTTTGTCTCGGGTGCGTTCTGGCGGTAGCTCTTTTGTAGCTGACTGTAATTTCATGTATTCGACTAGTCAATGGTAATATTTTGCCTGTATTTTATTTACTAAGTATGATTCTTGAGAGATTATTTATATACAAAATACAATTTTCAAATGATATTGCATTCGATTTTGGTTTTCCCCTTTCTAAATCACGTATTTGAATCATATTCCAATGCCAGTTACAGCAACACCAAAATATGCTGAAGCGATGCGAGTCAGCACTCCATCGAAAGCCTATCTAATAATGCAGTCAAATATTTTTCTCAGTTATTGCATAAATTCTTTTATTAGTATTATGTGTCATTTCAGTTAGCTGCGCATTTCAGTTAACTCGCGAGAACAAGAACCAATCAAGATGTCCATAGGTCTACTGACGTCTACTTTACGGGTGCTGAACACACTGAAAGACAGTACCTCCGATGGCTATGATAGAGTGTCTGCTCTTCTATCCGCAAAGCTTGTTGTCAACAAAGATCAAGATTACAGCTATTTGCAGAAGAAAAAATCGCGGTTGGAAATGGTATTGCTGAGTTGTGCAGTATGCGGTATAGAATTTTGTTACGCTGCGGAAACGGCATTTGTTACACCGACTTTACTTCAAATCGGAGTGCCTATAGTGTATATGTCACTGATATGGGGAGTGAGTCCGATGCTTGGACTATTTCTTGTACCAGTGTTAGGTTCTCTCAGCGACAGGTGTAACCTCAAACTAGGGAGAAGGAGACCATTCATTCTACTCTTATCTGCTGGTATTGTGTTTGGCCTTCTGTTAGTACCGAACGGAAAGTTAATAGGAGAGAGACTTGGGGATGTGTATGAAACACGCAATACCTCAAAAGCGCCTCCAGCAGTAACCTTGAACCAGGAGCTGGATTCAAATGTTACAAGGATTATCCCAGGTACTACGCAGGTATCGCCAATAAACCATGCCCATACCTGGAGCATACTGTTCACAGTCGTGGGTGTGGTATTACTGGATTTTAGCTGTGACGCATGCCAGTCTCCTTGTAGGGCATATTTGCTTGATGTATCCATCCCGGAGGATCACTCGGCAGGGCTCAGCACTTTCACCATCATGGCTGGGCTTGGTGGCTCTTTGGGATACGTGATGGGTGGTATCAACTGGGAGAAAACGAGCTTTGGTGAAAGCCTAGGCGGTCACGTGAGGGTGGTGTTTACACTTGTTCTGGTTATCTACATAGCTTGTGTTATAATCACGGTCACCTCATTCAAAGAAGTTCCTCTTCACGAACTCTGCATTACTAAACAAGATCTACAAACTAAGAGTAAAAAAGTAACTGGTCGTAAATACAGGAAGTTTGTCAATGAGGACAGTTCAAGTGAAAACGATGCACCAGATGTTTGTGATCAAAGCTATGGTTCGGTGGAGCAAACCGTCAGTTCACAATGTCAAACGCAAGAAACGTCACCGAGTACATTTCAAGCAGAATTAACCAGTGACAAAAACAACAAACCAGACATTCAAGAAAATGCCAATAAATCTAGCCAAGTCACTGTTGGTAAATTTCAGGAGGTAGAATGTATGCCACTCTCATCAGAGGTACCTCTGAAAGCGTACCTCAAGTCTATAGTTCACCTTCCGCGATCTCTAATCACCTTATGCGTTACCAACTTATTTTGTTGGATGAGTCTGGTTTGCTACTCTCTATACTTCACGGATTTTGTGGGACAGGCAGTGTACGGGGGAGACCCCGGCGCCCCCTGGCAGAGCGTGGCCCACCAGGCGTATGATGACGGCGTACGGCTTGGTTCGTTTGGTATGTCGCTGTATTCCATCTCGTGTTCTATCTATTCACTCAACATTGAACGACTCGTCAAGGCCTTTGGTGAGTAGATCTCTTGAGCAATAGACAGAAATATAGGAGATAAGATTATATAACCAGACACATATTCTGATTCTAACGCAGCATGTATTTATTGAAGTAGTGTATTGATTTCTAGGGAAAAAGTGTCAAAATCATACATGAGCCCTGTGCATTAGATAAAAATCTAATAAAATTCAAATCCATTCTTATTAGGTAAATAAATACTAGGATTATTTAGTATTTCACAAAGTGTGTAATTTACTTCAAACAGGTGCACGTAATGTATACATGGGAAGTCAACTGGTATACACAGTAGGGGCACTGGTGATGGCCGCTACGCGACATCCGGTCACCGTCGTCATGTTAAGTCCCGCCGCCGGTGTCATGTATGCCACGCTCTTTACAATGCCATATCTACTGGTGGCACACTACCATTCAAATAACACGGTAGGACTTGCAAACTATATTTAGAAACTGTTTGCCATCAAGCGATATAACTGATAATGTCATTGAAACAAAACTTGCAAATTACCATTTTAAAAATATTTCTTAAAACAGACGTATACTCCAAATTATAAACAGCGACCACTTAACGACAAACAATGTGGGGGATATATACCAATTCTAGTAATAAATATTTGTAATTGGTTCAGTCCCATTTGCAAATGGGAAGCGGGATGTATTTGTTATCAGTTCTGAACCGATTACATTTTATAGTCCCATTGGCCAACTTGAAACCCGGTTACAAATTTGTTGTCGGTTCAGAACCATTAATCAATGGGTCAAATTTGTAATTAGGTTCTAAACATATAGGTTATAAAAAAAGCGGTAGTATCGATTATTCAATTCTAAGTTCAGCAAATAGTAACATTAACATCTATGGTAAATGGTCTCCGATGCCATAAAGATGTCGTGTGACGTATTTATTCATTCTGTACATGCTTTGATCTCCTGAAAAAAAAATAAATCGGCATTTTCATAAAGTTTCTGCGATCAGCTTAAAAACAGTAATTTTGGGAGAAAATGGCTAATTATAATGCCATTTAAAACTAAACAAAGATACACTTTATGGACAACGTGTCAAGGGACACTGTGGAGAGCGCCGTTTGCCTACTGGTCCTGAAGAATGTCTGCTAAAAAGTTGCAACTTTAAACTCCAGTTATAGGTTAATCAACGCGTGAACTCTTGTTTAAGCGTTTTACTTGAGGCAATTGCTGAGTGATTTAAACATCTGTTGTGTGTATCAGTACCAGAATACTAAAAATAAACAAACAGACTTTAAAACCCGTATTTCTTTTCATAAAAAATATATGGAAATGAAACTATGTTTCTAGCTTGTAATTTTTTTGTTTAAATATATCAGTTTTCAGATGACAATGGGTCCAAAGAGGAGCAAGTTCGAGGATTGGGAACAGACATTGCAATAGTCAGCAGCATGGTTTTCCTTGCCCAGTTTTGCCTATCCATGGTCATGGGGAGTCTGGTGCAAGCTGCTGGAACGACAGCTGTCGTCATGGTCACCGCAGCTGTTCTAAGCTTCTGTGGGGCTGTATCCGCTTCGCAAGTGCTTTACCTTGGGTTATGAATGAACATTAATCCACATCATGCATTACGTACATCAAGGCACTCCTAATACGTGGGATCATCATTGCGGTTTAAGGAAATGGCATGGATACTAGTGATGAAATCACTCCACACTGATATTCACTGTATTAATATATATAGCTACCGTTAATTTAGATTACCTGTTACCGTAAGTGTGCAGCATACCCTTAATGTAGCATGTCCTAACGTTTTCTAGCCGTTTTTGTTATGGCCTAAAATCAAACAAATTACAGCTTTGCACAAGACTTTCTATTCTGAAAAAAATATTAGTTAGGTAGAGAACGTGTTTTACCCCTGTAGTATGCCACGGGGCCTTGACGTATTTACCTTAAAATTCACTGTAATAAGTGCAATAAGCACCGGCAGTTGCCGATCGCATAATTATGCCGATCCGTTTAGCCTTGGAAATCAATGACGGTGTGTGCGCCGTGGGCTGAAGAGGTAGTGAGCAGAAACTTGTTACTAGAGATATTTCATTCTTCCGTTATTGCCACTGAATTTCGAAAGCAGTCCTAAATGTTAGTATTTGTCTAGATGGGTAGAAAAGCTTGTTTCTGTCCGTTTGTATTTAGCTAAGCTTTGATGAGGATCTGAAATAGAGAAGTTTTAAACACGGATTGCTCTAAGTTTTAAATAAAAGACTGTTTACATTCATTTCAAGCTTTTGACTTCCTTGGCATATTAGATTAATGCCGGGGCTCACTGCCAACAAACTCCAGTTTCGATCTGTTTAATAACTAAATACAGTCTGTTGTAATATTTATCTGAATATTTAACACCTGGTATTATTTCACTCACAAAAAGCGCATACAAGAAAACAAAAACAAAAAAAAAAAAAAAAAAAAAAAAAAAAAAAAGAAGGCAAAAACAAAACAAAAGATACTGATTCAGAAACAAGGGGAGTACCCCCCCCCCCCCCCAATCCCACCCATGGGGCGATAAGCACAGCGAGCTCATCACTTTATCTTCCACCAGAAAAGTTGTAACGACTGCTACATAAATTGTTTTTATAAGCAGATATCAGTTTATCAATTCTTACCCCCCGCCCACCTCACCTCCAAAAATAAATAAATAAAGATAAAAAACGAAAGAAACAGCCTGCTTGTGTGTTGATATTTTGCAGTATCCAATTCACCGAAAAATGGGTTTACTTAAACGTTCAATCACTTCAGCGACGCCGATCATAAAACAGTATTTAGTTGTCATCACAAAATTACTGTCCTAGGGTAGTTTGTTTTTTTATTTTTCGATTTCATTTTAATGCGATAATTGAACTTCAGAGGTCACGACATTAAGTCGATTTTGAAGACTCCAAATGTTCGCTGTAAGTAATATAGCTGTTACTTGTTAGATAACAGTAATCAAACGTCTGTTTTCAATTTTAACCCCAGGGTTGGTTTGGCATCATAATCTGACGAAGAGTAATGGATCAAGTCAGCTTTAGCGAATAACCGAAAATTAGCACTAGACCCTGGTCTCAATGCCCCTAGGTACATATAAAAGTAAATGTGTCCATTGTTTTAAAATCATAAATTTGTGGCCGAGCAGTATGCTCAGATTGTACATTGAATACTGCTAACGGAATCGTAAGAGAATAATTTGTGATTTAAAAACAAATTCCCTCATTAAGGATATTTCTGTCTGTAAACAAAAGGGATATAATGTATAGCTCCACGATTGAGGTAACCGGGCAAAGAATATGGCCGACTTCCAGCCATTTTAAAAGCGATTTTTCGGATCGCAAAGCAGCAACTGACAATCAGAATGACTTTTACACAGCTAATGACACTTTCGAGCCACTAGAATTCACCGTATGCGGCACTGCAGCAGATTCCGGGGAAATGAATATTTCTCCATTATTTCACGCCAGTGATCTGTTAAGTGTTGGCGTAACAGCAAGCACCGATTTTTCTTTATTTGATCTCGCTTCAGCCTATGAAGAATCACTGAATAGCAACCCGTGCTATGGAAAGGATATGCCACCGCGTACCAATCACAACAGTGCCCATTTAGAGATGCGCCCTCGTTTTCCGTTCACAAACTCGGATGTCACCGAAAATGAACAGAGAAAAATGTGCAATTGGCAAACTGTCAATCAAGTATATCAACCAGACCTGCTGTCCACAGCCACTGGGTATCAGCTTTCAAACTGCGCAAAAACTTGCCTGCCCATTGATAGCCAAAACGATGAAACAAACTTGAATGCAGACGATTTGATTCAAAGCATTGATTTGACTTCTTCACAAAGCCCATCAGAAATGACTGCAATTCTGTGCGGGCCAATTGATTACAGTATCAATAGTATGGATGAGAGACGCACGACTCCCAGTCATCTTATCAGATCTAGTGACGTGACTGGATTGACTGCCACGCCCTGTGACAAATTAAACATTGTTACTAATTCAAGCTGCTTTCACAAAAGCAACAATAACAGTAAGTCTAATCATCTCTATGCTTCACATGGGGCTTCGGTTAGCTGAAGTTGCACTCGTAAAATTCCGTCTTTTTTTATTTCTCCTTTGCAAGAACCCAATAGCGCAGTTAAAGAAATTGTCATTACGCTGCTTTTCTCGTGGTTTCCTCTGAAGGGTCGACAGGTTTTGTCGTTTTTTTATTGAAGGGGGAACAGGAGGGGTTTATGGTGGACAATTCAGTTTCTTTTCGCAATTTAAATCTGTAACTGGTATGTCTTGTGTGATTACAGAAGGGATTTTGCTGATAACATATTCCGCTGGCCAATATTCCGTTTTTTAACTAGAGCAGTGTACACAGCCCATATACCCCACAGCCCCCCCCCCCCCAGTTAAACACGGTAATCAATAGTCAATCAATAGCTCAAATTTTCTAAGTCCAGCTGGTCCATTTTCCTTGGACGGACCCGGCCCATTTACAATACCGATCTGTGTTTGTTCCCATAAAAGCTACATACCAAGTTTCCTGAAAATCCTTGCAGGAGTTTTTAAGTTGTCGTGTTAACAAGCTCACACTATGTTCAATCAAGAGCTGAAATTTTCCAAGTCCAGCTGGTCCACTTTCCTTAGACGGACCTGGCCCATTTACAATACCGATCTGTGTTTGTTCCCATAGAAGCTACATACCAAGTTTCATGAAAATCCTTGCAGGAGTTTTTAAGTTATCGTGTTAACAAGCTGTTGATGACAGACCGACAGACCGAAGGACCGACACGGGGTCGATTGCATATATTCCCCTCAGGTTCTACCTGTAGGGAATTAATAAATTAGCAACAGCGCAGGATTAGCAGATGGGGAGTGACGGCATACAGCATACTAAAAATAATAACAATACAAAAAAAACTAAAACAATTAAAGCTTCTTGATTAAGATACAAAAAAAATAAATAAATAAAATCAATAAAAAAGACAAAGAACTCCATTTGTCATCATCTTTTAGCAATTTTGTGACGTAACTGCCGTTTTAGGAAGGAAGCCACGTCCCAAAGACAGTAGTGAAGGTGGGAGGAAAAGGACGCCCTATAACAAGCAGCAGGTGCGCCAGCTGGAGGGCGAGTATCGCTACAACTCGTACATCAGCAAGGCGAGGCGATGGCAGCTATCACAGATTCTGATGCTCACCGAGCGACAAGTAAGCGTCGGATATTTTAAAACACCTGTCTGAATGCTCTTAACCGTACATAGCTATTTTTGTACATAAGTGCTATTTTTACAGAAAAAGAGGGTTGAGTTCAGGAAACTGGCGATTGTTAGCATGAACAAACTCCCTAACATTTATTTACATCTCCCTACCATAAGTAAACCTCGACCGATTCCCTATCAGTGGTCCATAAACACGCAAATGTATACATTGAGGGTCACACAATGTTCTCTTTCAGATCAAAATATGGTTTCAAAACCGAAGAATGAAAGAAAAGAAAACTAGAGTGACATACACAATCAAAACCAAGAGTCGTCAATAGACTTTTTAATTTTTTTTTATTACTGAACAACGGATTGTGCACAATAAGCGATAAATAAATACTGCAGTGGCTGACTAGAACAACAGTGCATTCGCCGTTATTCAAATGTATCTGAATAACAGGATCAGCCGAAACATTTGCCTGAGCATCTAGCAAAACTGTTTTTAAAACGAGGACTTAAAAACTTCAACGTATAACTTCGACCATGTTTCAGTCGACAAAACGCGATATTGCAAACAAACATCAGCAGAGGTTTTAACCGACTATCAAACTGTAATTCATTTTAATATGTATCATTTTTATCTTTAGAATAAATTGTGTTAGTTCAAAAGAGGTCAGTTATAAAACCTGAGATCAGTTATGAAAGGTCAAGACTGTCTATACCCGTTACACGTTTTAATAAGTAAACAGTATAATACTCAATACTGCATAAATTATTATTGACCATGGCAATGGGAGGCTTAGCCACAGTTTCTAAATAAGTAACGTTATGCATTACTCGCGTTTGTTACCAAACTGAACATTTTTTACCGTATTTAAGGACATACGTTCTAGTTAACGAAACGCGTTAACCCTTTTATGTTCAAAACACCATGTATATTGTTTGTGATTTGTTTTCAAATAGTTGCAAATGACATCGTTTACTGCGTTCACGTTTGGTGCAGACTCACAACTCGCCGTCTGAGGTGGTTTCCTCTTTGTCTACGTCATCATCTGCCACCTCGTGCGTGGGCAGCGAGGTGTAGACAAAAGTCTCCTCCCCCCTCTTCACGCTGCGCCTATCGCGCGCCAGGTAGCGCTGCAGGAGCTTCGTGGGCGCGCGCCGCCGCGCTGTGGGCTTGGAGCGGTATTTGGCACGGGTCGCGGGCGACGGGCTGGCGTTGTTGCTCGTGTTGGTGTCCACTAGTGGGGTGTTGGTGGTGTCCACCTCGTCTCCGCCCTCCTCCGTTATCGTGCCAAGCTCCGGCGGCGGATGCAAGGGCTCTAGTTCTATGTCCGACTCGTCCTGTGAAGGTCATATTATTTATCTAGCTTTTTACAGTTATGCGGTACAAAGTTCTCGACTGCCGCTCTACTGGACAAGGATCAAAGACAAAAAATTGATGGTTTTAATTACTTCAATGTCCAAATCTTTCTATTTTAATAATCATTTTTGGATTGAAGTTAAACGGTTGTGTACCGTCAGTGACTGCAAGAATAGTAACTGTTTCTCAGTGTGTGCGTGGACGTTTTCAAGTTTCTTTTAAAAATATGGTTGCTTATGGATTAGCGAAAAGAAATTATGGGTGGCACTGTCAGCGAAGTTGTGATATTCCGCTGCGTTCACTAACCTCCGGTTTTCTACGAGCTCTCAATTTCCTGGCCCGCGACCTCAATGATTCTTTAATTCCGCTCAATGGTTTTTTGGAGCTAAACCTGTAAAACATAGGTGGAAAAAGTTCCTTGATTAAATGATTATTTCTACTCCCCCCACACCCCATACTTCTTCCCAACTCGTCGATACACAATGGAAAGATGATATTGATCTCCTCATAAACAGCAGTTGCTGAAAAACAGAGAACTTTTTAGTTGTTATTTCAATGACTACATCTCAAGAAGCGAACAACCCTGAATGCGTTCAATTATAGAACATATTAAGAAGAGTGGATAAAAACACAAATACTTCCAAAAATAACTAAATGAATAATAATTATAATGGCACTTTTATGTCAGAAAAAAAAAAACACTTTAATTACCTCAAGCATTGGTGTATAATAGTGCTTTTATTTCACATGCCGGTATATAAAATGCATCATTACACAAGTACATAGTACAATTAAAAATTAGTTACGCGGCATGAAACAAGAGCGCTATTACAAAGATGCCGGCCTGGATGCGTACTTTTCTATGAGGCAGACGACAGAGAAGGCGATGACAAGGGCTACGAGCACACAAGCGGCGCTCACACCCGCGATGACGGCCTTGCTCATGGTCAAACGTGAGTTCCCCGCGGCCACGCCGAGTACTGTACGCGCCACGGCCGCAGTGTACGCCTCTTCCTCCTCTACAAGGCCACGGGGAGAAAAAAGCAAGGACAAAACCCAAAAAAAGTCAACTTTCAGTAGACCCTGTCAAACAGCTGATCTCATTAGGGTTCAATCAATGACTTTTATTTCCAGTTTTCGTTTGAATTTATTCTTTTGAGATAATTCTAACCTTTTTTAAGCTCTAATTTTTTCTAACCTTTTTGACAAGTTTCAGAAGAATCTTAGTGTCTTTTTTCGATAAACCGCGATCTCAATGGCACATTTAAAATACTAAGATGTCAAATCTAACTTCTTAAGAAAAAGTAAATTGAAAAATAATTACAAGCTCGAATTAGACGCTGTAGATATGGAATTTTTGGATTGATAATTACCAAAAATATCAGCTATGAAGTCATCATCTTTTTCTAATTCTGTCTTCTGTTCAGTCTTCTGTTTAACTTTCGGCTTCTTTCTTTCTGTCAATGTTTTGACCCCACCTACATCACTGGTGGAAGGTTGGCAGCGATGGAGAGACGCTGACTTCACGTCCACCACACACTTTTGCCCAACCTCACACGGGGACGGGGTACAGGGATTGAGCCGTGTATTACACGTGTCCCCACTGAATAGCGGAGGACACTTGCACCGGAAACCGCCGTCTGGAGTGCTCGTGCACTTCCCTCCGTTCTCACACGGCTTCAAGCTGCACACTTTGACCTCTATATCCGCGTCCTTGACCTTTGGTGTTGGGGTCACAGGCTTAGTTCCACTTATGCAGTCCTTCCCTGCAATAAATAAACCCACCTTGTTCAAACCTCCACAAAAAATGAAATGAAATAAACTTTGTTTAGCTCAATACAACAGGTCATGAGAAAAAATACAAGTTTGAAAAGTGATGAGGTGCAATGTTTTCTTTATGAATATGAATATCACTGCCGTGCAGCGGCCGACCAGTTGTCTGAATGGCAGGCAAGACGTACCTTTTGAGCCTTTATTACAAGTTGGGTTCGTTTTGCCCGTAACCGGTTTCCTCCCGTTCATGGCTTTCATTTCTATTTCACAGTTGTTGCCTAATTAGATAACAAATTAGATAACAAAATAAGATAACAAAATTAGATAACAAAATAGACATAACTATACATAATATCGAAACTAACAACTGCTGTAAAATACTGAATTTAAGTACCATTACTTCTTTCTATGTTTCACGTTATGAGGGTTAGAAAGGATGTGAGGGTGGGGGGGGGGGGGTGGGGGGCTGTATCCGATGTCCGGGTGTGTAAATAATTTGTAAGACATTCAAACTTAGAATCTTTACCTTTTCTTTAACTTTAATCGCACTTTTCCCGCTGTGTGAGTTCTCTGGTTTCAACACACACCTCACACTCTTGAATCATTACCTCTGACTCCCCCTCCCGCCCCCCCCCCCCCCCTCCCTCAAACCACCTCCCTCTGTGATAGACATAGAAATGGCTGTTAGAACGGCAGCAATCTACCTGCGAATGTGTCCTTGCAGATGCACAGGTAGCCATCCCCTGACGCTGAGGGCACGCACCGGCCGTTGTTCCGACACGGTGCGCTGTCGCACGACACTGCACTCACTCTACTCTCACAGCTACGACCTGAAGCAACACGGTTTTACACCAACTGAAGTGAACGAGCCATCGCGAATGCATGATCACAAGCTACTACATAATTTCAATCTGTCCCCTAACCCTCCTTCCCCTTACCCAACTCAGCAGCTGTCGCAGAACAAATCTGGCCCAATTACACAGAGTTACTTTGTAAGACTGTAACTCTACGTCCGAGAATCCTTTTTTTTAATGATTCAAGTATAAACTATTCAGTGCTTACACCGTATATAAGTGCCATTTAAAAGAAAGTTCTGTATCAAACTTCCTGATAAATATCGCAAACAAAAACTGCGCCTACCCGTGAAAACATGAGGACAGATGCACCAGTAAGCGTTGACGAGATCGACACACTGGCCTTGGTTCATGCACGGGGAGGATGCGCACTCGTTGAGCTGTTCCTCACAGCGCCTACCAGTCACACCCGCCTCACAGCTGCAGTTGTAGCCTCCTTGGTCGTCCTCTGCAAATAGCAACCATGACATTAAAAGTTTCAGGCAAAGCAGTCCACAATATTTTTCTGCAGGTAGCTGAACTCACTTAGCCTTGTCATCCTCCAACACCCTCTCGTTTTTTGGTTTTTTTG
The DNA here is from genome assembly GCA_949752745.1 of Protula sp. h YS-2021. Taxonomy (NCBI): domain Eukaryota; kingdom Metazoa; phylum Annelida; class Polychaeta; order Sabellida; family Serpulidae; genus Protula; species Protula sp. h YS-2021. The sequence goes on along the minus strand of OX457031.1, from coordinate 21,132,063 downwards.
GGGGGAGGGGGAGGGGGGAAGTTTGCAGGTAGGGGGTTGGTCAACTACGCCGGAGCTTAAAGATACTTTCATTCAAACACATAAATATTGAGAATCAGCAGTTACTTGTTTTTTTTTAAAATTTTTTTGTTGTTTTTTATTTTTTTGGCAGATTAATAAGAGAACTGCGGCAGGATACCTGTACATGTTCCCCCATACAGACAAGGCTGACTCTTGCACGGGTGGTACCGTTCCTGGCACAGGGGTCCCGTCCCACTGTGGGGACAGAGGCACTTGAGGAAGCCCTCCACCGACGCGCACTCGCCCCCGTTCGCGCATACATTGCCCTCAAGGCAGTCCACAATCTCGTACTCACAGTGGTCCCCAACGAAGTTCTTCCGACACATGCACTGGTACCCATCCACTGTGATGACGCAATCGCCATGGCCGTTACAGATGTCACGTGTACAAGGCGTGGCCTTGGTGGGTGCTGTCGCTTTGTCTATTAAAACGCGCTCTATACCCTCAACTCTTCCAGACAATCTGTCGATACTTCTTTGAATTTTGGCAATGTTCACAGTTTTTGGAGATTTTAAAGACATCTTGATTTCTTTGTAATCATCTGTAAGGTGTTTCAAAGCACCAACAAACCTCCTGTCTTTATACTTTTTATTGGCTTGTTTTAAAGTTTGCAGCCTTGCCCCTGTTCGTTGTTGCTCGTTATTAGTTGAGTAATCGACGCCATCCGATCCCTATGTTCTTGCCTGAAGCTTTCGATGGAAGCTCGTACTTTCTGCGTGATTTGATTGGCTGTGGCCAAATCTACGTCACCATGCGCCACTGCATAGCCCAGTGCCTCTAATGCCTTCGCCATATTTTTCAGACTTTTTATTGCTTTTGTTTGAAGTTGATCTTTATTTTTGTTAATTAAGGTGGCAATGGCCTTACGTAAGGTCTTTATATTGGACATGAGTGGTGCATTCTTTGAAGGTTTCACAGCTCTGTTCGCTGTCTGTAATGCAAAAAAAAAAAAAAAAAAAAAAAAAAAATAACAAAAAACATTGCAAAGTGTGGGATAGCCTCGGCCGAAAAGCGCATCACTGCATCAATATGAAAGAAATAATTCCTTCACGAACCAAAAACTATAAAAACCATTATCGATATTATACATTTTATTGTAATAAATTGGCTACCTCGTGAAGAAGAAAACCAATTATAACAACAACAATTAAAAATACTAATTATAATACTAATAATAATAATAATTCTATCATCTATGATAAATTAGCATAATAACTTGGGAATAAAATACGACTACCTGCTCATGATACTTCTTAACCTTCTTTTGTATAGCGTCACACGAGTCCCTCACTTCGTGCATCAGGCTCGCAAGTTCATTGACATCTAGCTCCTCCTTCGAGGCTGCCTCCTCCAGCATCAAGAGTGTCCACGATGCGTCATCAAGCTTCTCCATCAGCTTATTGGGTCTTTTCACTTTCGCGATGTCCGCTTGCAGTTTCTCCACTAGTTTAGCAACATCATACGCAAACTGCTTCACTTTATTTTTGGTGAGTTTACTAGCTACCGGGACATTTGGTAATGACGACAATACATACGGCTTTGGGGTTGTGTGATCAGTACCTGCTGGCATGGGTACTGTAACAAGTACCAGCTCCGGCTCGCTAGATGCGCTATGGCGGTTACACGACGTTCAAGCTCAGTCATCAGTTTCCCTGCCTTGTCGAGGTTTTTCGCGGTCTTCGACAACTGCTCATCATTTTGGCTTTGTTGTGCAGACGACACTGCGATCGCTTTGAGAGAACCCGCCGCCTCCTTCAGTAGTTCTTTCACTTGCTTCATAACTGACTTGTCAGCGTGCGTTGGTTTCACTTTCGCTTCCTTCATGTTCGGTAACCACGCAAGTACCCTAGATCTCATATCCATATGCTTCTCACAAGTTCCGACATGAGCTTGGCATCAAAGTGACTAGCAGCAACGGCGCTGTGCGCCTCAGCACCACCGTGTTTGACAAGCCGTGCAGAGGGATCGGCGTCCTGTTCCAGTTTCTTCATTCGTTGTTCAGTTTTTTGCAATACATTTCCCACTTGTTCGATTTTCTTCGCAGTTACCTTCTCTGCCTCTTCCGGATCAGAAATGCGATCCACAAATTTCTCAAGCTTGTCCAAAGTCTTTTCTACTTTCTTCACGTTTTTTCTATCTTGACCTGTTGTCGGTGTTGTGTAAAGTCTGCGCCATGCCTTCAAGCGAGACAACAGCTCTTCATACTTGTCCACTACCCGAGTCGCAGCCCCGCCTCTAACACCCTCCTTACCGGGTCTTAAGGGTCTCAACTGATCTGAAGGATCCCGCGTCTTGTTCTTTGCTCCACGGGCACCCATAGAGGATTCCAAATGCTGTAGCTTCTCCAGCAAATTATTGAGCTTCTTCATCACTTTATTCAGACCTGCTTTTAGATTTCGCTTTGATCTCTGAGCGGTACCCTTTGATCTCAGTCGCTGCATGTCACTCTTCACGACCTCTAGCGTTTTCGCTATGTAGTTGATCTTTCTGTCCTGAGACTTTGTGGTAATGGCAGGGTTTAACGACGCTTTCAGCATAATATCATCCAGCTGATTCGCTGCTTTCTTGTATTTTTTCCTCACCGCTTGCCATTTAGTCCGTATTTTATTCTTCGCAGGTTTGCCTCCACGCTTTTTAAATGTCGCTGAAGTGAATGTTGCAACCCGAAATGGAACAGGTCTGGCAACGCGAATTCCCATAAGCGACTGGATATCAAACAACTTCGCGTTCACTAACGAAACGAATTTGTTAAATTTCTTAACACCCTTAGCCTTTAATTTCTTTGGTATGTCTTTTTTCTTGACCTTTTTCACGATTTTCTTCATAACTTTCATTGTTTTCTCAACCTTACCCATGACAGCTTTGAGCTTATTCTCGATGCTCTTGTCTTGGATGTTGGCAGTGAATTGGTGCACCTCTTCCTTGAGATCAGCGTACCTACGCTGTATATTTTTCATGGAGCGGTACAAGTCTTGCTTGGCGGCTTCACCACTTGTGTCCACGGGAACAGTCTGCAGTGGTGGTGGCGCCACAGAAATGAGATGCTTGTCTACGAACTTGCTCACCACTTCTGATTCCCTCCCTCCGTCGGACCGTCTGCGCTTCAGCACGTTTTTCAATTTTCTCATTCTGGATCTCAGTTTGGAAAGAATTCTTTTTACTTTCAGTCTATCTTTTTTCCCAGCTGCAGTGCTTTTCAATACCTGCATGGTTTGCTTCGCACTGTCTAGCTTCCCCCGAATGCTTGCAATCTGACTTTTCAAAAGTGCACGCTTCTCAACCGGTGCATTTTTATAAAGTTTCAACAGTTGTTTGAACAAAACTTGAGCTCTTTTCATCTCATCCGCTAAGAACTGAAGCCGATTCTTTTGGGGCACTTTTTTAGGGACGATGGTCTTGCCTAAAACAAATTACGAAGATCAGAAACACAAGTAAAGGGTACAAACAAGCATGTGGCCCAAGCTGTAAAACTTCCCATAGACCTGGGACCGGAAACACAATGCTCATTATAGAGGCTAACTTGACTACGTCTCGAGGAGTACGTCTATCCCCCGTGGGGGATATGGTTTGTGTAAGGCTGTTGCGTGTTGACTACGCAAAATTTAAAAGTGGAAGGATAGGTAGACGTAGTGTCTAACATTTAAACGAATCAATCCATTAACCAGTAGGCGCGTGAGACTGTCGTGGGTACGCTAAGTACAGCGCCGATTTTGAAAAATCCGCCATTTTGTCAAGTTCCATCCGGAAAATTCTTGATCACTGCACTGCGGAAGGGCCCAGGGAACCCGTGTGTAGAATTTGAAACGAATCCATCCATTTTTGTGGCCTGTAGGCGCGTGAGACTGCCGTATATACGCTAAGTCCAGTGCCAATTTTCAATTTTTGCCCGATCCGGAAAATTCTTGGTCACTGTACTGCGGAAGGGTCCAGAGAAGCCGTGTACAAAATTTGAAACGAATCCATGCATTAATGTGGCCTGTAGGCGCGTGAGACTGAAGCGTGACAGACGGGCAGACAGATAGACCGAAAAGTTCAAAACTATATCGCTCCGTTCCACGGGGGATAATAATTATGGGAAAATAAAAGGGAAGCGGGACCAGAAAGTATGACCCGCTACTGGAGTATGTTCTTTAACGAGAGGTTCCCTGCCGGGGCTGTTACTGTATTACAACTTTTAGCAATTTGATGCTTAGCTTATTTTCCCTCGCTTCTGAGGAGAGTGAGTGACTGTAAGTAACAGGGAAGATAAGACCAATCAATAACAACCACAAACGAAATAGTACTGCACACCGGCCGGTTTTAAAATCGATTAAAAAAACTTTAGTAACTACCTAATAATTACACATTATTATACTGCTCGATTTTTTTAAAATTAGAAGATAGTTATAGTTAATAGTTAGTTTATAATTAATAGTTAATTTTGGATCATTATTTTATATTATTATATTACTGATATTGTCAGTTGTCAATGTATATAAAACTTTTCATGGCTACAAAAATCTGAGTCAACTAAACTACACCTTCATTAAATTCTTATCACCAGATACTACAGAAACCCGTTTTTATCCTAATCCCCAACCACAACGATTTTGTTATGATGTTATAATATCAACTCACCATTGAATTTCCATACTTTCTGTTTTATTTTCTTTCCTTTGTCTTTTTGTTTCTTCTTTCCTCTTTTCCGCTGCTTTCCCACTGATCCTTTGCCCTTCTGTTTACCATTCTTGCTTTTCAGGCCTTTTCCAGTCTTTAGTCTGAATTTTGTTTTCCCTAGCCGTTTCCTTACTGAGCCTTTGCCTTTTATTCTCTCCAATTTTCCTTTCCGTTGACGAAGGGCCTTCTTTCCTTTCTTCTTTTGTCCTTTCTTTTTCAGCCTAGATTTTCCTTTTCTCAGCTTTTTCTTCACTATGCCTTTGCCCTTTCGTCTCTCCAATTTTCCTTTCCGTTGACGAAGTGCCTTCTTTCCTTTCTTCTTTTGTCCTTTCTTTTTCAGCCTAGATTTTCCTTTTCTCAGCTTTTTCTTCACTATGCCTTTGCCCTTTCGTCTCTCCAATTTTCCTTTCCGTTGACGAAGTGCCTTCTTTCCTTTCTTCTTTTGTCCTTTCTTTTCCAGCCTAGATTTTCCTTTTCTCAGCTTTTTCTTCACTATGCCTTTGCCCTTTCGCCTCTCCAATTTTCCTTTCCGTTGACGAAGTGCCTTCTTTCCTTTCTTCTTTTGTCCTTTCTTTTTCAGCCTAGATTTTCCTTTTCTCAGCTTTTTCTTCACTATGCCTTTGCCCTTTCGTCTCTCCAATTTTCCTTTCCGTTGACGAAGTGCCTTCTTTCCTTTCTTCTTTTGTCCTTTCTTTTTCAGCCTAGATTTTCCTTTTCTCAGCTTTTTCTTCACTATGCCTTTGCCCTTTCGTCTCTCCAATTTTCCTTTCCGTTGACGAAGTGCCTTCTTTCCTTTCTTCTTTTGTCCTTTCTTTTTCAGCCTAGATTTTCCTTTTCTCAGCTTTTTCTTCACTATGCCTTTGCCCTTTCGCCTCTCCAATTTTCCTTTCCGTTGACGAAGTGCCTTCTTTCCTTTCTTCTTTTGTCCTTTCTTTTTCAGCCTAGATTTTCCTGTTCTCAGCTTTTTCTTCACTATGCCTTTGCCCTTTCGCCTCTCCCATTTTCCTTTCCGTTGACGAAGTGCCTTCTTTCCTTTCTTCTTTTGTCCTTTCTTTTTCAGCCTAGATTTTCCTTTTCTCAGCTTTTTCTTCACTATGCCTTTGCCCTTTCGCCTCTTCAATTTTCCTTTGCGTTGACGAAGTGCCTTCGTTCCTTTCTTCTTTTGTCCTTTCTTTTTCAGCCTAGATTTACCTTTTCCTACCGGTTTCTTCACTGAGACTTTGCCCTTTCGTGTCTTGAATTTTCCTTTGCCTTGACGAAGTACTTTCTTTCCTTTTTTCTTTTGTCCTTTCTTTTTCAGCCTAGATTTTCCTTTTCCTACCGGTTTCTTCACTGAGACTTTGCCCTTTCGTGTCTTGAATTTTCCTTTGCGTTGACGAAGTACTTTCTTTCCTTTTTTCTTTTGTCCTTTCTTTTTCAGCCTAGATTTTCCTTTTCCTACCGGTTTCTTCACTGAGACTTTGCCCTTTCGTGTTTTGAAATTTCCTTTGCGTTGACGAAGTACTTTCTTTCCTTTTTTCTTTTGTCCTTTCTTTTTCAGCCTAGATTTTCCTTTTCCTACCGGTTTCTTCACTGAGACTTTGCCCTTTCGTGTCTTGAATTTTCCTTTGCGTTGACGAAGTACTTTATTTCCTTTTTTCTTTTGTCCTTTCTTTTTCAGCCCAGATTTTCCTTTTCCTACCGGTTTCTTCACTGAGACTTTACCCTTTCGTGTTTTGAATCTTCCTTTGCGTTGACGAAGTACTTTCTTTCCTTTTTTCTTTTGTCCTTTCTTTTTCAGCCTAGATTTTCCTTTTCCTACCGGTTTCTTCACTGAGACTTTGCCCTTTAGCGTCTTGAATTTTCCTTTGCGTTGACGAAGTACTTTCTTTCCTTTTTTCTTTTGTTCTTTCTTTTTCAGCCTAGATTTTCCTTTTCCTATCGGTTTCTTCACTGAGACTTTGCCCTTTAGCGTCTTGAATTTTCCTTTGCGTTCACGAAGTACTTTCTTTCCTTTTTTCTTTTGTTCTTTCTTTTTCAGCCTAGATTTTCCTTTTCCTACCGGTTTCTTCACTGAGACTTTGCCCTTTAGCGTCTTGAATTTTCCTTTGCGTTCACGAAGTACTTTCTTTCCTTTTTTCTTTTGTTCTTTCTTTTTCAGCCTAGATTTTCCTTTTCCTACCGGTTTCTTCACTGAGACTTTATCCTTTCGTGTTTTGAATTTTGCTTTGCGTTGACGAAGGGCTTTCTTTCCTTTCTTTTGTCTTTTGCTTTTCAGGCTAGATTTTGCTTTTCCCAGATTTTTCTTCACTAAGTCTTTCCCCTTTCGTATCTCGAATTTTGCTTTGCGTTGACGAAGTACCTTCTTCCCTTTCTTCTTTTGTTCTTTCTTTTTTAGCCTAGATTTTCCTTTTCCTGTCGGTTTCTTCACTGAGACTTTACCCTTTCGTGTCTTGAATTTTTCTTTCTGTTGACGAAAGGCCTTTCCTTTTTTCTTTAGTCTTTTGCTTTTCAGGCTAGATTTTCCTTTTCCTAGCTTTATCTTCACTAAGCCTTTGTCCTTTCGTCTCTCCAATTTTTCTTTCCGTTGTAGAAGTGCCTTCTTCCCTTTTTCCTGCTGTCCTTTCTTTTTCAGTCTAGACTTTCCTTTTCTCAGCTTTTTCTTCACTAAATTTTTGCCCTTTCCCCTCTCCAATCTTTCTTTCCGCTGACGCAGTACTTTCGTCCCTTTCTTCTTTTGTCTTTTCTTTTTCAGCCTAGATTTTCCCTTTCCTATCGGTTTCTTCACTAATCCTTTGCCCTTTTGTCTCTCGAATTTACCATTCCGTTGACGAGGTGCCTTCTTTTCTTTCTTCTTCTGTCTTTTCCTTTTCAGGCTAGATTTTCCTTTTCCCTGCCTTTTCTTCACTAAGCCTTTGCTCTTTCGTCTCTCGAATTTTCTTTTAAGTTGACGAAGTGCCTTCTTTCTATTTTTCTGCTGTCCTTTCTTTTTCAGTCTAGATTTTCCTTTTCTCAGCTTTTTCTTCACTACATTTTTGCCTTTTCGTGTCTCGAATTTTCCTTTCCGTTGACGCAGTACTTTCTTCCCTTTCTTCTGTTGTCCTTTCTGTTTCAGTCTAGATTTTCCTTTTCCTGTCGGTTTCTTCACTAATCCTTTGCCCTTTCGTCTCTCGATTTTTCCTTTGCGTTGACGAAGTGCCTTCGTTCCTTTCTTCTTTTGTCCTTTCTTTTGCAGTCTAGGTTTTCTTTTTCCTGCTGGATTCTTCACTGAGCCTTTGCCCTTTCGTGTCTTGAATTGTCCCTTGCGTTGACGAAGTGCTTTCTTACCTTTCTTCTTCAGTCTAGATTTTCCTTTTCTCAGCTTTTTCTTCACTAAATTTTTGCCCTTTCGTCTCTCCAATTTTCCTTTCCGTTGACGAAGTACTTTCTTCCCTTTCTTTTGTCCTTTCTTCTCCAGTCTAGACTTTCCTTTTCCTGGCAGTTTCTTCTCTGGGCTTTTTCCCGTCTGCTTCTTGAATTTTCCTTTCCGTTGCCGAAGTGCCTTCTTTTCTTTCTTCTTTTGCCTTTTCTTTTTCAGTCCAGATTTACCTTTTCCCTCCCTTTTATGCACTAAGTTTTTGCCCTTTCGTCTCTTCAATTTTCCTTTGCGTTGACGAAGGGCCTCCGTTCCTTTCTTCTTTTGCATTTTCTTTTGCAGTCTAGATTTTCCTTTTCTCAGCTTTTTCTTCACTAAGCCTTTGCCTTTTCGTCTCTCGAATTTTTCTTTCCGTTGACGAAGTGCTTTCTTCCCTTTTTTCGTTTGTCCTTTCTTTTTCGGTCTAGATTGTCTTTTTCCTGTCGATTGCTTCACTGATCCTTTGCCCTTTCGTCTCTCCAATTTTCTTTTCCGTTGACGAAGTACTTTCTTCCCTTTCTTTTGCCCTTTCTTTTCCAGTCTAGATTTAGATTTTCCCGGCACTTTCTTCACTGGGCTTTTCCCCCGTAAATTGTATTTTCGTTTCTGTTGACGAAAACCCTTCTTTATTTTCTTCTGTTGTCCAACCTTTGTCAGCTTAAATGTTGCTTTTCCTAGCGGTTTCTTCACTAAGCCTTTGCCCTTTTGTTTTTTGTGTTTTACTTTCCGTTGTCTAAGTGCCTTTTTCCCTTTCTTCTTTTGTTCTTTCTTTTTCAGTTTAGGGTTTGCTTTTCGCGAAGATTTTGCAACAGAACCTTTGCCTTTATGTTTTC